>CM018079.1:80763810-81187540 GCA_008658365.1 Alca torda | reverse complement strand
ATGAATAGAGAATGGAGCCTTTCATTTCTGCGTCGCTCGTCCGAGTCCCCACCAACTCATCTCAAGTGTGTCTGGTGGATTTGCTGTAACGGCATGTGCTCAGGCTTCTTCGGCAGGAAACAAAGCCCGTGTCCGTGAGCCCAGCCTTCCTCTCTGCCGAAGGACCTGCCCGGATGAATCCTGTCGGCAAACAGCGGCAGACCCAGGTGCGCATCCCGGGCTGATACGGCCCATTCTCCCCCAAATGTCCCAGCCTGGTTATTCCCTGTGCACAGTCTGTCCGCTAATCGCATGGAAAAGAAAGAAATGAGGGACGTTTAAAAGTGGAGAACTGCTATTTGTAATTCAAGACCAATTTTTGGTCTGCAAATAGGCAACGACCTCCTTGATAGTCTAGCATTGACTTAATCCTCGTGCTGCAAGCACTTCTGCAGTTATCTATGGCACGCACCTGTAGATACAAAACATGCCTTAGATCTTAGAATCACAGAATCCTGGAATTGCCTCGGTTGGAAGGGACCTTTCAGATCATCAGCCTAACACTGAGAAAAACCATCACTAAACCATATCCCTCAGCACTACGTCTACCTGTCTTTTAAATCCCCCCAGGGATGGCGACTCCACCACTGCCCTGGGCAGCCTCTTCCAATGCTTAATAACCCTTTCAGTGTAAAAATTTTTCCTACTATCCATCCTAAACCTTCCCTGGCACAACTTGAGGCCGTTTCCTCTTGTCCCATGGCCTGTTCCTTGGGAGAAGAGCCCAACCCCCCCTGGCTACCCCCTCCTTTCAGGGAGCTGCAGAGAGCGAGAAGGTCTCCCCTCAGCCTCCTTTTCTCCGGGTAAACAATCCCATCTTCTTTACGAAATCATCATCCAATTACAGTTTAACCTTCTATGTAGTTTACACTTCAACCTTCTATATAGTAGAGGAAGAAGAGCACCATTCACATGTGTTTACATCGCTCATCTTCACATTTTTAGGCAGCATAAATAAACACCAAATTCTCTGTAACCAGGTGTATCTTCTAGCTGGCCAAAGCTTCTCCTCGTGTTTGTGACAAGCAGCCTGAATGCACAAAATTGCTGCCATTCTTTGCAAAAAGAACTGTGTATTTTAATTCTTGGTCAGGCATTGATCTGAGATAAGTACGGACGTTGCACTCTCAGAAGAAAGACCAACAGATAGTTGTGCAAGGAGCAGCCACTTTCTTTCGCATCTCAGAATTTCTTATCAGGTTGCAAGAAGTCTAGGAAAGTTGACCAATTTGTGTCCTTATTGCTAGTTTTAGAGTAGGTGTATGGCAGTCCCAGGTGATAATTTGATATTAGAAGAGAAGCAGCATAGAAGGGGAAAGATTTTGTGATTGAAAGTGATCCAGGCGGACAACCGTTTTTCACCTAAGAGATACGGTAAGACATGTTCTTAAAGGGTTTTGTGGGAGGCCATCAAACACATCTGATCTACTGAATGTTTTTTTAAAAGTAAGGATTGCAATCAGGACTCCATCAGGATGAGGATAAGCTGCTTGCGTTCTTGCAACATCTCCATGGATTCACGCCACATGGTCACCGGTAGAGAGACTGAAGGATAAGAATCAACACTTTACATGACTTCATTGAGGGATGGACTCCAAAACACGAGGTGGATGAACAGGTGTTTTTCTTACCCGAAATATGTGCAGCTGAAAAGCTGCAGACTTGGCATATGTTCATGGATCATTTCTTGCAAGCAGATTCATTCTCCAAAGTTGTGTTTTCACAAGTTTATGTAATTTGGTCAGAATAGTATTGATATTTCCCTGTTCCATAACTAGAGCTAAGAGGGTCACTTACCCCAGGGTGAGGATAGAGGTGCAGGTGCCAACACCCGAAAGAAGGGACACCTTTGTAAACTCAGGGTCCGTAAACTTAAGGCTACCAAACAGCTGCATTTCCTGAACACATTCTCTTTTTCAGCCCAGAAGCATAGTTTGGGCAGCTGTTGAAAAATTTATACATTTGTTAGGATCTCAAGCTGTTTGGGAGCTGTGGCAGGTCAGATGCTCTGCCCAGGCAGGTTGTACACAGCCTGGTGGTAACCACAAGACTGCATGAGCCCTTATAGTCAGGCCAACACTTTTAGAGAGCATCATATTTATTGTGCACATGTGACAAAGTCACCGCCTGCCTGCACAGCGAGGCTTTCGCTTCTGGGCGTTGTCTGACGGACCGACTGCCCATGTGCTGCCCAGTCTCCGGGAACACGCGCGGTGAAGGCTCTGCGAGTCAGATTTACTGTGAAAACGCAGAGCAATGAAACGCTGCATGTGCAGCAGGACGTGTTGCTTCCTGAAGCGCGGGGTGGAGCGCACATACGCTGCGCAGATTTCCCAGCCTGGAATACGGGGAGCTCTGTACCGGCCAAAGGCTGCAGGCTTGAGGAGGGGCAGCGTTGTAAGATGTGCTGGGCATGAGGGCCACGAGAAATGCTCAGCGGGGTGATTCTGCCGACCTCATTGCAAGGTGCCTGATACACGATGAGAAAAAGATGCTCAGAGCCTGGCTCACCCTGCCAGGTTCCACTATCGGGCAGGCGTCGCAGCTCGCGGTGACGCAGAGCTCGTCTTGCTCGGTGGCATCAGTCCATCTATGCCCTCCTTTCCCATCGGGATGGGAATATATAAAGCCGCGGTAACAAGGATGCCCAATAAAGATGCTATCAACATAAATAAAGATTATGAGTCATTCAGGCTTTATACGGAGTAGGTGCTATGGAAATCATTTTTATTCCAAGAACAGTAACAACCCCTGAAAAGCTGAGAACACCTTTATGGTAATCCTCAATCCCTCGTAAGATAGGGCATTTGGTTACAATTAAAGACGAAGGCTCAAACTACTTATTCGTACCTCCCTGAACTTCAGACAAAAAGAGATCCTGATCTGAGCCACTTCAAGGTACCGGCTTTGCAAAAGCAAAACAAAATTAATGGAATTTTTTAAAACCCAAACCATCCTGAGTTTTGGTCCCTTTTGGTTTCAATGCCATTCGCTATTCCTATTTTATTCTTTTTGTCCTCACACGAGAGAAATGTGAACAGACTGGAAGTTAGGTTGGTTTTGTGAGGTTGAGCTGAGGTCAGTGAAAAATTGATAGCAACTTTTGAGATGAAAAAAAATCATCAAAGCTAAAGGAAGCTTCTCAAAGTGGGATTTAATAGCAGCTATCATATTGCCTTCAATGGCTTGACCATTTCTTCTGCAGCTGTTTTATTTTAAAAGATTTCACCCCCATCCCACATGTATAGGCCCATACACTGACCTAAGTACACACATCCAAGTACTTTGGTCACTCGTGATAACTATAAACCCTTCAGTGAACTACCAGAAAGGTAGTTCAAATGGAAACGGTGAAATTCAATATAGCGTTTAACTAAGTCACTGTCTAAGGTTAAGCCCAAGGAACAATCAGTAACGCTGGGAGGAAAGGCAAATTGTATTAATTGGTACGAGGACACCAGATATATGTGGCTTTCCTGAGAGCTGTCAAATAACCACGGTGGTATTTCAATGTGAGTGAAGCAAATGAGTCTATTCAAATATATATGTTAATTAATTTCTACATATAAGTGTGTGGATGTGAAAATACCTAGATACAGATTTAGGCGCAAAAGTAAAATTTAAAGACAAGAGGGTCATTTTATCTGGTAGTCCTGCTGCCTTTCTGTCTGTCTAATCGCGGGTAGTGAAGTTCTCGGAAGAGCCTTAGTGTGCCAGGCGCCCAAGTCCCATTGACTCCCAGGACAGACAGATTTCTGACGTATTACGGGCTTTTTGAAAACTCTGCTGTTGTGTGCTATGCCAGCCGTAACAGAATCACAGAATCACAGAATCTTCATGGTTGGAAGGGACCTTTGAGATCATCGAGTCCAACCACACACACACACACAAAAAAAAAAAAACCAAAAAAACCCCACAAACACGAAACAAACCACCCCCTACAATCTCTGCCCCTAGAGCATGCCCCGAAGTGCCAAATCCAGACGCCTCTTAAATCCCTCTAGGGATGGTGACTCACCCACCTCCCTGGGCAGGCTGTTCCAGGGCCTGACCACTCTTTCAGTAAAGTCATTCTTCCTAATATCCAATCTAAACCTCCCCTGCCGCAGCTTCAGGCCATCTCCTCTGGTCCTGTCATTATTCACCTGGGAATAGTAACTGAAAGCCTTATCTGTGTCTCATAGCAAGAGATCACCTTTTATCACAGTAAGACACAGGGAAATAACCAAGATGATGATAAAAGGACGAATAAACCTTCATTAGGACAGTGTGTGTATGTACACACCCGTGTGCGGGTACACAAACAGACAATAATGGGTCCATATATGTATTCATTATGGTACATTTCCATTGCTCTCTCTTTTATGTTTAAATTGAGTTTCCTCCAAAGACGGTCAAGAAGCATTCCTTCATTTCAGTGGAGGTTGAACAAAATTAAAAATCCACATTTGATTAACTAAAGAAATATTTCTATTTACCCATTTCCCCCCCCCCCCCCCCCTTATTGATATGAAAAGCATACCGACAATTTTCATGCAGTCTGGTATATGGAAATAGTATGACACAATGCCAATCATAAAGCTGAGGATAAAAGAAAAACGGAGAAATAACTTCACTGCACATTCACAGATCCAAATAATTTTACCTTCTCTGAGATTTTTCCTTCATGAGGTACCTCCTTTTGTAACATTTACCAATAGCAACAATAAAAATGAATTGCTGACTGGTCTTCTCTCATCCCTTGCTTATTCTCCACTCCAAAATCAAACACCACTCCTACAAAGGTGGTCTTTAGTTGATAGTTTAAAAAATGGGCACTTCAGTGTCCTACCATGGTGTGAAAGGGAAACGAACTGTAGAGTGATGGGTCATAGTAAGCCAACAGACACACAGATACTTGCAAAGCTATTTTTCCCAGAGCTTTCTGGCCTCCTCCTGCACATACAAGTGCACTGCTGGCATGAGACGGAAAAATCTGTGAAACAGCTGACCTGCCTCCCAACTTTCCACGCAAGACAACCATCCATACACTTAATTTCAAAATCGTCTGAAACAACTTGGAATTTGTTCACGATCGCTGTAAATCTGAGACGCCACTGATTGCTACGATCTGCAGTCATCTGCAATCATGGAATAATCCAGGCTGAAGAAACTTCTGGAGGTCTCTAGCCCAAACTCTGTCTCAAAGCAGGGCAAGCTATGGGGCCAGAACAGGATGCTCAGGGCTTTGTCCAGTTGAGTTCTGAAATCTCGTGAGAACGGAGCCTGCACCGCTTCTTTGCACAACGTGTCCCAGTGCTTAACTATTGTCATATGGTCTTTTTTCCACAATATCCAGAACATGCCATGTTTCAATATAAGAAACAGTCTTGGTGGCCTTCCGAGGGACTCGCTCAGGTTTGTCGGCTGTGCTCCCTGTCTGCGTGCTGCTTTCATAGAATCATAGAATTGCCTCAGTTGGAAGGGACCTTTAAGATCATTGAGCCCAACCTTTAACCTAACAATGCCAAAACCGCCACTAAACCACGTCCCTCAGCACCACGTCTACCCACCTCCAGGGATGGTGACTCTACCACTGCCCTGGGCAGCCTCTTCCAATGCTTGACAGCCCTTTCAGTGAAGAAATGTTTCCTAATATCCATCCTAAACCTCCCCTGGTGCAACTTGGAACTGTTTCCTCTTGTCCCATCGCCTGTTCCTTGGGGGAAGAGGCCAACCCCCAACTCTCTACAACCTCCCATTCATTCCTGTGTGACCACTGGTAAGATTTATTCATTGAACTTGAATACATTGACCAGGCCAAGCTAACGTAACTTGAGAGATGCTTTTTCCTGGGTCTTCCCCTTGCCTTGTGCTTCTGCCAGTTACCCAGCTGTTGGTCCGACCAGTTTACTCTCACTCGGACCCAGCAGCGTAACAATGTAGAGGGTACCAGGAAACACCATTGCCATTCAGTTTGTCAAATGAGGATTGGGACTGAGGCGAAAAAAGGTGCTCGTTTCCACTGTACCATCTCTGCAATCCTTACAACACAAGAAAATGAGTAGCTCACCATGTGTTGAAGACAAGTATATATGTTCACATTTTGTCCTGCTTTACTGCAAGTAGGAAGATAACTTATCACCGCAGAACATTTCCTTCACCGTGAAAGGAAGCAGTGAATTATTCCCAGCTCAACTTGCTGGTTGTTATTTTGTGGAGGATCAGATATTGTGGAAGAAACCATTGGGTCTTCACTCGTGGTGTCAGAGAGGACACCTAGGCCTAGTGAGTGTAGGCATCTCTCATACTCTATAAGCATATCTGAATTTTACACCATAGATACATTCCCCAAACTAAGCCATTACCTGAAACAACTTATATCAGAATAGTTATATTTGGCCCTCTTAAAAAAAAAAAAAAATTACTGGAAGAGATGATCTCTAACTATTCACACGGTATTTTTGGTCACTTGCGACTGGAGGAATGATTGATGATGCTAGAGAAAATCTGAGCTCAATCATGTTAAATTGGAACTAACCGAACCAGTTAATTCACAGGAGCTGCTTAGAAAAAGCTCAGAAGAAAATATTGTAATTGGTAAAATAATAAACGGTCTTTTTGCATACCATGGAGTGTTTTTAAAATATACAGAAGAGCATATTCAGTATAAATTTTGAGTGTAGGGCATTGAATGTGTGGAACCCCCATTCAGCAAAATCTTCCCAACTGTAATTTAGCACCTACCCTTGGATTCAGCTTCCTTTTTGAATTCTGAGGCATTCATCGAGTGCATTAATGTCAGAAAACCTTAATTTTTTTAGGTAAAGCCACCAACACTCCTCCTCTGTGTGAAATCCTGTCTCTTCAGAAGTCTGTAGTACTTAGTCCACTGGTGCTTCGTCTTCACTCAATAGTTTACTCGTAACCTCTCTAACTTGGTTTCTATAAAGTATTCAAGTCTGCTAATGCTTCATTATTTTAAAATTACCATGTTGTATATTAGTTCTCCTACTCAGATTTTTGTTACTGCCTGTAAAGAGATTTACAAGTCAAAATGTTTTTAGAAGCAATATGTATAAATACTGGAGGAACCTAATTTGTCACTAAAAGTCTGACTAATAAAACCTGAGATTTGAAGGCACAAGAAACGCAGAATTATTTAATAGCTGAGACCTTATGAAGTAATGATATCTTCTTTGATATCCGTTTTTGAAAGAGTAAAAGATAAGAGATGTCTCGCATTAGTTTATAAGCTTTTTTTACAATCACAGTGATAGCCACTAGTATTATCCTTTAAGTGCCTTCAGCTATTTGCAGGGCTTTTATGAAGTTTTAAAAATAGTATCTTGTGGTTGTTCACAACTGAACAGCAAACTGAATGTGCGATAGTTATCTGTGTTGCTAAAGATAAAACTGCGAAGTTATTAGGCTACGTTTATCTAAACGGCCCGACGAAGATGACATAGATTTAAAGTTACAGCCCAAGATCAAAGAATGCAATAAATGATCCAGGAAACAACAATTTTAAAAGGAAAATTTCTGCGGAGCAAAAACGCATTTGTTAATATGAAGGCTGGTTTTAAGGTGGGGAGAGACATCATTTGTAATAGGAGTTTTTATTTTTGTGGTTTTTTTTTTTTTTTTTCCTGTAAAGGATATTCTAAATTAGATGTAGATTTGTAGAAGTATCATAGCTTTTCACCTCAATTTCTTAGGCATTGTGAGCCTGCTCCGGCAGCCCCTGATAACCAGAAGGTGACTTGCACTAAGCCTTTTGAACAGGGTCCCCTGGAAATTCAAGGCTGGTTTCCCCTTGCTTTACTAAAAGCTTGGGCTCTGCCCTGCTTTTCTGCTCTCCTGGCTACTGGTTCCTCAGGAGAGGAGCACGCAAGCAGGACCGAGGGCAATCTGAAGGGCTGGTAGCACCAGAATGACCAGTATCTCTCTGCTAGAAAAACCGCATCATCCAGGGGGGGAGAAAAAAAGCATCCAGATGTATGGTATGGTACAGGATTAGCCTGTTCCTGGGCCAGCTGACCCACCATCCCTTCTCTGAAAGAGAAACGAGCACTGCTCGCACTGCAGAGGCCAAGTCTCTCCTTCAAAATATTTTAAGGTCTTGGAGAACCTGCACTGCCTGTTTCAGGCAGCCTGATGAAAAAGCCTTCGCTTCTTCAGCTTTTAGAAACGTGATGTATTTGCATCTGTACAGATTTCCCATTTCTGCCGTATATAGGCGGTGTTCCAGGTAAGTGTCGAGAACGGAGTACACAGGGACATATGCAAATGCATATGCTAACTTCCCCTGGGCTAGTTATGGGCTTGGCTGCTCTCCTCTCTCCTTCACCTCTTGCGCACCCAATGGTGAAGACCCAATGCCAGCATACCAGCAACTAGAAAATTTGGTTATTTTCTTCTCCTCAGCTTTAATCACTGTCTGAATTACCCTGCTTTGTTGTAGATGTTGCTGAGGTTCCCAACAACCTCAAAGAACCTCTTTGCGGTCTGTTTTCCAGCATCAATCTTAGCTCAGGGTTTGCTAGTCCGTTGCTGAATCTGTTGCCGCTTTTGTGTCTTCCATTATGCCGTCATGAGGCCTGAGTCTGTTTCTTCTTCCCCAGCAAAAGACGTTTCTCCACTTCTCTACAGCTTCGTATCCAGTTGTGTTGGAATGATTTTGGGACATTAACTGTTTTGTTTTTTTCCCTCATATATCTGTTAAACGTGATGGAGGTTTGGTGCCGGCTGTAAGGAGTGTATGACCAGCAGTTCTACTGGCAAGAGATGGGATGATTTTTCCTGGAACCGCTATTCTCATATTACAGGTCAAATGTACCGGGGCTCTTCAATGTCTTCGAACCTGCCATTCTGATGGATATCAGTGCCAGTTGGGAACTCTTTATCTGTGTTAGCAATGGTCTAACATTTCGCCGAGTGAGACTTACAATATCTGAAGACAGTAAAATGCTTGCAGAAATAAATAGGCAATTCTGTTGGAATCTGGATGGTTCATCGGTCCAGCTGGATGAAGGCACGGCAGCTCAGTAGGAAGCGGCACAGATGGGCTTGCTGTACGTGGTATGGTGTCCTTCAGTGTTTGACTCAATGGTCTGTCTTGATGATCAAGGATCAATTTACACGTGTGATCCCCGGAAGGCGCCTTCTGTATCAGTTTGGAGAGGGACCTCGGTGTGTGCTTCAAGATCCATCAAGGGATGCATTAGGAACAAGAGTGTATGTCTAAAACAAGAACAAACATAGGGTAACAGGCACAGTGAAATAAATGAAAAATAAAAGTTTAACTTAAATGTGTATATAAGATATGATTCTGTGTCTGAAAGAAAGACACCAAAGCTTCCCGTTGTTTGCCAGAGATGGGAGTGAACTTGCCTTCCGGAACAGTGATCTCCCCGTTCTTACTGTGACTATTTGGAATTTCCCCCACTGAGGAGTTAACAGTGCGGAACCGCTACTGCTGTAACTTTCTGCCCTAGAATCGGTTAAATCTGCCAGTTCATTTCAGTATTAATCTAAATATTGCTGGGCTTTATTTTAGTTTTTTGCAGTTATCAGAAGAACTATATGAAATGAGATACAACAGAAGTCCCATTTGGCTCATACTTCTTTTATTCTTTTGTAGAATGACCTTTTTTCTTAGTCTAACGTAGACATTATTTGCAGTTCATTTCCCCCAAAAGTTTAATATGTAGCCTAAATTTTTATTACGGGTACAGGTATTTTGAAATACAAGTACGCAACTCCCCATCCCCAAAGATGTATCCCCTCCTTTGACTCCAACGGTCCGTTTCATCTGTTTTTCTTCAAAGTTATTTTGCTTTACACATTCTGTAGGTAAGCTTTAATTTGCATTATTTAAAAGCTGTTTGTAATAGCTCCAATTGCCTTAGCACACGGGTATATTTTACCACTTCAAGCAGAAAACGGTTTTGTCTTCCTCCAGACTGCAGAAGTTAATAATGCATCCCCATTTTCTGTTTTAAAATAACGGCTTAATAAGGGTCGATAAAAGGCCTGATAAACCAGATGGTCTTGGATGAGGTCCTAAGTTTGTCAAACCTGAGCTCTGCTGCCTGCGAGGAGGAGAACAATGTACAGCCATAAGGAATCCACTGAGAGGGCTGAGCGGGAGGAACGGAGGTCTCGGATATTTAATATCAGTAAGAACAAAAGTGTTTGTGTATGGCAAGGTTTGGGGTTTTTTTAACTACAGTCACTTCATACACGATTACAAAGGAAGAGTAAAGGACTTATGGCAGGGCTGATGGCAGTTGGTAAGGGCCACAAGGGGAGCACACCTGTGAGCATAAGTAAATAAAAACTACTCTCAGTTTATGTCCTCAATTGAGAATCTTCATGCATACGAACAGGGATGACTGCTGAATGCGGCAACCAGACCAAAACCAACCGCAGATTAAGAGGAAGGAGCTACGTGCTCAATACGGAGGAGAATAATCCGGGAGCAAAAGAAACGAAGGAAAAAGAGAAATATCCCTTCAATTAAATGTTTGTTTCCAGGTAGGGAGCAATCTCCTCCACGTGTAGTTCAGTGAAATTCTGAGCAATACGAAACATTTAATAAAAGCTCTCCCAACCTGTCACTACAGAATATATACACTTCCCCTTAAGTTTAATTCGGGACATTCAGGCTTCTCATGCAAGATTTACAGTTCCATTGTGTAAAAGTTACTGAGATGTAGGCAGCAACGGCTGGATTTATCTGTCGTCCAATTCTCATTGAAATACAGTACACCTAAACAAAGAAATTTATAGTGTTTATACAGTTAACTTTTACTGAATACGAGATATCGGATTTATTTGTTTGTTTTATACCAAACATAGCACAACCACATTTACCAGGAAATGGAAACAAACTTTGCTGAAATAGATTTTGTAAGTAAAACAAGATCTTTTCAAGGCAAATATTAGTCCAGGACTAAGCCAACTGCAAATATTGGGCAAAAATGAGTGGAGAGGTTCAGGAGGAAGATAGTGGCTGTAGCCCACAATTTTTTTTTCCCTCTAGCACCATCCTAAGGAAAATTAGCAATGCCCTCCACACACCGTGTTTGGGAGTCGGGAGGGAAATGCATAGGAGCCCAATTTTCCTAAAGATTTTTGGTTCAAGGTGTATTTAAAAAATCTGATATTACACCTCTTGCATATGAAGGAAAGAGCTGAAGTGAAACGAACGAAGTGAAACGAATGAAATATCCTCTAAGAGCTCTCCACGTCTATACAACTTGAGAAGTTTTGCTATATTAAATGACTAACCGGTATATTTCCTGCAGCTTTCATAATAAAGAAATAATTTGTCTCTTCCTTTCAAAACGTGCTGTCTCTTTTCCCCCTCCACAACAAATCTTGAAGAGGTAGTTAAAGCATCAACACCTGTTAGAGAGAATGGAAAGAATACATCACTGGGGATCTTGGAAACTTTTCAGCAGCGTGTTTGTTCCAGAATAAATGAAGGCCTCTGAACTAATCCTCAGATGAAAAGAGGTTCATATACGTCTTTAATTAGATCGTGCTATTGGAACACAATATTGTGATAAAGAAGATTTAATAAAGCATTTTGTCCTTTTATTACTTTCGTTTCATGCAACATATCTCCTTATCCAAGCAAGATGTTTGACTTCAAAGGAAGTGCTATCCACCCTCCCTCTGCGCAATAAATAACTCCCAGAGGAGTAAAAACAATATATGTTTGTAGCTTTGCCGACGCTGCTGAGTGGTGAGAAGATCAATCATTGTCATCCTTTTCTCTAGCTGTAGGTCTAAGATGAATCTCTTCCTTGAAGAAATTTGGGTATAATTTGGTGCCTGTCATTAACCCTTCACCTTCGGGAGAGCGCACCTCAATAAGAAAATGAAACGAAGGGACTTCCCTCGCTGGAGAACATCCATCGGAGCAGGGGCTGACCCTGTGCAGAGGGACCGGGCAAAATCCATGCTGCTAAAGGGGCAGGAAGGCAGCCGAAGGAGCGTGTTGGATGGGTGGTGGCACAAGCAGAAAATGACCACTGACTTATTTTTCTTCAGCGTGAATGCGCTGACCGGGCTTTTGACACCACAATACAGCCCTTCACTTCTCTTTTTCAAATAAATGAAGCCAACGTGTTTTCAGAAAAAAATTGGCCTCCAAGGCGGTCGATGCTAAAGTTAATTTGTGCAAATATCTCAGCTTATGCTGGAAAGACTAAAATAAGCCAGAGAAAACAAAGGGCTGGATGGTGTCTGAGGAGGCAGTTGTCTCACCTTTTGCCGCAAGTGTGACCATCTGCCAAGCCCAGCGTACCTGGCAGGGCTTTGTGTTTTCACGGATTTCTGGAGAAGAGTCCTTTCTTCTCCAGGTGATTTATTTCAGTATTTCTCTCTTACTGGCAAAAGTTGTTCCCGTATCTTCACTGAGTTTGCTGCTGCTGCTACCGAAGCTCGTTGCATCTTCTAGTTACTGTCAACATGGAGAGTGGTTTATTCTTCTCCTCTTTATAGTTGACTTCTACATATGTGATTAACATGTTCCCCTTTAGCATTCTTTTCTTTACACCAGGCAACTGGCTTAATTCTTTTTTTTCTTTTTTTAATATTACACTTCTTAAATGTCTAACGTGTTTTGCTGGTTCTTTAATTCAGCTCTACCTTTCTTGAAATTATGTGGCTAAGACTGGGCACAGTCCAGTTGGGCAACTAGGCCCACGTGGAGTGGAACTGAAGGTTTATCTCACTTATCTCACAGCCTGTACGTCTGCTAATATCTCCGTTTGCCTTTTTTTAATGGTAATTTGACATGGATGTTTCATGCTCAGCCTGTGCTCCACAATAACTGGTAAATTCTTCCCTAAAAATTTATCCCAAGCTGGGATCTCTCCATCTAATTATGTAGCTGATTACTCCAGGAAGTGTAAGAGCTTCCTATTTCCCCCCATCCACTTCTCCATTTTATCAAGGTCATTTTGAATTGCCTACGTGCAGTTCTTGCCAGCTTGATGTCATCTTCTATGTATAAAATTTATGTGTATTCTGTAGTTTATCATTTGGATCACTCATGAAGCCATTGACAAGGATTAGTCCCTGGATGGATCTCTTCAGAACCCCACTTGATCCACCTTTCTGTTTGCTAAACGAACTGTTGATAATTATCAACATTATTATTTATCCAACTACTGGAAATCTGAAAATCGGGGACAGGTGGAAACGAACACGCAGCTACCAAGTCATTCAAGAAATCTTCCGGGTAAAGTGGTTTGAAAACATTCTCCCCTTAAAGCTCAAACTGAAGAGGATTTCTTTGTGCTCAGGTTGTGTTTTCCAACACCCGCAGTTCCCCGAGGTTTGTGTGGAATTCGGAAAAGTACAGCTTTAGAGATCTGGCCTATTACTTGTACATAACCTCATCCCTGGAATGGAAAAAAAATGTAGAAGGAATAAAGCCGTGGTCACCACTGAGGACTTTTCAGTCTAAATCGGGTACAAGATTGCATCTGAGAGGGAAGCATGATGTCAGACAAACAAGAGTGAAGGAAGGCTATGAGCTAGTTGTTTTGAGATTGTGCTTTTCCATTCTTTCCCCTGAAGTTTGCTTTGAAATGATGTAGAATTTGGCAGGCTTCTGAGGGAGTGTGTGCTTTGGCAGCGGGCTTCAAGGAGGAAACAGGATGGAAGAATGAAATTGCCGTTTATGATTTAACTAGAATTAAAGGAAGAAGGCGAAAATTCTGCTTTCAGTTGCGCTACAGGGATTTCGGACCATGTATGCGTGTGCAACAAGCTTTTATTTTAAACTACTGTGTCACTCCATGCTGCTTAAATTAAAACTCCCATTGAATCTTAATTTACCTGTAATCCTCAGAATCTGTTGCAATACGGTAAATCTTTTTTAAAGGCATCCTTGTGTGTTATTTTTCCTCGTTTATTCAGCTTGGTTTAATATTGTTTGCTTTTCCCTTTGTGTTTTAACAAGCTTGCTCTTCAGTTTTAGAGTAATTCGTGATCACCCCCAAATGGAAGTTTATTTTATTTTAGTGTTTCTTTCACAACTAATTTGAACTTACATCTGGATTTAAAGAAATATTTACACAGAAATAACACAAAATTGCATGGTGTAAACGCAGTGCCATTCAACAATGTAAATATCAGAAAGGATGTTTAATTGGGTATAAAACACTGGTAAAATGTAGAAGTTGCTTGTTTTTGTTCCAGTTGTTTTGTGCTTGAACGTTGACGATGCAAATAAAGAGAACTAACTGATAATGGAAGTTACAGTTTGATGCGTGTTCTCACAAATTCTCTTCACACGTAGGAGTCTTTTCCACGGGATATCTTGTCTTTGGAATATCCAGTCTTTGGGATATCCAGTCCTCGCTTTATCACTGCAGTCACCACGGTGTAAAGTCATGCCTTGCTGCAGGTAGAGCTCCCCACGCCTCTCATGGCTCTGAAATAACAAAAGCTGCAAAACGCCGATGGATCTGGGACCATTTTTATTAATAAACTCTTATTTGCACCTACCAAATGTAAGGAAGGATAAACCCCCAGGATTATGGCTGAATGGGAAGTTGGCCAAACAAAAGCAATTATGCCTGGGCTTCTGGCAGGGGGTGAAGACTGTGTCACCTTCTGCTGGGATCCCCGTAGGCGCCAAAGCCTAAAGTCTTGAAGATGAGAGATGGTTACTACCCTAAGCACTGCCATCCAGAGGGCTGTCTCTGCTTTTAATTGAAGGTTCCACCCATTAGTTTTACCTTGCTGAAAAGCCTGCCCGCCTCTTTGACCTGGGAGGGCCGTTTGCCGCGCAGGTCTGGCAGCCTGACTTCTCACTCTGTCTGTAAGCGCTCGTGTCTCATCGCCGCTGTGATTCATGGCATGATTTTCACAGCTTCAAAGGGAAGTTTAGAGACATCCGAAGGCAGTGGAGCGAGAAGCTGCCGGGTCAGGCAGCTCCATCATGAGGAAGGAAGAAAAAAAATGAGGGGAGAAGGAGACTGAGGGTAAAGTGCGTTAGTCCATTCTTGTTGCCCTTACCCCTTGTGGTTAAACCCCAAGTGGCAGCTTGGGCCACGCAGCTGCTCGCTCGCTCCCCCCGGTTGGGATGAGGGGGAGAATTGGAAGCGTAAAAGTGAGGAAAAAGTGTGTTGACATAAAGACATTTTAATCAGTAAAGCAAAAGCTGCACACAGAAGCAAAGCAAACCAAGGGATCCATTCCCTGCTCCCCATGGCAGGCGGGTGCTCAGCCATCCCCAGGGAAGCCGGGCTCCATCGCTGTAACGCTGACTTGGGAAGACAAACGCCATCACTCCCAGCGTCCCCCCTTCCTTCTTCTCCCCCGGCTTTATACCCTGAGGGTGACGTCCCATGGCATGGGGTGTCCCTGTGGTCAGTCGGGGTCAGCTGTCCCGGCCGTGTCCCCTCCCAGCCCCTTGTGTCCCCAGCCCATGGCTGGTGGGGTGGGGTGAGGAGCAGGAACGGCCTTGAGTGCCCGGCAACAACCAACCACCAGTGTTTTACCAACAGCATTCCCATCCCAAACCCGAACCACGGCACTGCTTTGGCTGGTGGTGAGAAAGTCAACCCCATCCCAGCCGAAACCACGACACCCCTCCTGTTCTCAGGTGGGTGCTGCCACCAACCTTCCCAGCCAGCTCTACCCAGGACGCTGGCAGGGACGTCAGGGCACTCTGTCTGCTTTTGGTATGAATTAAAGAGGATCAGAGCACAGAGCTCAGCCCGGGCTGGAAGGCTCACGGGGGAAGACAGGGCCCCCATCCCCGGCAGGGTGAGGGGTCTCCAGCCAAGCCAGCTCCTGGGGAGGCTGATTATCCCAAGGGCAAGACCCCACCAGAGCCTGATGGAGTTTAGGAGGCATTTACATCCTTTCCTATTAATCCTCCAATTTTGTCCCTAAAAACACTCACATTCTTACCTCGCAATCAGCTTATTTTAAGACTCGTTTAGATGTGGTGTTAAAGGATATGGTGTAAGGGAGAACTTTGTAGAGTGGAATTGATGGTTGGACTCGATGATCCCAAGGATCTCTTCCAACCTGATTCTGTGATTCTATGATTTTTGGTAATGAACAGTACTTGCTGACCAAAAAAAAAAAGTAAATCTCAGAAATCTTACTTCACTTCCACACCTTTCTTCTTCCTTGAATTCACTGCCCGTTGTCTTCAGCTTCACGCTGCTCTGTCACCTTCATTCTGTCATCTTCAATATGCATCAGACACCCACTGGTTGGACTTCCAGCCGCCGCCATCCACAGTGGAATGGTACAGCTCCATGTAGGCAGAGAATAACTGCGGGAAGGAAGATGCCACGGTGTGTCCTGTCCTCTGCCCAGTTGATTTAGGGCCAGGGAAAACACACTGGGCAGGGCAGTGCAGAGCCATATTTACTAGCAAGGTTTAACTGTTATTGCAATGGTTTTTTTCCATGATTATTGGCTTTGATGCTTGCATGAATGAATATCGAGCCCGTTAAGTCTCCTTCAATTAACTCCGGGTGGAAGCTGTGGCTACAGAGATGCACAGACCCACTACACCGTGTCCACACTGGGCTATCATTTTCCAGCGGATGTTCTAACAAAGAACAAGAATATTTGCTGAAAGATGGGGTTTTAAGTGAGAATTATGGAATTGATGACAACATTTTGGATCTGAATGTGAAAATTATGTCAGGATAAACTAATTCTGAAAATCTTAATCCCCTTATCAGGACACATTACTGCTACTTAACAAACACAGCACAGTAGTGCTACTAAGCGAAGCCTTTATTGCAGTATAAAACATGGAACATCCATGCTTGTGCACTGCCAGAACAGTGTAAGACAAGGCAAGACGTGGGTGGGAAAGAGGAGATGGAGCAAAGACAAACAGATATTTTAGCAAATAAATAGACAAAAATTAGAATTATAATTAGAAAAATTAGAAAACAAAAAAGATGGTATTCTTATCGGACTATATAGCTCGGTTGTGAAGACATGATTAGCGCCTAACCACACTAGCTTCCACTTTTGTCTTTTAAATGCTAAATGCGGAAAACCCGCGAAGTAATGGGTAAAGAGAACGAGTTATGAATTTTAAGAAAATATTAATCAAGTGATTTTGAGCAACGAATATTGTTTAAATGAATCTCACCTTGTTCTGTGAATAAATTATAAAATTAAATGGAACTGTGTCAAATTTTTTTACCTGTTACTTACTCATACCTAGTTAACATTTACCAGCTATGATATCCTTTCAAAGTAGAAGTTATACAAACACTTAAAAAATTGTTAAAGCTCTAAAACTGCTTACAGATGCTTTGATTCAGAGCCATGGTACCCACTCATTTCTACCCTTGCCTTTCCACAAGGCTTTTCTTTTCTTTTCTTTTCTTTTCTTTTTTTTTCTTTTCTTTTTTTTTTTTTTTCTTTCTAACATTTTATACAGCTGGACACGGAGAAAAAAACACGTTCAGGGAAATGAAAATGTTGTACATATCGTTAAGGGTATTGACTTTAGCACAGAGAAGCAAGCTCATTTGAAATTAAGACTGCAACTCGCTGTTCAATCAGTGCAATTGTGCCTCGGTGGAACAGGAACTATAAACAGGGGTGATTTCCTAAGCCCTGTTAGTCCTGCAGGGAAGAGAATTCGAACAGGGTGAATTAAGGACAAAGTTGCATATTTCTCTCCACGTCTTTCAGCTTTTCCAAGTGTTTGTCAATCTTTGCGTTATTTGAACAGTAACTGAATTTATAGATGATTTCAAACCATGTGTTTAAAAACCAGTATGTCTGGGGTGATGTTATTAGCTTGGGTAAATGCAGATAATTCTGCATGTCAAAGACAATTAACACGTATCCTGTGGTCTTGATTACCAGGTTCAAGGAAATTCTGCCCAGAAGAAATTCTTACTAAAGCCCCGTGGAAAGTTAAAGGCCCCTGCCCTACAATTAAAAGGGGAAGGTAAGGGACCCCCCACTTTTTTTTGGTGATTGACTATAAACCTTGGCTCAGGGGACTGTTCTCAGAGGAGAGGGTTAAAGCAGTCAAGAATAAAAAGAGGTTGTTTTAGTTGCGAATGTGTCTACATTCCTCGGTTGCTTTTCTAAAAAAAAAAAATAAAAAACCCTAAAAAAACCCACTTTAAAAAAATCTTAAAAATAAAGGTAGGTAATGCCGCACTAAGTCTCATGCAGGAAGAAAGAGCAAGAGAGGCACCAAATGTGGGTCAGGCGTGTTTGTACTTGGACTGTGTGAAAAGTCTTTTCTTTCTGTGTGTTCCACACACAGGCCAGTCACTTCACATACCTGTTCCAGAATAAGCAGTCCATTTCTCATAAGCCCTTGAAAAAATTAAATCATTAACTGACATCAAAAGAAAACAATTTAGAATACCTCTTCTGTGGCTAATATTTTTTTTAGCCCATTGGCAATAATTAATCCTTAAGTGTGCAGAGAAGAAATCTTAACAACCAAATCTTAACCTTTTAAGTCAAGAGCCGAGGTGGGCTGTTAGCAGGCGCTTTTTTTTGATTTTTTTTTTTTTTTTCTTCTGTTGTCAAGGAACTGTGCTGTAAGCCATGGCAGGATGCTGTCAAACGCCGGAGTGAGTTCAGCTCCATGCCGGTGCCGGGTCATGCTCTGCGTACTTCGCCTGGTGCGAGAAACCTAACCTAGAAAACATCAGACAGATGAACCTGGCCGGAAAACTTGGAAGAGCTGATTACCAGGCAGGGTAACCGTGATAATTTTTAGTGTGAGGGACTGCAGAGAGTGAAGGGAGATGAGGACGGGAGGGTTGGAGAAAGCTTTAGGTAGTCCCAAGGAGAGATGGATGGACTGTGTAGCAATAGGAGGAAAGGCAACGGTTTTACACTGACAGAGGGGAGATTGAGATGGGATCTGAGGCAGAAATTCTTGGCTGTGAGGGGGGTGAGCCCCTGGCCCAGGTTGCCCAGAGAAGCTGTGGCTGCCCCATCCCTGGAGGGGTTCAAGGCCAGCTTGGACGGGGCTTGGAGCAACCTGGGCTGGTGGGAGGTGTCCCTGGCCAGGGCAGGGGGTGGCACTGGGTGGCCTTTAAGGTCCCTTCCCACCCAAACCAGTCTGTGATTCCATGATTCTACGACTGGAGCTGAGGTTTGGGCCAGGAGGATTTGTCCGAGGAAACCATATGGGCGAAAGAACACCAGGGATGACAACTAACTGGGAATGTAACGGAATAATCCAGAACAGCGACAAAGCAGAGGGGAGAACACGGAGATGAAACATGTCTATTTTTTGTGCATGTTTGATCTCCAGAAGCAAGGCAGCGGTGTCCCCTGGCACCCACATTAACCTCTCCCCATGCACCAGTCCTGCCCATGAGCAGCTCCTGTTGCTTCTCCAACAGCCACTGAGCAACCTGGCCAACTTCATCCTTCTTGGGTCCACGCAGACTCACCTCTGCTCCCTCCAGGATATCTCTGTGTCTTTGCCAGTTGGGGCATCGACCTTCTCACTGCATGCAGGGGTCAGGGGACAGCACAGTCCCAGCAGTGTTACTAAGCCTGAAAGTCCAGGGCAGGGCAGGTCAGGGACATTGGAACAGGAAGAGTTGCTCAGAGCTGTTGATCTCATTCAGATGTCTCTTACCCTCTTGTACCTATGTGTATGGCTTCTTGAGTGAGGAAAGGCTGATGCCTGGCTCTTCAGTAGCCCTCACTGATCATTGCTCTATCCAGAAGGCCAGGCAGAGGGCAAACAGCCACCATCAGCTTCAGTTAGGGGGCATTCAAGCATGGAACCCTCGTGTGAGGAGAAAATGTGTTCCACAGCGGAGAACCCACGTCTGAGGAGAAGCTCTGTGGTCCACAGCGGAGTTAGAGCTGGCTGAATTTAGGAGCCTCCGGAGTTAGGCCGTGCTCAAGAGCAGGATTTCTGAATCTCTGGCTTAGATATGGGGCAGCTAAAATCCTCCTGACTCCTGTCATGAGCACTGAAGACAATGTTGGTCTCCATACGCTCTGAATCTCATCACGGATTTCCCTTTTTGCAGCAAGAAAGAAAAGAGGACGAAGCGGGGAGAAGAGTTACTTGGCTACGAGGGAGAAGAGCAAGGGAAGCTCTATGAAGTTCAAAGGTTTAAGAAGAGTTTGGTGCCACGTGTTGGAGGTAGCAGGGATTTTGTCGAAAAGGAGTGGGATCTGATGAAGGAAAGGTTGTTAGTCACTTTAACGAGGGCAGTAGAGAGGACAGAAGTTAGATCAACATGCTATCAATGTTAATGCCTAGAGCGAGTTTACTGGCCCTCCAGGAATAAATTTCTTCTCTGTAGATTTTTTCTTTGGACACAGCCCAAAGGTGAGCTCAACTCCTCGTACCATAAAAGGATAAACTCTTCACTGGGTGATTAGTTTTACACCCATGCCCTCAAAAAAAAAAAAAAAAAAAAAGAAAAGAAAATAAAAGGAAAGAAAATAAGGAAAAGCTTGTGGTTTCGGGGGAATGAATTATGTGCTTTAATGGTATTGGAAGTAAAGCAGCAGCCTTTCCATTATACTTAAAATAAATAAGGAAATAAAACAAAAAAATGGCAATGTCAACCTTCACTGACGAATAGTACAGGTTAGGAGTTTTCCACTTCTGGATAATTTTTTCTAGGCTAATTGCACGTGTTCTGCCTACGTACCCAATTTATTGGTGTGAATCTCCCCGCTGAAAAATTCACGACTTGTAGGGGCGCAATAGGTATTGGTAGGTCTCGGTGTGGCCCCACGGCACTGTAGGCACACACTTGCCCAAGGCTCACTTTACAAATCTCGCCTGCCAGCTGCCAGCCAGCTCCCACGGTTTTTCTGCGGTCTCAGTGGCACCTACTAGTGAAAATTGTCGGGAGGATAAAAAATAGTGGTGCTACCAGCTAGCTGTGCCATTTCCCTGCAAAACAACGGCGACAACGGTCATGAGTGGAGGAGCGGGAATGTATTTATGGTTTATTTCGGATAGACCCGCTTTTTTCTTCAAATGGCCGCGTGTTGCTGTAAAGTCTCTGTGTGGAGGTGTCAGAGGAGTGCACTGAAAGCCCAGCGAATAGGAAATCGGCTGGGCCATGTAGGCTCTCTTTCATATATGCTCTTTTTAAGAGCTCTGCTTGCACATACTTCATCATCAGGATCTGCGCTAAGGATGTGTACTCTTTAAAGACTAGTTGCTCGCGGAGGCATAAAGTCTCTCTTAAAATCTATTAGTTTTGTTTGTGCTGAAAGCATATAGTTGCCATTGAGGTACAATGCTCCATTTGTACAGCTTTCAGCAAATGTGCTGTCACGTAGTTAGCGTGATGATTAAGGGCACTTTGAGAAGCTTACCACCTTTGCTCGGAGAGAGAGGGTACCTTGACCTATAAAAAAACTCAAGCGGTACACTCAATAAATTTATCTTTTTGCTAGATTCGTCCGTGGATGTTTTATTTATAATTCATTGTTATTAGAACGTTTCTACAGCGAGTGCTTGGGTTAACTCCTGGCGCTCTCTTAACTCTATTTTGAGGTATTCGGTGGTAAAAGAACAGAGAGCACAGCTCAATGAACTGTTCTGTTCCTGTGAGAGGAAAATGTCTGTGTGGGCAGCGCAACTTTGAAGGACCAAGACCTCAATGTGAAAGGTGCGATATCTCAGGTATTTTGAAAAACGCTTTCTTCCACCAGCAGAACTGAGCAAGGACTGAAGTTCTTGCTCTGAACCTTGCTGGAGATCACAAGGGTTAGTTCCACAAGAACTATTCCCCGCTTCCCACACTTAAGGTGAACACTGGCATATTAATTTCCAAGTAAATATAAATATTCTGGCCATAAACATACCAGAACCTTTGAAGCAGGGATATGTATGGTCACTTTTAGCTATAGAAAAAGATTAAGTCTAAAAGAAAAAGAAAGTACGTCTTTCAAAGGGATTTGAAAGCGGTGATGCAATACAGAACTGATGAGCTTGAAGTGGCTCCCCTTTGCGAGTTTAGATCAATTATCAACCAAACACTAAATGTATTTTGTACCGATCGGAAAACGCACCCCCCCTTGAATACCCAAAGTAGCTACAGAAGCTTCTGGGATTCAGGCATGGTCAAAACTTAAAAGCCGATTTTCTTCCATTTTTTTTATTATGTGTCAAGCTTTCAAATAGAAGGCAACATGCTACACATGTGATGACAACCAAACAACGCATTTTTCACAGAAATAGATGGTTGGTAGTCTCCATGTGTCTAAATATCAGTCAGAGCAAAGGCAGGTTAAGTAATGGTAGCGCTGGTAATGACTGCGGGTGTCTCGTGCATATCTCAAATCAACAATGACAGAGGCAGTATAAAAACAATTTATGAACCACAGTCCTCTCGGGAACTACATTTCAAGCCATAATTTCATCTAAACTGTTTATCGGCTGCTTTTATTTAATGTATGAAGTGTCAAAAATTTTCTTTGACATTAGGCTTGTTATTGTCTTTTGATTTATGTATTAAAGCAAAGCGTAGTAAATACAAAGATTGCTTAGTGGTTTTGTGTTTGAAAAAATATTGGAAACATTTGCTACAGTGGTAAAATCATTCATACAGTAGTTAATAACTAAGAGTCATGAACTTTTAAAGCTTAAATAGCTGAGGACAGAGAAGACACGAACTGGAAAAGTTTTTACTGTCCCAGGCCCATCTTGCAAACACAAATGTTTATGCTGCGAGGAGATCCATGACCATGTACGTGCAAACAAATAGCTGGTCATGGCTTTCACAGCGGGGGATGCAGAACATTCCTCGGTAGGTGTGGATGAAGGCAAAAATCCACGTACCCAGAAATGCCTGGGTGGACCTCTCTGCGCGTTTGGCATTTATTTAACTCCACCGGTGGCTATCTGCCTTCTCTTATCTGTGAGGCTTTGGGTTTAATAACCACTGAAGTATTTCTGAAATCTTAGACATACTTACAGAGTGGAAAAGCCTTGGGATGAAATTTCTCGAAACCGCACAAGGATCCGTCGGTGCGTGCCTGAGCTGCACCCAGCTCTCATCCCGGGGAAGCGGGGATGGCCCAGCCACGGGAGAGGTGCCCCTGTCTTCTGGAACGGACCAGGGGAGAGCAATCCCCATGTGAACGGAAGATCAGTGCTCGAAAAGTGCAAGGCTTTGGGCAGCAAAGCGTGGTGGGAACATGGCAGATACGTGACCGCTGGGGAGGCAGAGCACCGAACCAGCACAGAACCCTTCAGAGTGAGCCCACTTCCCCTAAACAGAACATGTCACAACGCTGTGTGATCCCAACTACAAGCCAGTCTCCCATGTGTGAGATTTGGGGTTGTTCAGCCTGGAGAAGAGAAAGCTCCGGGGAGACCTACCAGCCCCTGCCAGTCCCTAAAGGGGCTCCAGGAAAGCTGGGCAGGGACTCTGGATCAGGGAGGGGAGCCGTGGGACGAGGGGGAAGGGTTTTACACCGAAAGAGGGGAGATTGAGATGAGATCTTGTGAAGAAATTCTTGGATGTGAGGGGGGTGAGCCCCTGGCCCAGGTTGCCCAGAGAAGCTGTGGCTGCCCCATCCCTGGAGGGGTTCAAGGCCAGGTTGGACGGGGCTTGGAACAGCCTGGGCTGGTGGGAGGTGTCCCTGCCCAGGGCAGGGGGTGGCACTGGGTGGGCTTTAAGGTCCCTTCCCACCCAAACCATTCTATGATCCTGTGATCTCACATATAACTGCATTTTTCTAGGTGTGTGCTCTCATGGCCCATGAAGGCTGGTGCATACAGAGGTGTGTAACCAGCTTTAGAATTTGGCAACTGAATATCTGAAATATCAACTATGGATCCAGAGGGGGAAACTCTCTCGTTGATCCCTCCCTTCACAACGCTTAGCAGGAACCAAGGCGCTTTCCCTTGATCAGATGTGTCCCTGCGGAGGACGGAGAATTCTCCTGAGGATAGGAAAGGACCAACCTTCTATAAGTCTCCATAAAAAGAGACAAAAGAGCCTAGGATAATGGTGCAGGATAACGGACTTGTAGAATATAAAAATGTTGAGCTGAAATGGGGCAGGAGAATATCATCATTCAGGAACGTCTTGTACTACAAGTTTAGCCCATCTTTATTTGAATATTCAAGCACCTGCTTTCTACATTTTTTTTGGCCCAGACTTTTTTACCTTGGCATGCCTTTCCTACAGATGTATAACCCACATGTACAAGAGAAGGAGTGTAAAGAACAGTCAAACAATGGACTTGGTTTTAGTACCATCTGTAATCGTTATGAGTAAAGTTCATAAAACACCAGCAGGACTGATATTTAACACTTATGCGAACTGGGATGTAAGTGGAAAATTATGGTCAGCTGTCTGATATTAGTGCAGTAACACAGAATTTACCTGGTTTTTATTTTCACTTTCTGGCCCCAAACTGTATCTTGCAGATATCAAGTGGAGGAAAGCTGCGCTTAGCAGCCTGCTTCGCTTGTCTTGGGTTTTGCACCTCCTGCATGTAAAAAGAATGCCCGTGTTGAACCAGGGGATGTATATAGTATGCACTTAACATATATGTAAATGAGCCCATTAACTTCATAGTTTTAAAGCAGGCACATGTTCTGTCACTTCATGCTGTGGGTTTACTGGTCTTCAGCCTGCATGGGATTATATCTGAATATCTGCTCATTGGCGTCCTTGAAAACTGGGGTGATTTTAGGCTCAGACCCCCGTGAGCAGATCTCTGGGAGGACTCGTGGATGGAAGAACTGCTAATCAGTATGATTAGCGGCTGCAACGGACCGAGAACGCAAGTACGTTTTAATTATATTTTTTTATGCTTACCTTGCACGTCTCCCAACTTATCTCTGCTCTTTTTATTTGTGAAGGGAGGCTCTCTGGGAGCTGGGAGATATTCACTCGCACCCCGTGAATGAAACTGGTCTGAAAACTCATAAAGCCTGACGGGTTTGTGCAGCTCCTAAAGCCCTCTACCCTGTAAAAGCGCGTTTTTAATGAATTTGCTGGATCCAGCAGGTTGTGTTCATTTAGAAGAGGAGAAACCCACTTAAACCACTGTAACACCAACAATTCAATTTCATTTACTTAATAGGAAATGAGAGTTTTGACAAATAGGTGTTGAACTTTTTTTTTTTTTGTTTGTTTTAAAAAAAAGATGCATAAAATCTACTTTTCCACATGGCTTTTAGGGTCTTTCTAAATGATACAGCCCTTTTTCAGAAGGAGGGACTAAATGCAAGAGGCTTATTTGTTTATTTGCGATCCAAAGAGGCTTAGGGTGTAAATGACAGAGGTTACGGCTGTGTTTAGGGAATTTCTCTTTTCCTTTTTCTATAGATTCCACAGTTCTATACTGTACTCGCAAGAAGACTTATTTTGAGGCATTTATTACCGTTATTCTCTTAACTTGAGCCTGACATAAAAAATAAAAAGCAACCCCAAAATAATTTTGAAGCCAAAGAGATGACTTGCCAGCTGAAGGGATAGCTTTCTTTTTCCTCCATGAAGAAAATGATGTTTCACGCTAAACTTTCTTTATACTAAACCTTAACATATATAAACAGACATTAGTGGCCTTTACGCGGCGCTCTAGCTGGACGCCTGCATTAAAGGGATGTAAATCTCTAGAAAATGTATATCGAGCCCTAACTTTTCATTTAGCTTTTCCGGAGAATTTAATCTCACAGAACGTGACAATGAGTCTAAGTCTGCCCTCGTGACAGCTGTACGATACATTCACACTTGACAATCCTGGAGATAGCTCTTAATTTTCACCAGCGATGGGGCAGAATCAGGCCTCCGTATTTTAAAAATCGATTCGTTGAAATTGATCAACCTACAGAAAAGCAGCCTAAATGGGACCGGTACTTCTGGGCCTTGGAAGTTGGTAAAGCGGCAGTTGTACCGCGTTACCGATGGGTGCGCACACGCATAATTGTATTTGATGCATGTTATGAATGACAGAAGTGAGAAAAACCACTCCTTACTTTTCACTTTTTAATGAGCTCTGATGTAATGTGGTGGTTTTTTTTTCTTTTTTTTCTTTTTTTCTTTCTGCTGTTAAAGATCTGTGAATATCGTCTTTGGCAAGCGTGCTGCTGTGGGAGGGAGGGGAAAAGCACAGCGTCAGGCTTTCCCCGCTGAATTAAAGACACAGAATTAAGTGCCTAAGCCGTGAGTACCCATTGTCTTTAACAGGAAGGTACATCACATGCGATACCCTTTCAGCACAGTTGGAAAAAAAATATTCTTTTCCGTTGAAGAAATACCTCTTATGGCATTTTTAAAATCACAGCTACAGAATATAAATTGTAACAGCGAGCTCAGAATGGAGCCGCAAATGCTTTGGGGAAATCAATCAGGACACCATTAAATAGCGGTATGAAATCATAAACAACTTAAAAGTAAAAACTTTTTATAGCTGAAAAAATTTTCCTTTGCAAAATGCTGGTCTGACGGTTTGGCAAGCGTTACAGGAAAATATAAGTTTTGCTGACTTTTGTAAAAAAAGCGGGAAAATGTTTTATTTTGTGAAAACCAAAATATTCACAAGTTATTTTATTTTATGAAAAAGTCCTAGATTCCCTTTGTTTTGGTCCTTCTTCAGGTTTTCAAATTCATGCAAGTGCGCAGGCTAGAAATTCAGTCTGTAACTAAGTTGGGAATTAATGAAGCGGATTCATTAGTTCCTTAATTTTGCCGTGGGGTTTTCATCCCGACGTAGCTGCTCAAAGCCGCGTCTTTTCCGTCTTGCCGCTATCAAACCAGCGCAAGGCCGGGAAAGCTGCAGCTCAGTGTGTGATCTTAATGTGTCTGCGAACAACAAGAAGAGAAACGCGGTTTTCTCCAGAGTCCTATTTGGTGTTGAAATGATTTAGGTCTGGAAAATCAATCTGTTCATCCTTCTGGACAATTTCTGAAACAAATATTTAGCGAGATTTATGGTGGTGTACATATGCAGGCCAAAGGATTCCACTGGAAGGCAGATTTTTGTAATACCGTATAATCGTCTACTCAATAAGATGTTTTATTGTTGTGGGTTTATTTTTTTCTGAGTAATAAATACAATTCCGCAACATGTTTTAGGGCCATATAAATATAACGAATCATTCAACTTTTCATTTCTTCTGTAACTAGATGATTTTATATTATCCTGTTTATAGAATAGATACGAAAACACTGGAGGCCTTTAGATGAAAGCAAACAAACAAAAACCTAAATGAAACACCTCCCCTTACATGCACTTTAATTACCGAAATTTCATTTTTACCTTAGTCATTTGAACCCATTAAAGCGTAGACTTCTCAGAAATGCCCGAATAACATCGGCTCAGCTGAGACCTTAGCACATAAATGTAATGTGAAAACAGGGCTGAAGAATGAAAATCGTGAAGGTTGTTTTTGACATGTTAAGGCTATTTGCTTGTTGTTAATCACACTCTTAGTCATAGTTTGCTCCCGTCACACAGCCTAGGAGTTATGGTGGTGTCCCCCTGAACACATCCCCTCTGCAAACACAGGATAAAAAGCCTTAACGCTTGTGATGAGAGAAAAGAGAGAAACCCAGTGGTGAGTAACCAGGAGAGCCCAAGGCAATGGCATGACCCATGCTGGGACCCGTGCACCGGTATCCAGGGAGGAGCGACATTTCCAGTTGCCATCCTGAAGGCTCCTAAGGTCGGAGCTGGAGACTCTTCCAGTGATCCCCTGCCAGGTGTGAGGAGCCGCACCAGGAAGGCTTCAAGGCTTCAGCTGTAAAATGCAGGTGGTGAGTGACGAGCTTGCACAAAGGAGTAGAAAAAGACCCAAGAGGGTGATAGGAGTTTGGCTCCTCTTTGTTTTTGGCTTATGCCAGGCAGCTCCAGCCTTCTCAGGTAAGTGTTCCAGCTACTATCGGTGGGGAGGAGATGAGTTCAGCTGAGCCCATGTGCCGTTGGCTCTGGGGGTGTCCCATGTGTGGGGCCTGGGTTTGAAAGCCCTTGGAGCTCTGCCCATCCCTGCTGTGGCCACCTCGGCATCTCCCCGCAGGGACCAGAGTCCTCCACCGCCCCGCACTGGGATGCTCAAACCTTGGTGCCCCACCAGGGATGGTGGACCTCAGGCACCACCTCAGACTGGGCTGAAACCCAGGGCTCCTGGTGTCCAGCGGGAACCCGGCAGGGGGGGGAAAGGAGAGCAATACTTTATATCTGGGTGGTGTTGTGAGCAAAGATTTTATCGCTACAAATAACTTCTCTGTTAATTTGTAGAAAACTTTTCACACAGCTGTAAACTGGGATGTATTCAGAATTTCAAAGGTAAAATACGTGGCATTATAATGAATAGAAGAGACAGTCCTGGGGAAATTAGGATACATTGGCATCCAGACACCAGACTTCTCCCCGTTCTCTGTATTTTGATCACAGAGTGGAGTCAGTCAGGGGCCAGGACACCAATCTTTTAACAACACACAGAAGAAGCACAAAAATGTCTGCTATAGCTACAGCAGGCCAAAAATTAGTTTTGAAGCCAGAGAAAGTAACTATTGCACCTGATCAACTCTTTAAAGCGGTCGGGATGAGCTGCATCAAAGCAGGTTTATTCTCCCTGCTCTGAGCCTAGTGCTTTAGTTTTAAAAATTAAGATTAAACTCAAAAAAAAAAAAAAAAGGAGAGATGCAAAATGCCTTTGAGAAAACAGTGGGCTTTATACATAACAGTTCTTGAAACTCTTGTTAACCATAGAAGAGACCAAATGTTTTTTGAGTCTTGATAGAGCTTAAAATCCCTCCTCAGTCTAAGTATGGGGTGAATAAAAAGGTAATCCCTTCCCCAGTTTTGAATTTGCTACTTGTAATTTTCGTTGAGCCTTCTCTTGTTATTATCTCATGAAGCAAAAGATCTTTTTAGTTAATTGGGTGGATGTTTTTATCAGCATCTTTCTGTGATCTTTTGATGACATAAAGAATCTTGCCAGTTCCTCTTCATATGAGAGTTTTCCTGCAAACAGCAACACTGAGAATTATGAATGAACCAATTCTAATTCTTCAACAGCCTTTAAAAAATGAGGTGAACACTGCTGCACAGGTGATAACAGCTGCTGAATACCACAACTGTTATCTTAAGAAGCCCATGTTCTCTTCCAACCTGTTATGTGTCATCCAAAGTGTGTTTTTATACTTTTGACCACATTGGCTCAGCTGGAACAATTTTGATGCAATACCATCCTTTCCTGTTTTACTTATGATGAGCTAATAATCCTAAAAAGTGGGAAAATCAGCTGAATTTTTCACTTCATGATCAACAGAAAAGTTTTTCTTATGTGCCATGTCCTCATCTTTTGGCAATTAACAGCAGAATTAACTAAATGTAGCGAGAAAATCCTCCTCTGCCTTTAAGCAAGTAACTCCATTTGTTCATGTCTGAATAGGAATATTTTGGAAACTTGTCTCAGTCCATCTCTGTCTTAGAGCACTCAGCAGTTATCTCCCTGTAGCTGGTCATATCCCAAGCAATACATCTTCTTGGTGGTTTTTCTTGATTATTGTGACCGACCACATTTTTTTTCCCTGTAATTATTTCATCAAGAGTACGACTGAAGCTGAATAAATCGAGCCTTGATTTTTGATAATGAGGGTTATTCTTCTCCAACATGTATCTAAGGCATAAATTTGTCTTCCTTTGTCACCAAGAGAAACTCTGGAGATTCACGGGATCCATTTGTCAAGCGCTTCTATTACTTCCTAGTGGGCTGCATTTGCTTTCCGTCATCTACATCCACAAATTGCCCTGGGGAAATTCTTCACCAGTTGAACCTTCCTATGTTTTGAAATACTACGCTCATCCCCTATTTTTGCCAACTTAGATGTCCCTAGGTGGTACATGGAGATGGAACGATCTATTGTTAATTTTTATACCAATTGTGTGATTAAATTTCCTATGTTTATCTGTCAATTTGAAAACAAATTTTTGCCTTTCCACAATGAATTGGTGTTTTTCAGTGCCGCTGGTCTCTATTCTGCCTCTGTTTCTCTTTGTGTGACTTTCTCTGAACTAACGCATCTATTGACTGGAGGCATGAAATCAAGTCTACAGGCTTTCCTTTGCCATTCTATTTCAAGGAATAATTATTTGGCAGTTATTTTCTGCTTTCAACATCGTTCATTTTCAGTTGTAGATGTGTCAGTAGGCTGGACCCTACTGATGGGATAGCTTAATGCTGGGTAACGCTCCTCACAACAGTGGAAATGTATGCTGTTGCCTTTGGTAACACCGATATGGCCTTTTGGGTGTAGAACTCTTTGTATAAACGCAAGTCACCCAAATAGAGATTCAAACATGTCCTGGAGATGAGAAGACAGATGTAAATTCAGGCTCTTTTCCAACCCAGTGCATAAGTCGGTGCTTAAATTTAAGCCAACGGGTTTTAAGTGTGTGCTTCTCCAAGGGTATCGAAACCTCGGTACTGTGTCGATAGGGTTAATAGCCAATTTTCAAAGATCCTGAACCTCCGCTGAACTGGCAGAAGCCATGTATGGCCAAAGGGCATTGAGACAGAGCAACTAAGTCTCACCAAGTGGAGAGAAACATTCTGCTCTACTCGTCGTGGCCAAGAAATGCCAGGATTTTGAGAAGACCGGCTTGTTTTTTTGCTTGGAACATTTCTGAAAATGACACAACCAATTCATGCTGTCAGCAGACAAGTAACCTAACTCGTAGATGAGCTGCGCTGTCATACCTACATATCGCTATATTTATGGATTGTTTTTAAAATGCTGGTGGTAGGAGAGCTGCAAAGCAAGCCCATGGCCGTAGCTCGCCACCGTTGGTCAGAAAACAACCACGGGATTGGTAATTTTCCAGGGAGACCTGAAGGGGGCAAGTTGCATTTACGTGATCTAAATCCACCGGTTGCATTCAGGGGGGATTAACATCTGTTAAAAGTATTATGTTTATCATGCAGGTGTTTCAATATTTGTATTTATTACGTGTTGCAGCAACAGTCTCTGAGAAAACATTCATATAACAATCTGGTTGTTTTATTGTCTGAATCTGTCAGGATAGTCATTTTGTTACTCCAGCATTGTGATCCCCTTGCAAGCTGTAAACTATTTAATGAAGTGAGTATATGGAGAAAGATGACAGACTTTCAAACTTTTGGAAGACAGTTTTACATCAGAGACATTAGTTTTTGCACTTGGGATTGTTCCTAATACACGTATGGCAAAAATGTTGAATTAGATTGAACATTTCCAGAATTCCAACGTATTCCCCTGTGCAGTTCTATGTTTGACGTTGCTTTCATTTTGTCAATAAACAACGCACTTAGATTCCAATATTAATGGAAATAAATATTCCATGAAGTACCTCATAGAAAGTGTAATTATATCTGACTTTGAAGAGCTTTGCTTCGTGTGTCTATAATGCTTTTATTGCTCAAAAAGTAACTCTGCAGATACAATGACTTGCAGGGAAGGCTGTTGCCTGTTAAAAAAAAAAAAAAAAAGATAAAATTTAAAAGCTAGACATCTGCTGATTTGCATTGCAGTGTAACGTGACACTGCCAGTACCACAGACAAAACAGCTATGTTAAAAATGTTAAGGTTGCAAAACCAAGTGCTCAAAAGCATGAGGAAATAAAACAGTTTAGGTCACCTGTGTGATCTTAATTTGGCCCCCTTGAGTGATTACATTACGGTGCAGTCTTTATTATATTATCAGGGATGTTTTTGTTCGCAGGACCTCTTGAGTCTGATCCAGCTTATGCTGGCGCTAATGGAAATATTTTCATTGACTTCAGTGAGTTTCAGGCTGGGTTCCAAACGGCCGTGTTTTTTTTTTTTTTTTTTTTCTTATTTAACCCATATTTCTTGAAATAACATAGGTGTGTATAATGACAAAGTTTATCCGCTGAATAAGACGTGATCCTTGTCCTGAACAATTTACAACGGCCCTGTTGATACGATGAAGTGGAGTCGATTGCTTCCCTCTGCCTAAATGGATCGCTCTTTTGCTTCGATTAATCCACAAAAAGCTAAGTTTATTTTTATATGGAGTTCCTTGCTGTACCCAAGAATAAACAAACAAAAAAAGAAAAAAAAAAAAAAAGGCACTAAGCTGGGTTTTTTTTCAGCAAATAACTTATACCGTGGACAAAGACAACAGAGTTCAGCTGTAGAAGGGGCCATGGTGGTGGTTGATCATGGAAAAGGGAGGAAGTAGAGCTGAAGGAACAGGTATTTCTTTCTTTTAACATTTGCAGACCAATAGATTATACAAATTAGAGCGATTACTGTAGAAAGATAACTTGAATAATAAATGTCTAGCCAAAAATGGTATTTAGATGGGGTATGGTCAGCCCCAAAGGCTGAAATGGGATGAGATTTCTACCAGCCGTTTCCGACAGATAAATTCTCCATTTCGCTTGGGTTGAATATCAACCAACTTGTCCTCTTTGTGGTCCTAACCCTGGCCAGCCACTAGCTGCAGTTAAACAACTTGTCTCAGATTGTTAGAACTGCCTTTAGAGCACAGCTTCCACGAACAGGCTTCTATTCCCCCCTCCCAAGTATACTGAGAACAAAGATAATTTAATATATCGCCATCTCACCGTAACACATCACCTCATATAGTCCTTCAGATGATTTCCATCCACTGTACTGCGGTCTTTAGAAAAGCAGGATCGCACCCAATTTATTTGCTGTTTTCCATCAGGAATTTAACTTACTGCAGGTCCTCATTCGGTGGGACTCCTTCCTGACTGTCGATGTCTTCCAACAGGATCAAGAGCAGCATCATTCATTGCTTTAACTCTTGCATTTATTGATCCTATGGTCAAAAAGAATATGACTGAAATGTTTATATGTATTATGTACATATAATTTTACTCTTTCTTTTGGCCTTCCGAATTAGTAACATCTGTTACCGCTGATGGAAAATATCCTCTGGGCCACAGAGGAATCACAGTCACATGTTGCCGCTGGAACAGCCTGTGTGAATCAGCAGTAAGATAGACTCATCACTCTGCACCTAATAGATATAACACCAAAATGGAGCCAAGACATTCCTCTCCAAAGTGGGAGGTAACGGTCTATCCTCCAGCTTGAAAAGAGACGCCTCAAACCATTTTCCGAGTGCCTGCAGCCGAACAGGCAGAGCTCGCTTAGTCTGATTCCATGGAAGCTTCACGTTTTCATCAGAGCTTTGCCTTACCTTCTTGGTGTAAGGAATAAAGTGGTCCATAAGCTGACTACAAGAACAACAAGATTCAGGAATACAGAGTGCACAGCACGAGAGACCCCTGAATCCTTGTGCTTTTAGATTCCGAAGGATGGCTTTGGAGAACTTTTCAGCATTTTTCGTTCGTGTCAGGTCTAAAATTTGAAAGATCTATAAAATATCACGCATTGCCAATGTATTAGTCATTGCCTGAGGGGGCCGTAGCAAGTAACCAGCAAAATGTTACTCTTCATGGCGCTGATGCGGGGGGAGCAAAAAGAAAATTTTGGTTTGCAAAGGGGCAAAATTTCTCCACCTTTGGAAAAATGACCCAAGATCTTTCATATACGGTATCCAGAATTACTGTCTCGAGTGCCAAATTAGTGACAGAGTGTCTTCCTCGAAGTAGTGCTGTTGTCAATGTAGCATGCATTGGTCTTGATGGGCACTAGCCATTAAGGTAGCCAAATTTATGTTTGTAGAGCGTCTAACGTACTCACAGCTGGAGCGCGTGGCCAGGTCGGCCACTCGGGTAAGCCATCCATACTCTAAGCTTCTTAGTCAGATAAATAGTAGAAGCATAATAAATATTTATCATTTTGGTTTCAAAACAGGTTTGTGGGTTGTTTTTTTTTTTTAAGACCAACGGAGAGCGGCTGTGTTGAGGGAAGTCTAGGCCAGGCTGGACCTCTGAGACTTACATCTACAGTGAAGATCAGTAAAACAAAACCAAACCCAGTAAAATATTATCATCTCCAAACAGACCGACGAATGATTTATCTAGCGCCTTCCACCCTTACATTTGCAGCAACCCTACCTGTTGTACAACTTATTTGTATGCACTTGTGCAAACAGATTCCTTCATTTCACTTGATACTTACAATAATTTTTAGTTAATTCTGAAATGACTTTTATATATATTCTTCTTCTACCTCTCTTTCTTTTTACCTTTCTTCTGTATTTATCTCGAAGGCAACCACTCTGGGTGGAGAACCTACAATAAAGCAAAAAAAAGTATTTGAATTTGATTAAGCCAAATTGATTCATTAAATGCCATAAACCACATTACATGAATTTTTGTAATATCATCTATATTGCAGAGGAAGAGAGGCGTGAAGAATATAAACATCCAATTCTCAAGCCTGTGAGTCGACGTAGCAAAAGTAGGTTGTATTCCAGAAGCGTTTGGGCCTGGTTCTCTACATACTTGCACTGATTTGCCCTTGCTGTTATCTCTTGAGCCGTATCACAGCGACATATTTTGCATGGTAGCAAATTATCGCAAATGGAGAGATGTGATGTATTGGCTAAAAATAATGCCCACGTTTTGCAGAGCTGCGGAGATTTTAACTGAAAAGCTCAAGCAGCTCTTCAGAAAGTCACGACGTCTGCTTTGCAAGGTGCTGCCTACCTTTGTCTTCAGTGGGAGTCGAGGACGTACAGTCCTCCGGAGACCTGACACCTAGAGAGGATATTATAGAAGTCAAGTAACTGCCATGCGATAGCGCGGTGCATCCAATAAGGAATGGATTGTTTAAAGCAGACAAAGTGGAGTGAGTAACTAGCTATCAGAGACAGTTTTGACATAGAGCCATAAAGTGGGAAGCGGCATGCCGTTTTAGCAGGCATTAATGCAGCAGACAGGCCTTCCTAATGATCTATAAATAAAACAGAAAAAATGCCTTCCTGGCTTAAGTGAATTATTGTTGCCATTAAAGATGATAGCAGGACACGGGAGGAAAGGTAGTGCTACTTCTTTAAAATGGAGCGTTCCTCCCGCACACTCGTTATTAACTCCAGCTAGGAACCGGAGTAACACAAACACAACCTTCTTCTGTCCAGGTTTGACATTACAGCCACACAAAAGGAAAAGATAGCTTTTTTTTTTTTTTTTAAATCCTGAAAAAAGCCAGGCAGCCCCTCTAAATACTTGCAGTTGTTCTTTCCCCAACACCCAAGTAGCAAAACTCCCATACAAATATCCACCTGTATCTTTGCCTGCTCTCCAGTAGGGACTGCGCTTCCAGTGCGCTGGGAGCCACACGGACAAGAAGTTTTTATAATTTATTGCTTATTAACAATCGAACGGCTGGCTGTTTGCTGTCTGGTTTTGGCTTAAATAAAATGTTTTTGGAGTCCTCTCAAAAACTGTGCTGAAATAAGGGATTTAATCAGGTGGTCACAGGTTAAGGCATTTTGGAGGTTATGCCATAAGGTGTCCAGTGTGACCTCCTGATCCATGAGATCAGACCAGGTTGCTCAGGGTTTATCCAGCTGGGTCTTGAAAGCCTTCAAGGCTGCAGCCTGCACAACCTCTCTGGGAAGCCTGCTCCGAAGCACATGGCTGCCCGTGGCCAGTGTTTGAGTGTGTTTTCCATACGGGATAGGAGATAGGAATCATCTCTTTGTGTCCCCATTGCTAAGCAGAGTGATCACATTGTTATGAATGAAAGGGTCTGCGAGGCCGAAGGTGACGATTTTTTAAAGGCCTGTACAATTACTTGGAATTTTCATCCGGATCCAAACAAGTCTTGGTACGGGGCCACATTTATTTCTTTTTATATCAGAGTGTGGTAGGACTCTACATTTCTGCTGATTTTCAGCCCACTTTGGATCAGCCATGAGAACAACTGCTGAGACCTCTAGAACACGTAGAACAACCGTGCCAGCATCACCTGCACCCATCTGCTGGAGCATCTGGGCTTGATCGTACGTGGCCGAGAGAACATTGAGGTGAATTTGCTTTTCCTGACAGTTCTTTGTTGACGTTGTCATTAGCCTTCATTCAAGCACGTGAAATCTACCAAAACCATTACTTGATCTCTACTCCACCCCTTTCTGTTCTGTGTTTCTTGTCTCCTTTGTCCTTTCTAGGGGCCATATTTACATTTTAGAGATACAGAAGGGGGAAGTGTGCTTGGTGGGTTTGTGATACATGGAGCCTCTATTCAAAATCCCTCTCTTAGGACCTGGATTCAGAAACTTAGGATTGGTTTTCATGCTATTTGTGTAGGCCAGAAACACACAGGACAAGGTGTAATGGCTTCAAACTGAAAGAGGGCAGATTTAGATGGGATCTGAGGCAGAAATTCATTGCTGTGAGGGGGGTGAGCCCCTGGCCCAGGGTGCCCGGAGAAGCTGTGGCTGCCCCATCCCTGGAGGGGTTCAAGGCCAGGTTGGACGGGGCTTGGAGCAACCTGGGCTGGTGGGAGGTGTCCCTGCCCAGGGCAGGGGGTGGCACTGGGTGGTCTTTGAGATCCCTTCCAACCTTTCTATGATTCTATGATAAAGGAGAGAATATTTTTTTTCCATTTACTGCATCAGTATTCCCTTCAGTACTTCAAAATTTTAAATGACAAACCTATCCCTCTTTCCAGAGATGTTCTGAAGGTGCCACCATATGTTCTGGGAGCCAGCAGATGCACCCCTAGGCACCAACTCATGTCCTCTGCTGGCTACATTCCCCTAGTTCATTATGTCACATGGTTGCTGAGTTTTCTACCTGATACAGGACAGCTGTGTTGCTTGTCTACTTTGGAAAAAGTCTGTTTTCCCAGTATTTATGTGTGTACTTTACTCTCTTAATTGTAATCAAATACAGAAAGCTCTAAGTGCTGTATTTTAATAGATTGAAATTCAAGGTCTTGGGTCAGGTATTTAAAAGAGATTGTTAAAATACCCCAATCATTTTCATGTTTTTGGTTCTAAAATTTAATTTTATAATTCAAAATGCTAGGGATTTTCTTAATTTGAAAAATGTGGATTAAAAAAAAAAAATAAAATTCCCTTGTCTTAGGCGTGCTTTCTTAACCTAGAGATCAGTTCAGTAAATCATATGAAGTGCCCCTCAGCACTTTTCCGACATTTTACAGTGCTTCATTACTGCAGATAAATGTAGTTATAGTTCACATAATACGAACCCAGAATTCTTGTGCAGGTACTTAATTGAAGCGGATAAATTTTTACGCAGCAGTACTTTGTTCCTCCTAAATCTTTAGTAGTCCATGGGTAATAATATAAGTGGTAGTAGTGTTAGGTAAACTTTTTTAATGAAAAGAAAAAATACTGCAGTTTGTTTTGTGTTTTCAGTCTCTGACAACAAATGAAATGAAGGAGGCTTGTATTCCAAGGAATTATAAAGGGTTAAAAAAACATAGATCTCCATAAAGAAACAACATTTGTACGTTTTATGGTTGAATCAGCCATTGCTTTGCTGACCAATAAAATGGAAAATGTGTGCTTTTATAGGTTTATAAAAAAGGCAAACTCTAGTTGCATGAAAAATAACTTTCACCGATTGAGTACAGGTGGCGACTTGTTTAAACTCTGAAGATGTAAAGGCTTAGTATGTATGACTGAAAAAGGGAACATGGCACAATAAAAAGTCTTCCTTTCTTTACTCATCAATCCTTTGGGTATTCCATGTCAAATAAATGTTACAACAATTTACAGTAAAAGTATACAGTGGAAGTGCCAACGTTAACACTTCTTAGGATTGGACAGGGTCCAAATTTTTCACACCAATATTTAATGTGAAGTAAAATGTCTTTTCCATTGGAAGTGTCAGCTGTAACATGCTTTCCTATATTTGGCAACATGCTCATGTGAAGTATAAAGTCAAATGCACATGATGTTCTTTTTATTTCAACCATGATAAATTGTGTTCATTTGTTTAAGTGCAAGTGGCAGTTTTAGTGTTCCTACTATAAATTTTGGTTAGCTTCTATTGACATGCTGTATTAAACTTAAGAAAAACAAATTACACTTCACCCATTTTAATTGACTAAATGTGTCAAAAACACAATAAGTATAACACGAAGGGTCAGAGTCTCAGACTTCACCATAATGGGTGTCATGGCAAGGATCCAGCTTTTTGTACATTTCATTTTTCATAAAGTTTTAGTACGAGGCATACATTTAACATTCACTTCCACTTGAGATTTGTAGCTTAAGGAAAAAAAAAAAAATCTCTCGTGTTCTGTTCCCATTGCACTCACTCGTGATATTGTTAAAAGTTCCTTTTTTTTTTTTTTAAGGTGATAGTGCTGATGAATATTGATGATCCGCTATAAACATAAGATTTCAAAATTGACTTTGGTATTTGAAGGAACGAAGCTGTGATTTATGTGGTACAAACGGACTTGTGTCAAAACCCGTGCCTGAGCCTGTGGTCAGGAATCCCTGAAACCACTTTTCTAAATAGAGGAGCGCGGTTGAGTGCCAGATGAAACTTGGCATGCCTCGCTCCCAGAGGGTTTCCATGGAGCTGTCACTTTTAATGCAGGCGTTTCATGCTAAAGGATTGATGTCTACTTTTATCTTTTGGAAATCTTTACCTGTTTGCTGGATACTAACAAGTGAAAATCAAGGACAACCGCCGAGAGATGGTATGAGTGTTGGCAAGATGGCCCTAAGCGCTGAAATACCTTGATGGAGTTCAAGCCATTTGAATATCTCGGAGTAGATTCATTCTTAGGGATTGTGAACAAGGGATCGGGGCTTCTTACAGGTGCCAGAGTATTCCTTTTTCCCTGCTTTCGTTGCTGTGCAGCTAGCACCCACTGGAAGGCTTTTGCCCTTGGCCTGAGCCTCTGCCTGGTCAGGTGCAGCAAGGTGGACTCGCTGGAGAGCAGATGGGCCCAGGCTGCACCTAGGAATTTCAGCAGGGTTTATCAGGGGTTTCCAGCAAATCCCTTCAACCATGTTCATCTTCCGGTGAGCATCATGAAAAGGATGTCACGTGCTGCCAGATACCGCCAGGCCGGACCCACACAAAGAGCGCCATCCAATTGTTTCGTAGGTCCGCACCTTCTCTCCTCCTGCCGTGGCTGAGCAGCGTCAGGCAAAGCCTTTGCTGGCTCCCACTTGCTGGTGGTACAATGAAATTCCTCTGACCTGTGAAGCAGCAGAGACTACCCCTAGTGACAGCGGTACAAAAGATGGGTTCAGATGTGCATTGGCATAATCCAAAAACCAGAAAGCAAAGTTTTCAGCTGCAACGGGCGTGTTTTTAGCCCCAGGTGTTTCTGTGTAGAAGTCTATTCATCCAATATGCTCTGACACTTCACCACCTTTTCTACAGCTCCCTGAAAGGAGGGTGTAGCCAGGGGGGGTCGGGCTCTTCTCCCAAGGAACAGGCCATGGGACAAGAGGAAATGGCCTCAAGCTGCACCAGGGGAGGTTTAGGATGGATATTGGGAACAATTTCTTCCCGGAAAGGGTTGTGAAGCATTGGAAGAGGCTGCCCAGGGCAGTGGTGGAGTCACCATCCCTGGAGGGATCTAAAAGCCGGGCAGACGTGGGGCTGAGGGACGTGGGGAAGTAGCTTGGCAGTGCTGCGTTAATAGTTTGATTCGATGATCTTGAAGGTCCCTTCCAAGCATAAGGATTCTATGATTCTATGGTTCTATAACTCCGTACTTTTTAAGAAAGAATTCAGAGGAGCCGGAGGACCTGGTTAACCCTAATGAGAGCTACTTGGAGTAGGTTCAGTTGGTTTCTACCTCTCTTCAGAGCAGTGGCAGCTGGAAGCAGGTCCCTCACCCTGTGGGTGGTGCTGGTCTGGGCCCCTCCGTGGGGCAGAAACGCGGAGGGGAGCTGGTCTGCCAGCCCGGCTGCTCTGCGAAGAGCGAGGGGTTTGAGCAGGAGCCCAGGGGGACCTGAGCCTGGAGCCCATGGTAGACATCCAAGTCCAAATACTGCTGGAAGGAGCCCAGAGAGGGGACTGGGCCCCGTTACTCTGAAACAGTGATTTATTCTCGTATTTGCAGCCTTCTCCACTCGTGCTGAACAACGTTCCTTCACGCACAGGTTTCCGAGTTGTGTTCTGTTGTGGGCACTTCCACAGCTCTTCGCATGCAGCACGTGGAGCATTTCTTTACTTTCGAATTTTTGACGCAGAAAATTGCTCTTCTATTCAGAGGCAGCCTGCTGTATCCATCTGACGAGAAAGTGTTAATGTGGGTGTCTTCTGTTTCAAGGTAAATTTTATTTGCTTTTTGGGGTTTTATGATCCTGTCGCAACTTAAGCAACTGGTTTCATAAAGGTATTTTTAGCTACCAGAGAAGGCAATGCATTCCTCAAGACTGAAAATACATCAGCTGGGATCATATATATACACCATCCCAAAGGGAACTTAAAACTTTCTTCATGATAGACTAAACGACAAAAACTCTCCAAAAGTTATAGCTCAGTAGGTAGCAAACCTAGTTAACTCTGTGCACGTTGTCAGCAGAACAGGCTGCGCTGTCTGTAGCTCCATTTTCACACCACTTTCAATGTAGAATCGCAGAATAGGCTGTTTTCAGTATGAATTTGCCAAACTAACTGTGCGAAATTCTTCTTTGTTGCTGGTTTTTTTTTTTTTTTTACCTCTGGTGGAATATTTCTCTTTTGAGAAATTGCTCTATCAGAAAAAAAAAAAAAAGAAAAGAAAAGAAAAGAAAGAAAAATGGTTATTGAGGATCTCTCCTGTACCCAGCCCGTACAGCCTTAAAATTTGGAAAGGAAAAATATTCCATCTGCTGTTCAGAAAGTGCTTTTTACTGGATCTGTAGTGATATACCTAAACCTGGCCAAGCTAAACACATTGAACACCTCCCACCCCAGCAACAGCATCAAAGGACCACTCTCTGCTGGGACCCCCCCCTTAGAGTTTAGCAGCTAATTTGCGGAGTATTGGGTTGGGGCTGGGTGAGCTCCAGGCCGGAGCTGGCAGGTTTCCCTGGAACTGCAAATTCTGGCTGTTGTGGGACAATGCGATGCCGAGCACGGGGACTGGGAGCAGAGCCCGCCTCGCTCCTTTTCCTTCCATTCATACCGAGGCAGGATAAAGGAAAAAGAAGAAATTCGCTGTAACGAAAAGGAGAACCTGTAGCAGACTGCAAAGGTAGAGAGGCCAGGACTGGCAGAGGATGCTGCAAAACAAAATCTTTTTTTTTTTTTTTTTACTATATATTTAAAGATTATTTGATAGTGCACAAGCCAAAAAAAAGGCAAAATAAAGATTTGTACAGGGCAGTTGAATTCTGGTGATTCCTATCTTCTGGTGCTTCACCTTGCTTTAAGAATTCCTTTAAAGTTTCTCGTGTATGTGTTTTACATTTTACTTTATTGTGGCTATATACAAATGAAATTTGTCATTTATTGCCATGAGGAGATATAATATTAATATTATACTAGCACACAATTATAATACCGCAAAAAAAAAAAAAAAAGGCAATTGAGCTCATGAGAGGTACAGAAAGGAGCCCCAGGTCCCTGTGGCTGCAGCAGTCTTTTGTAAATGTGACCAGAAGATTTCTATAGGACAGAAAGATATAATTACCTGAAAGATCACTCTCATCCTACAACAGGAAGAAAAGTCGGGAAATGTCAGGAGCAGCTGTTGGAGCTACATGAATCTCCCAGCCTAGGAGATAAGAGAGATGACAATGACTAAAATCCATCATTTTTTTTTTTTCCAGAAGCATAATCTGAAGCATATTTGTCTCAAATATTGCTTTGCAAAAAATTTGCTTTATTTCTGCCTCTCAAATTCGAAAACAGAGTTTGCATACAACTTTATCGGTAATTATTTTATATCGTCTTGACCTTTGAAAAGCTAGGCCTAGAAGTATGAGTGGGATACCTTAATAGTTTTGAAAAATCTTAAAAATCCAGTTTTATTTATTAATTGAATGGACAATTGCTAATTTTGTGGAAAATTGACAATACCTACTTAACTATTCCCTTAGAAAAATGCCTGGTTTTATGACACTCTTGGCGGCAACCGCCCTGCAGAAACCTCTGCCCTTCAGTGAAGCATAGCACTACCAAAAAATGTGCTGTCAGACTACAGCAACCAAGTGCTGGCCAGATAAGCTCTTACAGAGTAACACCGGCGTCTCAAATGCTCAAAAAAATTATTTTGACAATTCAGCGTGAAAGAAACACGCCAAAACCGTCAGTGCCACCGGAGCGATAATGGAGACTTCCACAGCTCTCCTTCACCTCCAGGCTGAAGGCGGATTTGACTGAAGTCAGGGTCCTGCTGTTTCTCATACAACCACACGACCAGCTCACCACTGCCTCTGGAAAATTCTTGAAAATATTCCGCGTGGTAATCTGGGTGTTTCTAGGGGGTCTCTCCCCTGAGCTGCCTCTGAGAGACACTCTGGGGATCGCTCCGCCGAGCTTCGAGGCTGCCTATCGCGGCTCTGAATCCACATCACCCACCCCCTTGTCATTCGTCCGCGCTGCCCGTTGGAGCGCTGTGTTTTCATCTGTTATTTAATAAATGATGTCAATCGACCTTGATGTTCTTGGCAGTGCTCCATTCCAACCCCTACTGCTGAACCTTGTTCATCACGGTAGGGTATTTGCTGCCTCCTCATACAATTAACTGATTTTAACTGAGTCTTTTTGTCCATCCTTTTAATTTTTTTAATGCCTCTTAGCATCCTCTTAATTTTTTTTTTTTTTTTTTTTGCTACACCCAGTGCAGCAAAGGCTTAAAGTGCCTTCATTCATGTGTACACACAAAAAACCAAACACTGCTCTGTCTGTAATCAAACAGTAGTATCTTCATACACATTTCTGTGCGAGTACAGAGGTTATTTCTTATCATATCTATCTGTTCTTCCCTCTGTTTTGGATCTTATTATGGGCTCAGAACTGATGTTGATACTAGCTGTAAAGTTGTACATATTTCTTTTCCTGCCAATGACATTCAGTTATAAAATTATAGTCCCCAGAAACTAAATAAAGCTTTCCATTCATCTACAAAATAGTCTTCCAAGTAATTGGTAAGAAATGCAGCAGATTTCTTAAAGTCAGATGTAGTAATTAATGATGTGTTTAATATTCTTCTGTTCCAGGAAGTGTGTCTCTCTGTTTTAGTGCTGATTTTCTGTTCTTTAATACGTGGACTCAAGAGGTATATTTACTTTTGACAGTAAACTCTGTATTTAAACACTGGAGGAACAGGCTGCCCAGGGCAGTGGTGGAGTCGCCATCCCTGGAGGGATTTAAAAGCCGGGCAGACGTGGGGCTGAGGGACGTGGGTCAGTGGTGGGTTTTTGTCAGTGTTGGGCTGATGGTTGGACTTGATGATCTGAAAGGTCCCTTCCAACCTGGGCAATTCTGCGATTCTATGATTCTATCCACACCTCTGTTTAACGTTGCTGATGCGCTAAGGAGTTTGTCCTTTGGAGAGGGAAATGCAGGAAGGCTGCTCACGTCCTCATGGCTCCAGCCCCTTTGGAAATCCATCAGTGAAATACTACTGTAATGCACCTGCGTGAGCTCAACTGGATGCGTCTGAGATTCAGCGGGGATTGGTAGATAGAAGAAGACTGCTCCAAATCCCGGAGCCTCTCCCACATTTCCGGGAGACTCTTTTTCCCAATAATCTTACACCACTAAAAACCCAAACACAGATCAACAGTAACGAATGATCTTCATTTGCTCAGTCATCCTACAGTAGGAGCCACTTCAAGATCTGTGAGGCATGAGAAGCTTTTACAAGTATTTATATTAAATTACTAAGTGGTTTATTATAGAAAGAAGACTCAAGTTTTTTCTCATTATGTGTGTTATTATTACCAATTTATAGAGTACTGCTGCTGTTGGCAGCGTTGAACATCATGGACAGAGACAGTTCTTGCTCCAAGGAATTACCTAGAATGAGCTGAAAACATTCTCCTCCTTGAAAAATTTGCCACATCAGAGAAATTCATGAAGTTTGGAGGTATTTATTGCTGAAAGCAGACCAAGGTCAAGGTAAGGTATGAATATGGGTAGGTATGGCTGGGCTAACACACAGCTGTGCCTTGTGGCCATGGTCACAGCAGACAGCTGCCATGAGACTGCCTGGCAAATGCTCCTCAGAGCTTGTGGGCTGGAAATATCCACACAGCCACGCTGGGGGGACCCCCCTGCAGTGCTGCCTCCGGCTCTGGGGTCACCAAGAGCAGAGGGACACGGAGCTGTTGGAGTGGGGCTGGAGGAGGCCCCGGAGATGCTGGGAGGGCTGGAGCCCCTCTGCTGTGAGGACAGGCTGAGAGAGCTGGGGGGGTTCAGCCTGGAGAAGAGAAGGCTCCGGGGAGACCTTCCAGCCCCTGCCAGTCCCTAAAGGGGCTCCAGGAAAGCTGGGGAGGGACTCTGGATCAGGGAGGGCAGCCGTGGGACGAGGGGGAAGGGTTTTATGCTGAAAGAGGGGAGATTTAGATGAGATCTGGGGAAGAAATTGTTTGCTGTGAGGGGGGTGAGCCCCTGGCCCAGGTTGCCCAGAGAAGCTGTGGCTGCCCCATCCCTGGAAGGGTTCAAGGTCAGGTTGGACGGGGCTTGGAGCAACCTGGTCTGGTGGGAGGTGTCGGGGGGGGGGTTGGACTAGATGGTCGTTAAGGTCCCTTCCCACCCAAACCATTCTGTGTTAGTCTCAGATTTGTGCTCCACATCCAGCAGCATGCATAAGAGTTTTCCAGTCCCTCCAAGAGGGGTTCCTCTGCTCTGGCAGAGTTACGTAGTTAATAGGGTGACATATAGAGATAGGAAAGCCAGCTCATTTGGGTATGGCCACTAGACATTGCCCTGGGGAACTGGACGTCGCACATTTCTATGGGAAAACACCAGTGGAAGCATGGGTTCCTGTGCCATGCCAGTTGATCTTCTAGCACATAGTGGTCATTCGCTCAAAATTTGCAGATGTTCAACAGCCCAGACGAGCTATTTCTTTTTTTTTCCAGAGTGCCAGATGTCCAGAGAGCACAAACAAACAGCCAAAGTCTTCTTCAATTAAATAAAATTTCCGGACTGAAAAGGAGGACTTGTCCACAGAATAAAAGAAGTAAGATAGCCCAGTTTACGGTAGATGCGTCTTTTCATACAAATACGTATTAGATGGGCTGGTGACTTGGACTAGATATTCAGGGCTGCAGGTTCTTTCTCTCACTGAAAGCGATCGAGGACCTGAAAGCTTTTCGACAAAATCTGGCAGGGTGCCACAGGATTTCAGTTTTGATAAAGTGTCGTCTTTCTAGTAAAACAGGGCTTCATTGGAAAATTCCTGACTCACTAGATTCATCTAAACAGATGCTGACAATATGGCTCAGGCATACGGGATACATAGGAAGACAGAGCAAATTTCAATTTGTATTTGGACTCCAACCCTACACTAAGAAATGTGTAGCCTCACTCCCGAGCACCGGTGGAGCCTTGATGTGGGATGGGGGTCGTGGTCATGGTCAGTTACGATTGAAATTCTTCCCAGAAGAAATTTGTAGGGGCCTCGGCATAATTCTGCCATCACATTCTCACCTCTGCAGCGCCAGCGAAGGCATCCAGCCTGCGCCTTTTACCATATCTGCCCGGGCCGCAGACACCGCGCTGGAGCTGGCCAAGTTGCAGGCCAGATATACGGCTCTTCTGCTTTCCTTTCGGGATATTTGGCAGAGGTTCAGGGATGTAACAGTGCGCTGCCTTCTAAACCTTGATGCACATGACAGACCAAGACTAATGGTTTCCTTTAAATCTGGGGCTGAATACCATCGCTGGCTTTGAAAATTCCAAGAAATGTAATTTCACTTTAGATCACTATAAATTTATAAGCTGTTGTACAGTGAAGGAGTAATCTCCTGGGAAATGAGCATAAACCTATTATATTTTCATTAACAATCTGTTTTCACCATTGACTTAATCCACATTTACTGTTGTGGAATTTGATTATGCGTTATAAAGCACCATAAAACAAAATTAGGTATGTATCAAAGTATCCATTTTCCTGGTCATGTTGAGTTACTCATTTCCTTGGTTTAAAACCTTGGGTATCTAACTCAAACAAAGCTAGCCTGTGTGTTTGCCGTCATCCACCTGAGAAGAAACATAACAATTTCTTTTGTTTTTTGGTTTTTTTTTTTCTTATTTTTTTCTTTCCATTAATGCCCCTTTTCTACGAGAAAAGAAAAGAGAATAGAATAGAAGAAAGGGGTAAGGGAAAGGAAAATGGAATGAAGTATTTTAATAAATTTAATGTATTAATTTGATTTCAATGTTTTTTTTTTTTTTTCTGCTCTGCACCTTTCTTTTAATTTGATGGTGTAATAGTTAAACACGCAGGCTTCCCCCCACAGCTGAAGCCTGCAAAACACACCAAAAAGAAATGCTAACCCGTAGAGTGTGACCCACTTCCTCGGGCCTGTTTTGGAGGTGTGGTGTGATCAGGGGTTGGGGGAGAGGCAGTTAGGAAGGATTTAAGGTTGGCATGCACGTGGTTTTTTGAATAAACCCATATTTTAAGTATGATGTGGATTTTTGTGTCACTGTTGCCTGGACGATTATTCTGAAATCTGGAATTCCTTACAGTCACGCAGCGATAGCTTCTGCCTGTTGTGAACTGGGCGAAAGAGTCTATAGAAACATCAGGCTACTTATTAATTACTTCATTGCCTAGCGGTCAAAGAGTTTTTCTGCTTTTTAAATTATTACTTCTGTTTAACCATTAAAGCAGGAAGTCAGCTACTTGAAAACAAGCCCATTGATCAGCATTAAATAAATGGAATATGTTAAATTTCACATAGCCCTCCTATAGCCGGCTGGTATTTCATAGCAGCCGCAGTTACAGAGGACTGACAAGAACTTCATGTCAGCGTTACGGTTTTGCAAATAACATTTCCAGCTCAGTCAGCTGCACCAGTTTTATAGCAAAAATCAGGTTTGGTGACGTTAATCGCTACGTTTTAAAATTTGTACAGACTATTTTGCATCCACCAGTGCGCCAGGAGAGAAATCAGGGTTAAAGACCAGTGTGTAATCGCAAGGGAGAGATTTTGTGTGTGAAAGGCATTGTACCTTCTTCATTACTGTTCAAAATGGGTCTAGAAAGATCAAAAAAAAAGAAGCAAAAGGAGTTTCTCTTCATGTTCGCAAGTTTTCTATTCAGCGACTTGCTCTTACCTACTTTGATAATAACACCGTGTACAAGCACAGAGGAAAAAGGGGAAAGGTCTTGGAAGTTATATTGATGAACTATGTGTGGATCCCACAGCTGGCATAAAATATCTTGTTTGGGCTGTAAAAATATATTAGTATGTCATGTTATCTTCATAAATTCTTCCAACACATAAGGTGGGTAGTGTCCCCCCGAATCCCAGGGCTCATTACCATTTCGGCTGGCTCTTGCCATCCATCAGCCGCGTTGTCATACAGAGCAGGCGCGCGGTTGGGGCCGGAGCATTACGGTTCTGGAGGGGTAGATACCGAGTGAGTTATTAGCTGTGGCAGACAGCCCTGTTCCCAAACACTCCTGAGAAGGTTCTTCACTTAGGCAAGCAACAATTACGATGGCATTCCCAACCTAGGGAACGCCAGAAGGTTCGGAATATCGCCTGCGGGTTTCGATTTCCCCTATACGAGGGCTCTGATTAGACATTAATCATGATTTCCCGACCTTTCCAAAGTTCACCAAAGAAGTTGAAGCATTTTGGACATTCCACTAAGGCCGTCTGACTTGTGTGTTATTCTTCTTTGTAAGAAAGCTATATATTTCATTTCTGTGTGAGAAGCTACAATCTGAGACCCCAAGCAACTGAGAGTTTGGGTCTCTGGCATAATGTGAGACAGGAACAAAACCTGTAAATTAACATATGAATTATACTGCCTTTCACAGTTGTATGAGTTTAGAAGTACCAGTACATCTTCATCTTCTCTTTCTTTATTTTTTTTTTTTTTTGGTGTGTGTTTCTCAAATTTACACATCTAAAAATATCTATATTTAAGAGGATTCATTATCTGTTTGCTCTAATGATGACTATTTGATTTATTTAAAATAAAACTATTACTTTTTTTCCTTACTGTTTGGAGGCAGGGAGAGCAGAACTCTTTCCCAGGCGGCTACTGCCAGATTAAAAAATCAGTTAGGTATTATTTAAAAGTGATGTTGGTTGATTTTGATAGATGATGGCCAAGTGATCTAGGAATGCGCCTGTCTTATTTGCAAGTGACTTAGGAACCAAATCACTTTTAGTGGGAAATTAGCTAACTTTGGCCTGTAATAATGTTTAAGATTTAGAAACAACCCTATTTGTTGTTTGGGCTTTCACTGATCTGCTGTGATGAGGTGACCTTAGCTTTTAGTCAAAGCAGCTTTGCTGTTGGTTTCGCTACAGCACTAAACCTCGCGGAACTAAAACTGGTGACAAGTTGCCGTCTGCTGTTCCACGCACTACGCATTGTCGACAGCGAGAGGGGAACGTGGAGCAGGAGCACCCCATAGGAATTTTTAGTGAAAACACCTTTGCTTTAATCTTTTCAGCAAAGTGCTTCAATTATATATTCATTATTACAGTCTGTTCTTATAACTGAGGGTCTTATTTAAGCTACGTAAATCAGTCTGCTATTTAGATTATCAGTATAGGATATATATAGATGGGAAAATACCCAAGAAATGTTATGATAAAGGCAAGAATAGCAGTCTAAAAAGAAAGCATGAGATTGTATCCTGAAAGGCATTCCCTTTGATAGTAAAGGAAATTTCCGCGTCAACTTTGATGCATAACTCTCAGTAGAGTGCATATAAATATCGGTCATTTGCGGAGCACATCATACATCACACAACTGCAGTTTTCATATCCATTTTTGTATATTTCAGTTCTAATTTTGGTCTCCTTCCACTTCTAAACAAAGACAAAAGAAATACCTACGTTTAAAACTATTTCCTTCCACTGAGCTATGAAGTTCGAGAGCAGAAGTGAGTTCAGATGCTCGTGAAAAATATTTTCTGCTGCCCAACTGAGGAAAGGCTCACACTGATGCTTTTACTTAATGTGGGAGAATTTGGCGTGAGAGCAGCATGTGATGATCTGCCTGGAAAAAGACAATCATGGTTTTGTCTCAAAAGCCAATGTGGGTCTTGCAATTGTGCTCTTCCAGTGGGTTTTCTTGCCTTCTCCAGTGTGTGTCATGGGCAGTGCACTGCACACGCGCTCCCAACATTAAGTGATGATTTAAATCTTTAGTGACCCCAACACTGCAGAGATAGGATAATTTTTCAGTCACTCTAACTCTGTTAACCTCAGCAATCGTCACATATTATTTAATTCTTTTTTTCCCCATTATTTTTTTCCCCACCAAAGTACTTTACTGCGACTCGCTAAATGTTTGGAAAAGACTCTTTCAAAGCTAGACTCCATAATCACATCGGAAGGAAACAAATCTCTCTCACTCTCTTCATATTGGATTATGTCAAAGATTAGCTTCGATTTAAGCAACGTTGTACGAAGTTTTCCAAAGGATTTTCTTTTTAAACTACAACCATATGTTTTACTCCATTGAAACAGCTTACATATTGGGTATATGAGATTGATTGATGACATTTGCTCCAGTCATTTCACTAGTCATTTATTCATTTAAGGTTAGGTTGAGAATGTTTATTAAATGATTGGCAAAGTAACTCATTGATCGTCATTCCATGTTTCTGGCTAGAAGCAGTTGAAGAGGAATTTTTTTAAACAAAAAATATACTAGATTGTTTAACATGAGTACACAGGGATATTAATTATTGTTCTGCAACTTCTTTATCGTAAATACTTATAACAAATACATTACAGTTTCCCCTAAAAAAGGACCCCAACAAGGCTACAGAATGAAGAGTCACTGGCCCAACGGCAGCCTAATCCCGAGCCTCCCTCTTTCCTCTGTCTCCCACTCACCAAAACAGATCGTAGTACACAGCATCCTTATTTTCAGCTTTCTTCATTGGCGCCCAACTGAACAAAGTCATCTTCGTTCTGTTTAAGACTCTTGAGGAAATGGATCCAAGATGCTGCAGAGGCCACCTCACCACTCCGAGCTGCAGCCTCTCCCTCTGTGTTTCCCAGCAATGGAGCTTTCTCTGTCCTTGGTGATGTTTTCAATAGACCGGAGCTTGGTCTTTCCTGGCAGACTGCCCAAGACAACAAAATTCCTTTTTCCAGGAAGGAAGAGCAAGTCCAGGAGTCGTTATTTTCAGGTCACATGCAGAAGCTGCTTTCTTTGATTTTGGCCTTCCACAAAGCAAAAGTAGTTGGGGAAAAATAAAAGGAAAAGGGAAGGGAAGGGATAATGAGAATGGTCAGAGGATGGTCCAGAAAACATGAATTGGAGGCAAAAGATGACAGAGAATAAGACTACTCCAATATACAAAAGTTTTGCAGAGATAAAGAAAAAAAAGTTCCTCTCCACCAGTAATAGAACCAAAAGTAATTGACTCAATGGGGAATAAGGGAGATCTGCCAAAGAACCACTTTAACAGACTTTCATTAGGCGTGGTCAAGACATACTTGATATTGCTGTGGGACAGGGATACAGCTCCTTCCAGTCTGCCTTTTTAAAAAGAATTATTGTCTTGGAAGAAAGCAGGGAACACACCTTCTATTAATTTACACATTTGCCTGTTGTTTTCCAATTTGCAAGAATTGATATAGCAAGACAATAGCACTCCTACTTTGGCATAATTAAGTATTGCCAAACAACGTGCCTTTAAGGGTGTTTCAAGGACTTTTAGAATAAATAGAGTCTTTATATAGTGCCCATGTGGATATATTTGGGGGAGGTCATCAAATTTAAATCACCTGCTTACTTAACTTCCCCAGCTACACTACAAGACAAGTAATTTCCTGAGGAAAGGGCAGAGAAAGAAGCTCCTTAGACCCAACTAGGCCAAGTTTTCACTGATTTCTGGCTCCTGGAGTGTAATGTGTAATCCTGGAGAAGAAGAGAAAGATGATTGGAAAGATGCTCAACCACATTTCACTCCCCTGCATTTAGCCTAGACATGGGTATGAGAAATAGATCTTTTCTGACCTTCCCACCCTGGATCTTGTCCAAAGGTGGTGACTTCAAGAGAGACCCAGCCCTGGTTTGTTTGAAGAGCTTCAGAGATTCAGAGTTCTGCTGGGCAGGGTTGAGAGCCAGGGACCAGCTTTGAAGTCTACCTTGTCCAGTGCTCTGGGTGACTTCAGGGTGGTTCCAGTGCTTTGGGTGACTTCAGGGTGGCTGCAGACCGACCTGGGCAATGAGTCTGGGAAGTCCCACCCTGTTACTAGGAGGTAATGGCAAAAAGTAGCTTGAGACAGGCCATGCCCCTTGTAAACATCTGTGGGCTGTGTTTGATGGGCCTGCCAAACAACCTACCTTTAAGGGTGTTTCAAGGACTTTTAGAATAAATAGAGTCTTTATATAGTGCCCATTTTGGGGGAGGTCAAAGGTGGCATCCAGGCCTGCGAGGTGAGGCCTGAAGGTGCTTTGGCAGGAGAGGCGCGGCCTCCGGCGGCCATTAGCAGCGTACGTGTGGCCTAAAGCTCGGCCTCCGCAGAGGGCAGGCGACTATCTCATGCTTGTCATAGAACGAGCCCCAAATGTTGAGGAAATAATATTATAATGGGAATTATTCCCTTAGTTTCATGAGTATCTTATCCAGATCATAATAACATTTATTTATTGTGGGTGGGAACTAGATGATCTTTAAGGTCCCTTCCAACCTGAACCATTCTATGACTCTATGATTTATGTGAAATACCGTATGAAGTGCATATACATCCCTACAATATAAAGGCCAGGCTAATTTGCATCAGAGGAATTCTGCACTTCTTTTCAGAATAAATGGACTTTTATTGTAAATGATAGTTGGACTCTAAATTGTCGCATACAGGAGTTGCTACCACCAGCTAGAAAATAAATTTGAGGGAAAAATTGCTTTCTCCATCTCTGTTCAAAATTATTTCATACATGTTTATCCATGTGGCAGCTATATATGATACTTCCTGCATGTAAATAATACTGAAAATAAGGAAAGAACAGTCCAGTGAAGGGCCGCAAAATATTTAGTCTATCTGCTCCAAACAAGCGAACGTCACTGCAGTATTTGCATGCATAACAATGTACATTTCAATGTTTTGAAAACCACATTTACGGTGTTTATAAAACTTGTAATTTTGTCAACAGAAAGAAAACAAAGGTATTGCAGCTTCTGAAGGGAGCATGCAGATTTTACATTATAAGTTCCTTCTATTAAGTAGTTTAGTTTATTGAGGAACATTTAAGGATAGAGGAAATGAATAAGCATGAAGTACAGCTGGTATATTAAAAGGCAACCTACATGACAACTGCCAAATACCCTGCAGCAAAGAGGTTTAATAAAACAAATAGAAAAAGCACCAGGATGCTTTCTTTATTGCAGCACTACCAAAGTGTAATAAAGAAACCAAACATACAACAAACAAAGTAAGCTAAAATACTGATCCTACGTTATTGGACCGTTAATAAACCATACCGATGGCCCACTGTTAAACGCAAATGGATTTGTGAGCAGCCAGTAACAAATATGAAAACTCATCTAAAATAGTTGGTGTAGATCCTATTGAAGATAATGCCTTCCAGGAAGTAATCACCGTAAAATGACGGGGAAAAAATCAAACTAATTTGATGGCCTATTTGATGCAGCTGGGGGGGAACCTGAACAGCAGACTAGACTTTGTGTTTACTGCTCTGTGAGGGCTTCACCGCCGCCAATAAACCGGGTGTGAATTCGGGGCGATGGCTTCTAATCAGTCCAGTATTACTCCCTGCGTCATTAAGGGCTTGACCCGGGTGAAAGTAGCCTCCACGGCTGCCAGCCCACACTAAATTAAAAAAGAAAATAAACTCCGTCAGCCGCTTGGGACCTGCAGCTACAGAAGCTTCTTGTGACTTCCAAGAGCAGTATTTCCCCCGGTGACCGCAGAATTCTGGATGGAGAATGAGCAGCCGCTGCTGAATCTTCTCAGGTGGCTGCTGGGCTGCGCCCGGAGCGCGGGGTTTTCAGGGCGCTGCCATGGGGCTACGCTGCCCAGACTCTCCACCATGGCTGTGCCTTGGGCGCGTACTATAATAATAACAAACATAACAACAAAGAAATAAAAATAACGATAAACAGCAGCAGAGATGAGAATAGATTTCTCTAAGTCTTGCCTCCCCATACCGTTCTTCAATCAATAAAATAAAGTAAAAAAAACCCCTCTTTTTATAGGTACTGGCCAAATCCGTTTGCGTTGTGGTGTTACTCCAATGTCCCATGGTATCACGAAATCTTATAATCCGTGGGCACATGGATAGTTTATAAATTTAAAAATTCGCTTGACATTCAGTCCTTTCCAGGATTTTAAATCAATTCAAATGCATTTCCACAAATGTCTCTGCCTGAAACTTTTACAGAATGCTCACAGCTACAGGTTTGGCTATTAAAGATAAATTTCTGTGTTAAACAAAGTTGTCTTCCCTATTAAAATTGACAGCCAGGTCCATATGTTCCATAAAATAATGGGAAAGGTCATTCTGAACAGTGCTGCAATGGATCCCAAAGTCCTCGTAACCCTTTGGAGTGTGCTCTCGCAGTAAATTCATGGGAACCTTTCAAAGAATATTGCTTTGCAGTTCAGGCTCACCTCGCTCACTTACACGGAGTGGAAAAACCAGCCAAACCCAAATTCTGACCACGTTTGCTTATGCAGGACTCCAAATATGTGCAGTAGATGGCTTCCCACTTTAGAAGGAAGAAAACAACTTTTCTGTCAAGCACCCAGAGATTTCAAACCTCCCGAGGGGGCCAGTTGAGCAAACGCCTTGGGATGTGTGGCAGCCACAAAGGGACGGAACGGCTCCTCACAAAAGGCAGTTGCAGAAGGGAGATAAGGTAGATAGCCACCCTGAATATAAAAGGTATTTAATAGGTATAAAATAGGTTTCAAAATAAGGGAGACCCAAGGTTACGAGGCTGAGAATATCCAAAAACACTTTTCCCAACATGCTGAGAGAATTTCTCACTATGAGACTGAAGGTAAATGTGGGCAGGACCATTCTCCACTGTTGGAACTAACGATGCATTACGTGATTGTGGAGAAAATAACATAAGATGAGCAGGTCCTGAGGTGAATTAATAGTGCAGATATGAGGAAGTGTCCACAGGATCTGTTACCTGCAATGGAGAGGATCATTTCCAACGTCTTTTGTCACAGTTCCCATTAACTAGTGATTGGATAAAACATGTTAGAGCTTTAAAAGACAAGACTGGACCTACTCTATTTGTCAAGTCTCTTTTTCTTTGCAAGAAAACCTCCTGTATGGTGAAAGTCCCCGTAGACGTAACCATTTCTGTACAGCCATATGAGGGGTAGGACTCACCCCCGTCCTTAGAAGAGGTTCCTTCTTCTCCCTACATTTTGCTTATCAGAATTTGCGTTCAGAATTCCACTTTAGAGGCCAGGGACCCCAGGGTTTTTTTGGATGTGGGCCAAAATACCTTTAAAAATATTATTTCAGGTATTGTGCACTTCTGTGGCAGTCCATTTTGTCTCCTCTGCCTTCTACACTACTGTCTCTTCTTTTCTCAGAAGCTAAGCTCAAATTCTCCCTCCTCATCTAATGTGGAAGGTCATCTAACGCTGTTAGCGGAGGTTTTGAGGAAAGGCTGCAGCATTTTTTAATTTGTAAGGGAAACTAACTGCTGTCAATCCTACTTACCAATCTGTGATTCCTGCCGTTTATTTTTTCTGGATGTCATGCAAACACGGTAAATTGGCTAATCTCAGCATCACCTGATTGGCTTTTCGTACACTTAATTAACCGTAGCACATGCCTAAGATTTCACTCATGGACAGAGTTTGTGCGCTAGCCTGGAAGTTATATTATCCCTTTTCATTCGAAGACCCAGGATTCATTATATGGGGCATTGTTGCCACAGGTTATGACAAAACCCCAAGATGCTGCAAGGACACGCTTGAATAATCAGTGATAGTCTCCTGCATTTTTCCAACTACGAGGCAATCCTGTAGCCGGTCAAAAGCCGACAGCTCAAGGGTTCATTTGAAAACCCACACATGTAATCAAATTAGAACTTTAACACTTCGGGTAAGAATATTTTTACTATCTGCACCAACAACTTCACACGCTGTGCTCATATCGGCTCTTGCAGTCAAGGTGAAAGTAGGTCCCAGCATCACTTGGAACTGCGGCTGGTCAGAAAGTTACGCCTTTCCTCCGCTGCCACTTCTGAAACACGGGCTCCAGGACAATATTAAAAGCAGTATATTCCAATAGAGGTCCCATGCTTTAGGTAAAAGGACAAATGTATTTTGTCTGAAATGCCAATGAAATTATTTCCATGTTGTCACCTACACCTGGCTTTTTTTTTTTCAGAGGGTTCATGGAGCTCTTTCCTATGATTAATGGGACGATTTTACTTAGAGTTTCTCGCTAGCCTACCGCTCTCTTAAGCCAACTTGTTCTAATACAACCTTTCCTACGCAGGGAGATGCTGTTTCACAGAATCACAGAATTGTCTAGGTCGGAAGGGACCTTTCAGATCATCGAGTCCAACCATCAGCCCAACACTGACAAAAACCGTCACTAAACCGTATTTCCAAGCGCCACGTCTGTCCGGCTTTTAAATCCCTCCAGGGATGGCGACTCCACCACTGCCCTGGGCAGCCTCTTCCAGTGCTAAGAATATCCCTTGTGCTTCTCGCTGTTGTAAGCAAAGACAGCCAGGGTATGACACTGCCAGCTGGGCTCCACCATGCTGCTGGTCCCCTCTACACCACTTCCATTACACTCGACACAGCCCCGTGGTCTCCTCCTGCTTCTCTGCCTTTCCAAGAAGAGAGCTATGGATGACCCTGTTCCTCCCCAAAATGGGAAGAATTCAGCCTATGTTTGTCCTCGTCTTTGGCTACAAATCACTAACGAGCCCAGAAACCCTTTCAGATCCTCTAACCCCGTTCCACTCCTAAACTGCTGAATTAGCTGCAAAAAATAAAACGAAGCTCGGTTACCTTTAGCATTTATTTACTATTGTCACACATGACTGATTGTACATCTTAATTCAGTCTTGCTTTTATTCATTGTTCTGCTGTCGGTTTTTGGGCGGAACTTTCTTTGCTGCTGATGCTGAAACACTTGGGATAATTCTGCTTCCTCCACTGCCAGCAACTAGTTTTCTTCTCTGCAGCCTCTCAGCTGGGCTTTCCAATACATTTACTTCCCCACAAAAATAGCTGCTAAATTCTCCACTCTCTTCTTTCAGTGGGGAATTATCCTCCACCATCTTAGATAATCAGGAGCCTGTTGCAGTCCAGACATATTAAACCGTAGCCATTTATTGTAGCCAATGCTATGCGATTATAGCATTTTAGCAGCTAGTGCACTTCTTTTGTGCGTAAGCTGTTAAATATAACAAAGGCCTATTGTCTTCAATGTGGGAAAGCAAATAATTTTTAAAATGTGATTAATTGTGTAAGTATGGACCTTTTAAGTACATGTGGTAAGCCCTATGCTATGGGAATGGCACTTACTGCTCTCTCAGCGTGAGCCTGACGAAGTAAACAAAAAGTTAAAATACAGCCGACAGTTTCCCTGGCATTCATTAACATAGCATAGAAAGCAGAAACTAGCCACATTTTATATAAAAATACTCTAGAAATCTGTGTCTACTTACATTAACATTAGTCAATTGGTGGGTGCCAACTATGCACATAGCATGTTTTATTTATAGGTCTATATAGTAGTCAAAAACATTCTATCACGGAAATGTGTTATTCATTAATTCATATTTTGCTCAGCCTTACTTTACTTCTTGAACCCATCCAGGTGTTTTTTAAACGATGAGGGTAATTTAATACCAAACAGCATTCACATTCACCCTATTTTTCAATTCCATGTAACTAAATATTCCTCCTGATTTTGTCTATTATTTACCTTTAATTAGCTCACATATATTGCGAACTGGAGTTTGCCTGTGTTTTTATGACAAAATTCCACACAATGGTAAAAAATAAAGTGGAATAAATGGTCAGCTTACTGAACCGAGTATTCAGCATGAACTTTTTCTCAAATATCCATTCTTTATATCAACTGGAATGGTAAATAGCGCTATAGATATATGCTTCTGGTGCCTAATTTGTTTTTAAAGTGTTCATTTAAAATGTTTGAAATGTTCGTTTTAGCCTACTGTTTCAAAGCTCCGTACGAGATCTAGTCACACATTGCAGAACATAGATCATATCAAATGACCTCAACAAATCCAGCAACATGCAATGTGTATGTGTTTTCACTAAGGGAGCTTTATATGTTTCCATGACTTAACCTATGAGGTTTAAGGGGGTTTAAGGAGGAAAAACAAAACCCTTTTCTTGTTGGGTCTTTTTATCTTCTACACGAATGTGAACTCGACATAATCTAATTTTAATCACGAGGAAAAATTAAAACAAAGTTCAACCAGGAACAATATATCAACACTAAAATGCTGTCAATTATTGCTTATTACCATATTTGTCACATGAGTGGGCCTTACAGGCCGTTTATGAATAGCCATAAAGCAACTTCTTCCATTTGCAAGGCACACGACCTTCGCCGTGCAGCGATGTACGTAAATATTGGTGTCAAAGCTGCTCCTGAAACACCGGGGAGAGAGAGAAGTCTTACTGCCGTTAAGACACACAAGCCTTCAGCCTCAGAAGAAAAATAACGGCGAAGCCAGCAGTAACTTTTTTTATAATTAGAGGTGAAAAAAGAGAAAATGTCAACATTGTAAATGATTTCTGCTGGGGTGCGCTGTGCTAAAATGGAGTAGAAGGTTTTTGATGAAAATTCAGCAATTTTTGGCAACATCCTCGAGACGCAAAAATATTCTTAAGCCTTACTTTCAAGGCAAGACGATTGTTTCCTGTTAGATGTTTTTGTTTTCTTTTAATTTGTTTTTGAACTTAATTCAATTTAGTTTAATTTATTTATTTTCTTTTTTTTTAAACTAATGGCCATGCTGTCGCATGTCTTCTGCATATTTTAGTTCTCAGATATAGATAGTCTAAAAAATTATGTTCTTCCTCTTCTGTGGAAACTATAAATTCTCAGCCACTTACAGTATCCTTCCTGAGGTTCACAGCCCCAGATAAACGTGCCCTGTTTTGTGGAACAGTGCAACGTTTTAGAAGGGTTTCAGGTATCGCCAACCAACATTTATTGATCTTCTCTGCAGTCTTTCCAGGAGGATTTCAGAGGATGCAACGAGGCATTTGGAAGGATAACCAGAGCAAGTCCAGTTCTGCAAAATCCCATTGAAAAACTTGAATACTGTGTTTCACAGTTTGACTTTTAGAAGTCTCCAACAGAGGTATTGCCTATCTGTCTCATTTTTTGTATGATTCTTAAGGCAAAAAAAAAAAATCGGGCTGAGTTTAAGACTTTCTATTTCATCGAACTGTGTGAGATTTAAGAGCTCATGTCTTCAGACTTACCCAGCTGTGGTAGCATTTGTGTTATAGTGATTCTGTTCCTTAGCTCAGAGTTTTTAGATAGGAAGATTGCAGCCACTCATGTATTTGGAAGAGTAAAGACAAAATGAGGGTCAAGTTCTCCAAAGTGAGGTTAGGTTAAGTCTGAGGGAGCTATTGATCAGGCTGAGGGACAGCTGAAGGAAGCCAGGGAGTTTAGATAGAAACATTGCCTTGGGTGAAATGTTCTTATTAGAAGCTTTACCCCTGACTTTATCAGCTGCGTGGAGTCCAGAAGGAAGGACCCTCTGCTACTCCCGTGAAAAGCAGCCTTTCGTTAATGGTGTTTCCCTATAAATAATCGTGGTCATAGTCATTTGCCAAACACTGACTTTACAAGTCATGAAAAGCACTTGGGTCTAGCACGCAGTTTAGGCAGAGATTAGGTTTCCGTGTCCAAAACAAACAACCTTAATCACTGCACACCCTACGTTTTGCTGTTATTCATGTCTACATGTATCATAACCTTAGTCAAACTGAGCCTATCTCTAAAACAGTTTAGGACATCTGGAAGTCCCTTGAGGGGCCTGGTGTCTTACACGTTGGCAGAGGAATCCCCAAACACTTTGTCAGCAGCAACGAGTTTAGCACAAAGCAGAGCACCAGAGCCACTTTCACTAAATAAAATAAGTTTGGAAAAGAGAGTAACCCTTCACTGTTTGCATGATTAGTGACCACTAGTTAGTGATTAAAGTGCTTTCCCAGGAAGTGGGAGGTTTGATTCCAGCTCCCTTACCCAGCCTGAGACATCCAGACTTACGTCTCTTGGCAGAAAGGGAAAGCCGTGCCCTGCAGTCTTAAAAAATTGCACAGCCCTGGTGCAGACCTTGTGCCAAAGAGCCCCCGAGGCAGAAAGAAATCCATCCCTGTTGGGGCATATAGCTGAAATGGGAACTGCCCGCTGACAGTGGCCCTTGTCTTTAGGCAGTTATTTCTTGAGGCGATTTATTGAGAGGGAAAATATCTCTGCTTGCTGCTGAGGCCATTGGTGTTCAGAGACCACAGTGTTTGGCCTACTCAACACCTAACACTGAGGACGTGTCCAGAATTCCCATCACTGATTCCTCTTCCAGTAGGAGCGTGGGCCTAGACACATGCAAAAGGACAAAAAAGCCTTTTTTTGCACAGAAAGAGCTGAGAAAAGATAATATTTTTCCTATCGCTGGTTACACAACGTGTATCATTTGGAACCTGATGGACCAAGACAAATGAGCCTTATCTTATATTGTCGTGGTTTTGGTTGGGACGGAGTCGACTTTCTCACCACCAGCCAAAGCAGCACCGTGGTTCGGGTTTGGGATGGGAATGCTGTTGGTAAAACACTGGTGGTTGGTGGTTGCCGGGCACTCAAGGCCGTTCCTGCTCCTCACCCCACCCCACCAGCCATGGGCTGGGGGGCAGAAGGGGCTGGGAGGGGACACGGCCGGGACAGCTGACCCCGACTGACCACAGGGACACCCCATGCCATGGGACGTCACGCTCAGGGTATAAAGCTGGGGGAGAAGAAGGAAGGGGGGATGCTGGGAGTGATGGCGTTTGTCTTCCCAAGTCAGCGTTACAGCGATGGAGCCCGGCTTCCCTGGGAATGGCTGAGCACCCGCCTGCCATGGGGAGCAGGGAATGGATCCCTTGGTTTGCTTTGCTTCCGTGCACGGCTTTTGCTTTACTGACTAAAGTGCCTTTATCTCAACCCATGAGTTTTTCCTCACTTGTACTCTTCTGATTGTCTCCCCCATCCCACCGGGGAAGACCTGCACGAGCAGCTGTGTGGTCCTATCTGCCGGCTGCGGTTAAACCACGACATACATCTATCTCCAGCATTTCTCTAACAGGTGTCTAATACGGAATTACCAAGTGGAAGTCCTTCAAGATACATATGTAATCACTCAATCTGAGATCAAAGCAGAGTTTGTTTTCCTCTATTGCCTTGAGATACCCTTTTGTGAAGTCAGCCGTGTAAAATAAAGACGATGATAAAGAATTGGATGAATCTTCTGGAAGCCAGACAAACGTTGTCTTCAACACAATGATGATTCTCGTACACGGAGAGCATCCACGCAGGTGGTTAAACTGCTCCGTGTTTTGCCTGACGTTCCCAAATAAGGTTTACTAGCACTGCTGAATCATCCGTAAGGTACGTGTAAACCCTTCAGCTGCAGGTGTTTCTTAGGTTCTACCACACTGAGATGCTGAGGACTCCCCCAATTCGGTTTCTGATTGTTTACAATCTCCTGCTGTGCCTGCAATATGCTTGAATTGTGCTTAAAACACATAAATCTGCCTTCAAAGGCAGCTTGGGAGGCAGAAGTGTGGCTAGGGAATTTTAAATGGAAGGGACAAGCAATGGCTACAAAGCGCTGGGTTTTTAGTAGTAGGTGTTGCAGTTTGTTCCAATTACAGCACACACTAGAGTGTGAAATGTTCATGCCAATCTAGTAAAAAGAAAAAGTACACGCAATGCTGAAATTAACACCTTTGTAATTACAGACAAGCTCCTTTACTACTGCCCGGCAAGTGCAGCTGAGGCCGGTTTGGAGACGCGCGAGCCGAACGCCTTGTGCAATGGGAAACGGGACATTTTTTTCCAATCTGATTTGATAACTGGAACCTTTTTGGCAGCCAGATAAAATCATTTGCATTTTGGAGCAGAAGAATTTAAGTGTACTACATCTATGTTTGCCTAACTGAAAACCAGACGAAAAGGGTGGTGGGTTTTTTTTTTTTGCAATTAAATGACTTGCATTCCCCTTCTTTCCCTCATGTACCATTAACATCACAAAACCATACATTTGGCATTCTTCAACGTAATTTATAGCTCTTTTTGCAAATCAAGCCAGTAACAGGCCATCACAGAGGCAAACATGCCTTTTGTTTGCATGGAGTGAGCTGTCTCAGGCTCATGGCAAAATGAACGGCTGGATATCCCCCAATAATCCCCGTCCCTTGTTATTCACACACATTCTCAGTGACTCATCCAGGAAAATATCACTGAGTGTGTCTTTTAATTTTATTCATGTTTCCACTATAACCCTGCAGAGGCTTCTTAGTGCTTGTAAGATTATTTTAGTTAGCTTCACTTGCCAAACAGATCTTTCCCCACTTTATTATATCGTCATTATTATTTCTACTATATAGGAAGTATACTGCCACATATCATATGTCAAAACATTACTAATGCCATTAAGAGAACGCCAAGCCCCGTCACGTGCTGCGCATGAAAAGGCAGCTCAGTTCTTCGGAGAGCCCTGAACGTTGGGCTGGGGTTTGTATGTGGACGCCAAAGCCAGAAGGAGACATTCTGTCTCGGGCGGGAGGTGGAACCTCTCTCTCTGTCTTCTGAAATAAAGGCTGAGGAGCAGAGACACCACCTCGCAGCGGAAGAGCCCTGTGAAAAAAACACCCGAGTGCTTTGTAGTTTTTGTTCGTGCTCGGAATAGATGCTTCAGCGGAAAATATCATTCGGCAAGATTTGAAAAACTTACTACGGAAAATTTTTGACACAACTGCAACTTTCAGTTTGCATAGATGTTTTTTGCATAAAGGGGATAAAAAGGCTATCATTCAATTATATCTCAAAGGAGAGAAATGAGGCCACAGGCAACCTTAGCGCTGGCGTTTCCCAACCTCTTACACCTTGTCCCGGCAACCCCATCATCCATTTCCCAACACATCTTCCTATAATATAATGAGAAACCTCTTCACGCCACGTCCCCTCTCCCTTTAGGTCTCTAAGTCCAGCTATTCCCATCTGCTTGCGCAGGTAACCGAGTGCGTTCCAGCTCTGATCTTAACTGCTGATTATTTTTTTTTTTTTTTGGGAGGAGCTGAAAGCAAAATGCTAAAACAATTTCAATGCTTTAACTTTTATCCTTTCTTTTACCTAGTTTAAATTTTCTGGGGATCATACTACACGTTAAACAAGCAACGGGTGCGGAGGTTTTAGTACCGGCTGCCACTATTAGCAGCAGCCTGACTATAATTAACCCAGGGAGAATTAGCATTTGGTCTTCACTTACTGCAGCCTGTGTCGCTTTTCATTTGTATATCTTAGCAGAAAATATAGTGTATCTAGTCACCATAGGAACACATTCCCCATCTGCTGTATTATCACATTTTTTCCCCTTGACTTCTGTAGATTGCAGTCCTCTCTACTATGTTGGCAAGATACATGGGGGCCAATTTCCTCCCCATCTAAAAGGGGTTGTGACAGACACGAAAGCAGTCCTGCTTCTTAACTCTTGGAATTCCACGGCTTTTCACGTACACAAGAGTTTCAAGAGTGTACCTGCAAACCAGCTCCTCCTTTTCTCGCCTCTCTAGCAATATTGAAGAAAGTGGGTTGGGAATTGAGTCAAAGGCTTTTTTTTTTAAGGGAGAAATGAAGTTTCTCTTTGCAAGTTTACATCCCGTTACGCATCCCGAGCTCCCCTCTGACCGAGCCATGTGGCTCATCGTTGGAGTCACGTGCTGCCGTGCAACGGGAGGAAGTTTGCCAAGAAGGCCAGCCCGTAGGAGAGCATGGGAACCGGGGAGCACCACGCAAATCCCCACGAGGCGCAACGGGCCAAAGCAGATTAATGTGGAACTGACTTGAAACGCAGCGTTTGGGCTCAGTTCAAGAAAATAAACAGCTTTGATTTAGAAAGTCAAAACTAAACATAGACATTTCCAAATTGAATTATTTTGGAACACTTCGTTCCAAGAAAAAATTGTGATATTTCAACTTTTTGTTCCTTTTCTGAAGGAAAATCATGTTGAAATAGTGTTTTTTCCTGTGGGATATTTTCTGTTCCCAGAGAGGAAAAAATAGCTTACACAAAACAACAAAATTATTCAAAGTCAGTAATATCTGTGTATTGTATTCAGTGCTTTTGCAGCCAATTTTTTTTCAATTTAAAACCTAATGAGAATTAGTGTACATGCATAAGGAGATGAAAGCATTTCCAGTTTTCCGAGTTACTCGAACGTGAAAAAGACTTATGCTCCATCCATAAAAGTCAATTGGATAATTTGAATTCAAAAATGAAGTAACAAAATATTTATATAGAGACACAGCATAACCACAGGACTAACTTGACTTGTTAAGACTTTTGGTTTTGGTTTAGACAAGTTCTGGTCTGACACTTCTGAAGGAAGTTAAGACAGTTTTAATAATTCGTTATGGTTAGGAATCTGGAAATATGGGCTGAAGTTTCTGTGATTTAAAATCAGCCTGTGCTATCACAGATAATCGTGCCGTATATTTTTTTTTCAGGAATTAATCAGGCTTGATCTTAAAACTATTTAGGTTTTGCTCCTACTAATTCTAATTGGATAGTCTTCCTTTTCTGCTGCAAACCACTTAGCAGAACGCCATAATTTATTCATGACCAATATTCACAAAATATTACTGTAGTTATATTCCTTCGTTAAAACAACATTTCTCTGGTGTTCTCCTTCCTGTTAAATGAAGTTTCCAGTGCTTGTTCTCACCGAGTTTTTTGCCCATCCGCTATATAATGACTTCTACCCTCATGCCCTCATTCCTGTTCAGATGTTCTCCTCTTGTGCCTGCGCCCGGCCCCGGGAAGCGGCACTCAGTGGGTTGTACACCAGGTTTTCATGACACTTAATCTCTCTGGTCCACCTTTTCCCCTCTTTTCTTTCTTACTGCTGGGCAACATATTGCCAGGGGCTCGCTGGGAGCAGGACCTGGTGAAAGGAGGGACGCTCCCTTCCAGGCTGAGGTTCCTCAAGCATTCCTCACCCCCTTCCCAACCTGCTCTGGCTCCCAGCCCACACGGCTGCTCTGGACCCGGCTTTCCCGACAAGTGACATAAGCTGAACCCACTTTTTGACTTTCCCCAGGGCTGGCTGCCCCTCGGGTTTGTACCTCAGGCTCCCCCAGACATGTGCCAGGGTCTCTCCTACTTATTCCACATCCAGGTGAGATAAAGAGAGTCGCTTTCACCAGCAAAACACTTTTCAAAAGCTTTTCTTGTTTTTAATCATTTTAATATTATTAATCAGATTAACTCCTGGCAGGCTTCTCTTCCATCTCTATGGAAACATGGAGCTGCATGGAAAACCGAATATTGAACACACATAGTAAAAAATCATTTAAAATGCTGTTGAGGCACATTTAGTATTCTTGTACAGAGGAGTTATTCATCGGTAAATCCGTATAATTGACAAAGCTAACACTTGCAAAACCACTCGAAAGACTTGGATGGTTATGTTTTCCTAACTTTTAACAGGACTGAACAACTTTGGCAGGTTCTTCAAAAGTGCCTGTCACCTCGTTTGGGTCAGGGTGCTCTTCTGAAGCACATTTATCCCCTCTCAGCAGGGCTTCGGTTCACACCACGGCCTGGTTTGGGAGCGCACGGAACTGGATCCTGAAGCTGGAAACTGGAAGACGGCACCAGCTCTCTGTGTCTGCTCCTAGCAGGACGCACCAGCTGCTGATGAAGGCCCAGCCACAGGGGCTCCTGCTGTGTCCTTTGCGCTCTTGCACACTTAAACTTCATTATAATCAAATAAAGCTCTAACACAAGGTATAACCACTTCTTTTCCATTTTGAAACCTTGGGCAGAAACTAGTACTTTCTCTTTTGGCCCAGTTTTTCCAGCACAAGAACGTATGTGGCCAATTATTTAAATTGCTTGGTGCACAGCCCCAAAAGAATGGATAAAGTTCTTTCAAGATCATGGATATTTCACTTATTCGTACGTATTTGTTCACGCAGCGTTAAGTTCCAATCATAACGTTAAGACTTTTTGTATTTTGTGTGCCTGTTAAAATCACAAAATAATCATAACCCTCGCTTGGGGTAGAGGCTGAGTCGAAAAATGAGAGCAGAAGAGATATGGGGAGGCAAAATTACTCGTCTGTCGAGTGTGTTGGATCATCTCACCTGTCCAAATTCCTGCTTGTTGAAAGGTTTATCCTAAAAGCTGCTGTTCAGTTTTAACCCTCTTTGAAGGCAATTAAGAGCTGAACTCAGCGGGATCATCGTGCCCAGGCCCTTATTGTTGAGTCGCAGATTCCCTCCTGCCTATGGATATTGCAATTATCCCTGTTTCTATAATTACACTATGCAATCATCAGCTGTCCAGGACAAGATCCTTATTAGGTTAATAGCAGAACTTAAAGGGGTCAGGGTGCCCTTTTGGCATGTTTCACACATCCTGGGCTTTTGCGGAAAACCGAAATCTCTAAAAATAAGTTGTGCATGGGTGGTAATTAAACAGCCACCCCGGAGCTTGCCATGATCAGTTTATAGCTGTAGCCTAGAGATTAATTTTAATCCTGCTTTAATCCTGCCTTTTTTTTTTTTTTTTTTTTGCTACTGATAGCAATGTTGTTGTTCTCAGTCGTAATTTGGAATACGTTATTAAACTTCTGCTGCAAATATGACCTCAGTGCAGAAATCTCCCAAATAAAGCGAACAGAAGCAGCTCTGCCAACCACCGGCTCTTGAACACTTCTGTCTGGAACGTTTTAAACAGATAAATGAAGCAAACGTTAACTCCACTCCGGTTGGTGAGAATGGTGGAGAAAAACTATGCTTTACTCAATGCGAAGATTCTAGGTTTTTTCCCACTAAATGTCCACAGTTCTTACCTCACGTATCTGAGATACGAAATCCAGGATTTTTTTTCCTTTTCTAAGCTTAAATTTTTAAGTTTACACATTGCTTTTATAAAACAGAGCAATCAGAAATAGGAGGGGTTGGCAAGAGGGAGTAGGGTTTGATAACTTGTAGTGAATCACATTATTTTCTCATTTCTGACTTTTTACAAAAAATGCATCAAAAATTGTCAAGTGAAGCTTTTCCCGGTGTTTACGCAGTGTTTCCTACCAATGCGATAAATACAAAATCAAAAAGGTAAATATTTGCATTCCAATAAAGGCAGTTATTCAGTCTTAATGATTTAATCGGTGGAAAAGCGTACTATCTTCTGTATTGTTTTCTTACTTGCTTCTTTTTCTGCAGGTTTATTTTTGTTGTTTCACACTATTTCTCGTCTTCATTATTGCACCAGCTCTAGATTGGCAAAGCTCACAAAATCACGCTAACTGCAATTTTTTTGAACTTCCAGCACTGCTGCCTGGCCCAAGGCTTGGTCTTGAATTCACCGGGAGTTTTTGCAGTTAGATGACACTGTGCCCGCTTTCCCTCTGCTTGCCCAGAGCATTAATGGTCCCAGTTGCATCCTGTATCCCCAGTACCACCCACAGCCACCGCCGGACCCTTCATCCCGTGCCATCGGCACCCAGGAGCTCAAGATCAGGTTTGCTCTTTGAGCTGAATCCCATCATTCTGTTTCACATGCAAAATCAATGCTTTTCCATTAATTTATCATAAATCTATTATAAATAATTTTCCAATAATTTATTGAATGGTTATTTGCTATATGTTAAGAAATAATAAAACAAACAAACAAACAAACAAACAAACAAAAAGTAAAGAATGCGGTTTGAAGGAACTATAGCCTTAAGAAGGCACTGAGAAATATCTGTAACATACACAGTCCCCTTTTATGTTGAAGGCTGTTTGGGAATTTGTTGTCAGAATAACTGGATGGACAATAGGACTTCTGCAAAATGGAAGTTTTTCCAAAGGAAATCTAGAGTGCCATTAGAAACATTCCTGCCTGCAAAATCAAAATTGAATATACCTTTTTTGGGTAGATTTCATTTGAAGTAGAATAGTTTGGTTTGCAGGACAAAATCCCTATTTCTTTTTTTTTTCTGAAGTCAGTTCTGCGTTAAATTTCGCTCACCCCAAGTCTATAGTACCTCACAGGACTTGTAGAAATGGCAGCGTAGGTTTTCCTGTTCCTCCTCTGTGAAACAGATAGGTTGACCAGAAAAAACACTCTCATGCTCGTGCTATTCAAATCTCTTCCCAAAGGGTCCGTAAGCCGTGATATTTCTCCTCGTTCAGGTAGTGCACATTTATGCTGCCAAACCTGCCGGTATGGGTCTTAAAAACCCCAGACTGGTTGCTAGTTTTTAAAAAAATAGCTAGTTGGTGAGCGTTCGGACACTCGGCCTGCCTCTGGCGTGGTGGATTTCTCCCTCTCTTCTCACCGTTGAACATACACGATTCACATCGATGGGCGTTGCTTCCACCCCGTGATCCCAGGTGTGCTGCAAGGCGTTGTTAGGATATAACACCGATTTTTTGGTAGGGGGCAATGTGCACTCTATTGCTGAAAGCTGTCTAAGACTCATGTGCGTATGAATGTTTTTTCAAAATATATAAAATTTTCTTTATTTCTATGGGTTGACGATGCTGGAATTTTAAAACTTATTGCTTTGGACCAAAATTAGGGAACGTAGGGAAGTCCAAATGCAATAGGAAAACTCACGCATTCAAATATACCAATGGAGAAATGAAATTGACTCTTTTCAGTTATTTCACGTTCCAGTTCTAGTCCAAAGGACACTATCTTAATGACACGAATCAATTCCAAGGACACGTGAGCTATGCTAAATAATTGCTTCTGCCACCACTGGAAATAATTCATTGTTACAGACAAAAATTCGCAGCGAGAATAAGCAAGTGCCATTTTCCAATGGGATTTGCAGATAACTGGAGGTAGCAGGGTCGGCACGATGAATGCCTTCCCTCTTACAGAAGTGTCAAATGTCCTGGAAGTCCCAAATAACTGGAAAGCTATTGAACACCGGTCCGACAGCTGGTCTGAAAATCGGCATCATCATTGGAATGCCTATGGCCTCTCAAGTATTTCTGGGAAAAAGTCTACCGCTGGGAATGTCACCATAATTCCTGCGTCTTTTCCCAGTTCCTAGCAGAACTGTAACAGCTGTTAGACTTGGCGTTGATACTTATGGGAAAACGGGTTAATGTTGCCATTTGTTTTGTAAGATACACAAAAATTGTAGGCAATTTGGGTGAAATATAGGTGTAAAAATGATTCGATGGTTTACGTTCAAAATCTTTCACTTGTTCCAAAATGGTTTTCTCACGTGTGTATCTTCAGCTTAGAAAAGAAAAGAAAAATCAGAATAAAGTCTGTGATTTTTTTAAGGCTGCTTAACACAAGTGTATTCAATTAAGTTTTGTACTGGTGCGATCTCTTGTCATGAAAGATTATCTCAATCATTAGCGTTGAATTTAGTTCCGAGTGTCTTTGCTTTACTAAATTTGACTCTTATTGGCATGTTTTAATTAGAACTAAAAAATTAGACTCTCTACTGCCATGAACAAACCAAGCTGCACAGTGAAATACGTACAGTACCATCCAACGTCCAACACTAAAAAATCTGGCAGAATATTATGTAGCCAGCCATTATGTCATAATGTCTCATTTTCCAGCAAATATCAAAATATGCATTCGATGAGTTATTGAAGCTCACTGTCTGGTCAGCAACAGGATTATCATGAAATTCATTATTAATAATACATCGTAAATATTATGACTACTAGAAAGGACAGACATATTGCACTGTCAGGTTTCTGGGAGAAGATCTACAGTCTCGCCGAAGATATTTTCTGACCTGAAACCAGAAGTTACTCGATCTAGTCTCGGTCACAGCGTGTCCATTCTGGCGTCACAAGGAAGTGGAGATTTCTCCCTGGGGAAGTAAGTAAAAAAGTGCCAAACAAAATCACTGCTGGAATTAACGACTGTGACACAGGGTAACTTTGGAGCTTCTCAGCAAAAATATTAAGCTGCACACTCACCTCGTGCACTCTCCTAGTGCAGATATTCATTATCTATCTAGAGCCACATGGTTTAGTGGAAGATTTTAAGATGACTTTTAAACCGCACACTGGATGTAGTGATGAGGCTTGGAGTTGTAAGGAGATAAAAACAGGATACCGTCCTAAAATTGTCTAAAAAAGAAACTCAATAAGAGTATCTGTCTGATACGGGTACTTCATCCCTCACTCCTGGAAGTGAAGATGTTGAACTGACATTATCTGCTACTGAAAACCTGCAGGCAGTTTTACCCTGTGTGGACTCAGAAATAGTTAAATTTGCATAGCTGCAATTTTTACTGAAGTGTTGCTCCGTGAATCTCTCTGCTTTCAGGCAGTTTGGCACAGTGGGGCTGTTTCAATACGTCGGAGTCACGACGTGAGCCAGGAAGTTCACCGAAGCATTCCCCCTGTTTTGATTTGCATGGAATAATTCAGGGCGTCGGAGCAGGTGAGAGACGTTGCTCTTCAGGGTTCTGCTGTGCTCATGGGGGGCCGGAGGGTTTTTTCCCCCCAAGATATGTTTGAAAAAATATCTGAGTAATTGCACTTCACTCCAGTAAAGGCATTGCTTCGGGTTACCGGATTTTAAGACACAATTCAGTGTTTACATGAGTATTCTCTTTGGCTACTAGACATCAACGGGAAAGTGGTGGATTTTTGGCACGGCTCAGCAACGAACCCAGTCTTGGCGAGCAAGGTCTTTTCCTGGGGATCGTTTGTGAAGGTTAGAAAGTTATGTTCACACCCGGAGAACAACATAGTTCAACACACGTAGAAAATAAACAGACCCTCCGGCTCCAGCCCAGTCCCATGACCCCGGCGCCCAGAGCTTAACCTTCCCGAAGGCATTCCACGCCGTTGGGTCACTGGAGGAGGGGGGAAGATGTCTCGCTCACTGGAAAATGCCGCTGCGACCAAAGAAGTCTTTTCTGAGACAATATCCTGATGCGAGCATTTACCTTCCTGCGATATACCGGTGTGATTTCATGCCAAAGATCAAGAAATAACCCTCCCTTTGGGGAAACTATTATCATCCATCAAGCGCTACTTGTTCAATCACTTTTGATAGAGAGCTGTAGTGCCATACTTCAGAGATTTAAAGTGGGATGGAGCGTGTCAAGAAACATACTCTGTGATTTTGAAAGAAAAAAAAAAATATTACAAGCATTAGTTAGAAATCGCAAACCCATTTAAATCAGGAACTTTAAACTGAGATGCAAAATATATATTTTTGTGTAACACAGGACTGTAAGACGTACCTGAGACGCAGTGGAAAGAGCTGCGAGATATGAATGTCATTTTTACCACTGGAGACCCAGGCTGGAATTCCCACTGGGGGATACCTTTATAGATCTCATTTTAGTATATCGTACTCGTGCCATTATAAAATCATCAAATGCAATTTGGCACAGCATGATACTTAAACGGTGTCCCGAAATTAACAGACCGAATTACCCTCTACAGGCAGCCAAGGTTATTTATAAATTGGAATTCAGATAAGTGGGTGAAGTGCCTTACTGAACTCTCTACTTTTATATTCCCAACCTCTGTCTTCCCTGCTTTGAAATACGTTCTGCAGGCGTCCTTTAGTTGAACTTCCAGAATATTTAGCCGCTTGAAATGGGAGCGAAACTGCAAGCAGGACGCTGTGTTAGGTACTCACGAGAGATAGCGTTTTTACGTTTGTAAACTCTCTTGTAAAAAGTTTTAATTAAAAGAGCTGCATCTCGGCATCTGTGAGGTCTAGTGCAATTAGTTGCTTTAAACTCCGTTTTCTCCTCCCGCTGCCAATTAAGCAAAACTTTTGTGCATGAGTAACGGTTGCCTCAGTGACAAAATCAGAACATGCTAAATAATGTGATTAAACTTGTTAAAAGCCAAAATAAACACTTATAATTATCTCAAGAAAACCTGCGTAGCCCAAGCGAGAGCTCTATAAAGGGGAACTCTGCATCCATAATTTCAGACTTTCCTCCACAATAGATCATAGTTAAAGATCTGTTAACAGACCTCTGACTGCTGAACCGGGCAGCTTGTGGTTTTCTTCTCAACCTATTGGCATGACGTGGATTTATGCAAGAGGTGCAAATTGGGCCTTGTCTGCTATTGGAGCCACGGGCAGAACAGAAATCCTACTGTAGGGTTAGCAGCGTGAAGTACATTGCTTTGAAATTACCCAGCGGGGTTTCTGCTTGTTGCTCCGCTTGCCTTTAAGACCGAGGTCTTGTACTGTCTGGCCATGATTAAAATCAAAGTGTAGGCCTCTTTGCTGGGTGCCAGTAAACGAAGGTGAAAAACAGAAACAATCTGGATTCTTAATTATTTTAAAATGCAACATAGGCAAAAAACGAAGATGAAAGCATTTCTTACTAATCTATCCTAATTATTCCACATAAAATGATTTCCTAAAGAGGCCTATATCTTGAGATGGTCGCTTGCTGTGAGTATGCAAGAGCTTTTTTCCCACATAACATCTTTTACCCAAACCCACACACGTATGCAGAAAACAAGGACTGACAAGCCATTTAAAGGGCAGGCTTATTTAAATCCAGGTTCAGGTGTGCATCAAAACTTGAAATAAACCAAGATTCCACACTGAATTTACTGAAAATTAAATGACCGTTAGCTTCTACAGCGGTCCATTAGTGAAAAAGTGCACGTTTGGGAATGCTCCATTTTATTGCCCCACTGTGGAGACACATCCCTACTGGCATGTGGGATCAGAAAGAACAAAGGATCGCTACATTAAGAAATAAAGGTATGGCAAAGGGATAGGAATCCTCAGTGTAAATCCAAGGCCATCTACTCAGAGACTCATAAAAGTGAGTTTTCAAGTAAAATCCCAGCAAAGTAACGGCATGTGGCAGAAGGTCAGTGCCGAGCCCGGGTACCACAAGAGCTATCTACGCTACTGCCAGTTTTACCGTAAGTGAACAAGGGGCTTTCTCTTGACTTGTCAGCATATTCCAAAGTATTTGCTGTCAGGATATTTTTCCAAATCAGTGCTTGAAGGGCTTATTGATAGACAGAGCTCTTGAGCGAGATGAATACGGCAGTTGATAGCTGGAGATAGCCAAGGACAATCATTAAAGTTGGCTGAAATCATTCATCCCAAAGGTAAAAGAGCATTCATGGACATCCTAGAAAAGTGACTGAAACAATCTTTGGGGGCAGAGAAGTCATCGCAGAAGTTGTATATGAGCGTTTTGCTGAGCTGCAGGACGCCAGAAGGTCTCTGCATTGCAAGAACACCTTAAGAGTCCAATCCCAACATCTGATGACCTCAGTGTGAAACCCGTGAGGGATTGTTCTGGGTTTACTTGTATGGGACAATCCAAGGGGAATCTAGGAAAAAACAGTTCAAGGATAGTTTTAATTCCAGGATCTGCTTACGTATTTGCATCTTTTCATAATTTATACAAAAAATTTGCATGCTTCATCGAGATTTGAGCATTTGCTGAGCAGTTATAAGCATGGGGAAATAAAGTGGATTTCTTGAACTAAACTTATCCTTCCAGAAGATCTCAGCACACGTACTCTGCAGAGTATTTCAGAAAATGATGTGCAAAATACTTGCACACTTTAATTTCTGACTTAACATATACTATTTTGATTTCAACTACAATGCTTGAAAGTCAGCTTTTTTGGCCTCGTATGAAAAATACATCTTATTTTTTTTCCTTCTCTAGGCTTCTTCTTCATGATGACTTTTCTCTTAGAAGGCAAATACATGCCCTCCAAGTTACCAGCAAAAGCAATATATTACATATAAAGGAATAAAGAATTCAGGCAGTCACTTTGAAATGTAATGCGTTTTTGTTTGTTCTTTTAATATATTTTAACACATTTTGGGTACCTTTTTTTTTAATAATAATAATTCAAAGCCCATTTAATGTCATGTAGCTTGGTGAGTCCCAGACAATTATTTACGAACAAAATTTTCCACACCTTTAAATCTCCATCAAAGAGAGAGAGAAGTTTCTTTCACGCACCAGCTCAGAACAGTCCCTGCTGTTAAATTTATTTCTCACTCACAGCTACGTGTCCGGGACCTTCCGAAGCCGGTTCTGTTAACTGGGCTTGTCTCTAGTCCAACTCTGGCAAGACAAAACCTGGCAATGTTGGTGGGAACTGGGAAAGTGAGCTCCTTGCTCACCTCCTCCATCTGCACTTCTCGCCCGCTATCATAGTGGAAGGCAAAAATATATTTAAAACCACTGTGGTAAGAAATTCAGAGCAGTTACTGCCTCCAGTTTCTACTTCTTCTGACAGAGCCTTTTCACCTTTTCCTGTTTTGCCCTTTTCCCGTTTTGCCCTTTTCCCTCTAAATAATCTCGTTACCATTAAGAAACCACATTTTTTGGGTTTTTCCCAGTACCCAAGTACGTTGAGTACACTCTGTGACAAACTCAGCCACATAAAAATCGCTGCCCTAACAGCAGTTTTGGCTTTTATTCGTTGAAATTCATCACAAATATTCTCTCAGTTTTTAATGGTGCAAGGCTGTGGTCGGAGGCAGAGTCACTTTCCTTTGCACTTCTAACACGCACAGGGTAATGTGCTCCACTGGGGAGTTTTAAAGCGATTTAAAGAAATGCATTCCACACCTTCGAAAGTTGTAAAAATCCCAATTAATTCAATAAAATGCATTAGAACAATAGGTAGGCAAAATCACTACTAGTGTTCACAAAGCTTGTTTTCTGCAAAGGACTCCTCGCAACATTGACCGAACTTGATGTGTCAGGCACAAAATGCTGGTTTTACGGGTGTATGCCTCTCAGAAAAAAAAGACTTTTTTGTTGCTGTTTGTTTGTGATCTGGTGGTTGGGCACTCAGAACTTTGCTATCAAATGGTGAGCAGAAAACCTGCCATTCCTTCCCTCTTCACATGCCGTGCCTTGGTACGCGTGACCTCACTTCAGAAGTAATGCATTCGCACTGAAATTAATGTACCTTCAACAAAATAACCAATTTTAGCTGCAAAAACTCTTACTAACGTACGCAAAAAGATCAAAATCACAGAAAACCACACTGTGCAAGACAAAAATGTTCTCCTAAACCATCACTGTTTGGTTGACGCTTTCAATTACAGGTTTGTGTATCTCATCCAAAACTTTAAAAATACTGTTTTAGAATAATTGTGGGCGTTTTCAAACAGCTAGAAAAAATAATGTGGATGAATAGATATTTCTCAGGGCAAAGCAAGAGAATAACATAGAAGGGTATGTATTATCGATATAAAAATAAGCGAAAGCTAGACTGGTTGATCGGCAGAGGAGACAAAATCCGGCAATTAATCTCAACTCCAATTTAATTTATTAAACAGTGAAAAACATGGAAAAAAACCCAAGGACAGAAAGAGTGAATTTGGCCCTAACGATGCTCCTGTATTACGATAGTAGCGATAGGGCCACTGAGTCCCGCTTCCTTTGCATCACAGTCTCGGCGTTTGTCCTCAGGCAATTCACTGAATCTCTCCTCAGCCGTAAAACGGGATAAAACACTCATCCTAATGTGATAGGAAAGTTGTTAATACTTTTCAAAGTTTTAAGTTATGGTGGGAAAAAAAAAGAAAACCAAAAAAGAAATAATTCCTAGAGCTGCGTGGAATATGCAATCTTGGGTGAACAAAAATAAATGTTGCCAATGCATTTTTATGCTCTTTAGGAGAATTTCAACATTAATGAAACAATGGGATGCAGTAGCTTAACATACATTGTCTTAGCTCAACCACTTAGTGAAGTCTCATGAACCGTAATTTGAAAACATAATTCAAACTTTCATGTAAAACGGGGCCACAGAGATTAGAAAACAAGATAATGACAAATGGCAAAATATCCAACTGCCCAAGCCAATGGAAGGATCATTGCAAGAGCTGCTTTTAATTAACATCTTAGTGGTTTGGAAAGTGGAGTAAAGATCATATTAAGTAGATATGCTGAGGATGTCGCACTGAAAGATCTTGCCAAAAGTAAAGCCAGAAAAAATACAAAGGGCCAGAGAGGTTAATAAAATGCGGCAAGGGAAGTAAGCCCTCAACCTGGGGGAAAATTAAAGCAAGCTAAATATTTGGTAAAAATGATAAAAAATATATGGGAGAGAAAGCAATGGTAGCGAGCAATTCCTTTGGTTGATGCCAAACCCACTTTAGATTCATGGTTTTTAGCAAATCAGGCATCAAAGGAGTTGTTCTGCGTGGGCTGTCCCTACCCTGGCAGGTGCGAAGGAAAGGAGGTCTCCCTCTGAGCAGTCTGGCACCGTTAAAAACGGATAGAATATTTGTAATTCATTTCAATGAACAAAAGATGGGATCCTACATGATGCTGCTAACCCCAGTTATCGAAGACTTGTGATTCCGCCTCCCTCCTCAGCTCCCTAGCTGCAAATTTCAGAAAGCAGCACATTTTAAAAGTATCAAGTGCTGCGTTGGAAATGTTAAGCATTGCATTTTTAGGTTTTCAGTGGGGCAGAGGGTTAGAAAAAAAAAAAAACAAACGCACAAGGTGTTTTTTATTATTGTTGGTTTTGCGTCCAGAGACTGAAGAAAAAGCTGAGATTGGCTCTTTCCGTATAACTTTAGAAGCTGGTGCCTTGCAACAAGCACCCAGTACTTTGAGTAATGACAAAATCAGCCACAACGTTCTCTTCTAGGCTCGGTGACCGAAGGAGGGTGATTCACCTACGAGAATTTCCAAGAAAGCAACTAAATTCAGAGGAAAGGGAACCTTATTCTGACGGTCTCCTGGTAGAGCGGCTGTTACTGAGCTGTCGCTGCGTAATGATACGGCAGATGCTGACGGGGGTCAGGAGCATCCCCTGCACCTGGCTGCTGCCTTCCAGGATCCCCGAGAGAAGCTGAGCTCTGCCGTCGAATCCTCCAGCAGACTTCGTATTTGTACCGTTGTAGGAATCCACACAACAATTTTTTTTTTTTTTCTTAGCATTAGGTTTAATGTGCTTACATTTACACCTGTAAATTATCTGCGGTTAATGTTCTGTAAAATATCATCTCTATCGGTAAAAGTTGGAGGGTTGGGAAAGGGGTGATAATTATGTATAAACCTCTAAGAGCATAAATTATGCTGCTTTGCCCTCCTACCGCTGGTCGCAAAACCGTCCTTCGTTTGCACAGCATGCCGCAGCTCAGAAAAGCTCAGGAAACGTGTTTAATCCCCTAAATATCTGGAGGTTATTAAATATTATTATCATCAGTTAATTTGTTTGGGAAACCGAGGTGGACTGGTCTTGATGTCATGCGTGGCAGTAAGGGGATTAGCACGCAAAATGTACCTAACACTGAAGTAACATGGCCAAGATAATGTTGTTTTTAATTAAGGCTGAGCTCGGACACAGTGCTGTTGAAAATTTAGGACTCTGCCTTCTTTTTCCACAGCTCGCTCTCTACGTACGCAAACGAACACATCCTCTTTGTTTCCAAATAGCCTAAATTTCTGCCCCGTGCTTCCCTCAACAGCCACTGCCACCCACCAAAGCTGGAAACGTCCCTGCAAGCAGCTGGTTCCCTCCAGCTCTTCTGAAGCATTTGCAAGTCCTGGTACAACCCACCAATTGGACGTTCTTTTTTAATGTATGATGCCTCTTGCTCCAACACAAGGGAGAACTATTTAAAGGCGTCACATAAAAACCAATTCTGCAAAAAAAACCACCCCAAACCCAAAAAAGATTTAGAAACAAATGTAGTTTGCATAAATTAAAATGAAGAAAAAAATGTAGACTTAGTTGTACTTGTTGGTGATTAAAATACAAAGACTGTTCTGCCTGCTACTTAACGATGTCAACTTTAAAGGACACAAGGACACACAAAGGGTGGATGCAAAGGTTAAATCTAAATTCAAGTTTGTTTGACAGCTTATTTATTTTTAATGTATATAAAATAATCTAGGAAAAATTTTACAGTGGTTTTAACAGAATGATAGTAGAAAAAGCCTATTCACCAAAATGTTTTTCTTTTGAAGAAAATGTGGCAGCATTAAGTGACCAAGTAAAAGACAAAAGCACCTAAAAATTTTGTATTTTAAAGAGTTTTGAAGCAGAATGCAGAATCCTGTTTGAGGTAGTGAACCTCAACACGGACATCAACACAGAGGCTGACTTTATGTGCAGCTTCCCAGAGGAAAGCAAGCAGGGGAAGGCTGAGGACAGACACAATTTAAGTCCTCGAGCAGCTTCGTTCGGGCAGCGGGGTGGCTGCACACCAGAGGCCCAGACCTGATGGCTGCGTGAGTTCTGAGGATTGCAGCTCAAGTGTCTTCAGCCTTTTTGTAATACGGCAGAAACCCACTTTTATCATGGAATCAAAGAATGGTTTGGACTGAAAGGGACCTTAAAGCCCCCCCAGTCCACCCCCTGCCCTGGGCAGGGACACCTCGCACCAGCCCAGGTTGCTCCAAGCCCCGTCCAACCTGGCCTTGAACCCCTCCAGGGATGGGGCAGCCACAGCTTCTCTGGGCACCCTGGGCCAGGGGCTCACCCCCCTCACAGCAAAGAATTTCTGCCTCAGATCTCATCTCAATCTCCCCTCTGTCAGTGTAAAACCCTTCCCCCTCGTCCCATGGCTCCCCTCCCTGATCCAGAGTCCCTCCCCAGCTTTCCTGGAGCCCCTTTAGGGACTGGCAGGGGCTGGAAGGTCTCCCCGGAGCCTTCTCTTCTCCAGGCTGAACCCCCCCAGCTCTCTCAGCCTGTCCCCACAGCAGAGGGGCTCCAGGCCTGTGAGAGCATCTCTCCTTTTTTTGGTTGTATAATTCCCAACAATTTTGAGATATGTACTAGAAAAGCTAAAATTCTTCCCTTAACACTTCCTACCACCATTTTTTAATCGGATTATTTCATGCTTAAATAACACAGAAATCCGTCCTTCTGATATGCAATATGTTTAGTTTCAAAATCTTCGTGTGCAATTATTGGCCTATAATGTCTTCAAAGTAAAACCAGAGTCTTAAACGTAAAACCACATTTAGACAGGCCAAAAATTGTTGAGCAACTGGCTGAAAGAATAAATGTTAATAATAAAAACTCCTTCCAGTGAATCAAAAGAAAAAAGAGAAGTTGGGAATGTTGGATGGTCTTGATATAAAAGGACCTGTCAAGGAAAATCCAGATCACTGCAAAGTGAATTCCTTGCGCTGGTATTCATTACAGAAGAGACCGTGCGCTCGGATCGTGCTTTACTGGAGAAGAGTCTGAAGAAGTATTTCCACCTGAAACACGAGTAGAAGAGATTTGCTCTGTAGTGATAAATTAAAGGGAAAAATTTTTTTCAGGATCTAAATGGTATTTCAAGGAATGCCAAAGGCGGTGCAGCTAGGAAAATCCTGTACCGGTAATTGGGATGTGTTAAGTATTGCTTACGTTGGCTTTGATACTAAGGGGATATGACACAAATCTTTGATATCCCGTCAGCTGCTAATCCAGAACTTTATTTCTAGGCTGCCTTTACGTAAGGCCGGATAAATGGATGGAGAGCACATCAGAATATGATACATGGCCATGATGCTTTGGGGAAGAGTCGGTACGTTTCGCAGATGTGGGCATGCCTTGCAAACCCGATAAGGTTCTTTGAAAGAATGATTTACCGTGTGAATAAGGGCAAACCCAGGCGGTGTGGCGTAGCTGGACTTTCAGTCTCCTTTGCCAGATGTTCCTACAGGAGTTGTGCCCTTACAGAGTAAGAGGGAAGGGCTTGTCACGTAGTGACAGCTGAGTGAGAACTGCTTAAACGATAAGGAACAAAGGGTAGGAATAAGTGGTCAGTTTTTCAACCCCCCGGGGGAGGAAGGTTAGGAATGTTCTCCATCAGGGATGCGCATGGATCCCTGGACTGGTAAAGCAGGCAGGAAGATGTCCAAGTGCAGGTGTGACGGTTTGCAGGGGATATGGAATTATTTCCCAAGAAGAGCAGACGTAGCAGGGCTAGCGGGAATAGGACTGCCTTGTATTTGGCACGGTTCAAGTGAATACATGCACCTCGGTCCTGTGTCATGGCTCAGGCCTCTAAGACGCAACAATTCGCTCATAGATTTGAATCCTGTGTTTTCAAGAGCTCTGGGACAAGAGAATTATTGGAGGATAATAACAATTCGAGTAATGCTCCTGAGATGTCAGTGCGCAACATTATAAAACCAGGTACCCGGAGCAGTTTAAACAGGACTTAGAGGATATTTTTGTTTTGCTTAAAATAAAATGTGTGTTTTATTCTGTCACAGGCTGGACTCAATGTAGAAGCTACCGTAGGATAAGGAGGAGGAAAAAAAAATTATGAATCTAACAAAAATGTTAAATAGATCATTTCTTAAAATAAGGAAGAAGTAAAGTGTTCTGAAAGGCATCTTATTTTCTTGAAAATGGGGCTATGTGGACACAGGAAAAATTGAGTTAAATGTCTTGGGAATTAACAACAAGCGCTTGAGTTTTCTGAAATATTTCCCTTATGGATGAAACCTCTATTTTCAAGGGAGATTTGATTAAAACCATGTTTTCTAACAAGACTGCAACTGCCTAGTCACTTATAAAGAAAAAATGTTTTCTTTTTTTATGTGTATCTGTTTACTTCTGCAGAGAAGCATATAAGATGGGCTAACGATTAGTGTTCTTAAGGAGACAGTTAACTAAATAATTACAAAGGAAAATTGCGGTAATTTATGAAGAACATGTTAAGAGAAGAAAATATTCACTAACAGTTATTGAGGCCAAATGCACACAATGATATATTAGGTCTTATCCTGGAGACAAGAGGCCAATAAAAATTCTGCACATGAGTAAAGGAAAGAATTTAATCTGAAAAGAAAAAAATCCAATAAAAAAATCTCTGTCTGCCAAAGCTTTTCCACTACCTACCTCATCCTCAGGGCTGGCAGTGGCACCCCCCTGGGAGGCGTTTCCAGTCCTTTTCGTACAGCCCCTCTCTGAATGCCATCCCCCGAGGAAGAGGGGAACCACCACAGCCATTCCTACGAGCTTTCACTTTTAGCACCAGCTAAAATTAATATTTAGGACTTTTAGAAAACATGACAAAGAGGAGGATCTCCCATCGGTAGTTGAAGTTGGGCACATGATTTTTTTTGTTTTACACTTTGCATTCAAGCACAAGATCATACGCTATGTTTGAGGAAAATCTCTTCCCGGAAAGGGCTGTCAAGCATTGGAAGAGGCTGCCCAGGGCAGTGGGGGAGTCGCCATCCCTGGAGGGATTTAAAAGCCGGGCAGATGTGGGGCTGAGGGACGTGGGGTAGTGGGGGTTTGGGCAGTGCTGGGTTGATGGTTGGACCAGGTGATCTGAAAGGTCCCTTCCAGCCCGGGCAATTCTATGATTCTACGAATCAGATTGCGCTAAATATTCATTACCCAATATTGTGGCTGCTGGCTTTCGCGTGGCTTCTCGCAGGGACAAGACTCACTGATTTTACTGGCCCTGTGCCAGTTTGAGCTGGGTATAATTTCTTTCTTATATTAGCAACTAGCCCTGCCCCTCATCCAAGTTTATTAGCGATGTCGATGGGTTGGTGGATGAGCCCGCAAGCTTTATGCAGATGTGCAGGTTCTTGCTGTCATAGAATCATAGAATCATAGAACCATAGGGTTGGAAGGGACCTCTGGAGATCATCTAGTCCAACCCCCCTGCCACAGCAGGGTCACCCGGAGCAGGTGGCACAGGAACGCGTCCAGGCGGGGTTGGAATGTCTCCAGAGACGGAGACTCCCCCACCTCTCTGGGCAGCCTGTGCCAGGGCTCTGCCACCCTCACAGCAAAGAAGTTCCTCCTCATGTTTAGGTGGAACTTCCCATGGTCAAGTTTGTGCCCGTTACCTCTTGTCCTGTCACTGGGCACCACTGAGAAGAGCCTGGCCCCGTCCTCCTGACACCCCCCCTTTAAGTATTTATAAGCGTTGATAAGTCCCCCCTCAGTCGTCTTTTTTCCAGACTGAAAAGACCCAAATCCCTCAGCCTTTCTTCATAAGAGAGATGTTCCATCCCCTCAGCATCTTGGTAGCCCTTTGCTGTCCCCTCTCCAGCAGTTCCCTGTCCTTCTTGAACCTGGGAGCCCAGAATTGGACACAGCGCTCCAGGTGTGGCCTCCCCAGGGCAGAGCAGAGGGGGAGGATGACCCTGTCCTGGGCAAGCTGGTGGGCAACCTGAGCCTGCCGTGCCTACAGACCCACCAGGCTCCTGCTGACTTTCCAGACTTTTTTTGGGCCTATATCAGTTTAACACCGTCTTTGCAAAACACTTAAAAAGCCAGAAAAATGGGAAAAAAAAATTATTTGTAGAGAGCAACATGCTCATTTCTGGCTGGATTTACGTGAACCCATGCGGATAGCTGTTATGTCTACGGAGACCATAGAAATAAGATAAAAATACACTCCAGCTGTCTGATAAATTCAGGGCCAAAGCCTCTCCTTGAATTCAGACACAAATGGCTTCCACTGAGGTTAATGGGACCAGGGTGCTTACGCTATAGGGTCCCTAATTTTTTCTTGGCTGGCTAGCACTTGATATCAATACACACACAGTCAGCATTAAATATAGATGTGTCATATCAGTCCGATCAGCCAGATGATAAACAATACCCCGCCGTTAGCTCTGACAGGAGAAGGAGATTTTAGTGTGCAATCAAGAAAAGTAATCGTTAGAAATGTAATAATTGCACGCAGCTCCTCGATGAGTTACTGAAGTTCAAGAGCAAGCGCCGTATGTTTTGACGGGCGATAAGCCAGCAATCAGGTAGCAGGACTGAAAACCCTTGTAGAAGTTCTAAGTGGCTTTAGGCTGTAAGTTGAGGCCGAATTATTTGTTATGTTTTCTTCATGGATCTTTTTTGACAGCTTTTGCTCTTTGGTTCTGAAATTAACAACTCAACTATTAGTGTCAAGGTGAAGCTAGTTGAAACTAACACACAGCTGCTCAGAAAGAGAGCACCAGCTTATAATTAACTGGACGATTTTTATAGGGCGACTTCTGTAAATACGCCCAGGCCTTTGGAGGAAGACAGCAGATAATGCCACTGCTACAATAAACTGGAAACTTTCTGGACTAAATGTAATACAATCAATAAAAAAAGAAATCAAAAGAAAAGGACCCAGTGAAATGCTGCAAGTGACTGATAATCAATATAAATAATGCAGAGGTCAGCTTTAAACAATATAGATAATGCAGAGGTCAGCTTAGATCTCTGCTAGGCCTGAATTGTCTTCAATTCATAACTAAGCATGTGAAGACTTTTCTGAGGTCTTATTTTACATTCGCAATGAAAAACATAAATGCAGATTGCTCAATTTTTCTTATGAAAAAAGAGGAAATTTTCAGGAAAATATGAGTGCGATGTCCACGAAAGAAAGCAAACCCCTGTGTTATTCACTGCAATCATCTAGTCACCTACAGAACTCCCCAGTGTCCAGACATTTTGTGGGTTCCTCCACCTATAACAAGATGACCATCTTATAGCTAGATTTATCACATTTTTTTTTTTCTTTTAGCTTTTTAACAATGTTTTCAGGGCTTTCCTTGAAAGGCAGATGCAGAATACCTAAGTCAAGCTATTGCAAAATTCTTACAGCACATCAGCCAAGTCTACTTCTCCCTATGGAAATACTAATTTTTGGCCAGAGTTATTTGGAATTACGATCAATCTGGAGTTTTATACTGTTTTTTTTACCCCGAGTTCCAGGCTATGACCTCATTAGGGTATATCATGTGAAATCAAAAATATCTGAGTGTTGAGCAATAGCTCTGGCATTCAAATCTGTGAAAGTCATCTGTTAGACTTCTGATATCCTCATGCAGATTGCTCAGACTCTCTCACAGATGTCGCTCCTTACGTCAGGATACACACACCAGTTTATATTATTTTGACTGTATGCTAAAGTCCAGATTTCTCAGATCTCTCGTTACATCCTGTTTCGGCAAATGGAAGTGGTCTGTCGGCTCAGTGGTCGCGGTCCCTTCTCCTTCCTCACTCACCGCCGGGTGGGAGATGCTGACCTGGCATGGGGTCTCCAGCTCCCCACTGCTCCGCAGCTGCTCGGGGACGCTGAGCGCCTGGACCCATCTCCCTCCCCAGACGAAGCGGGAAGAGGAGAGTTTCTGAGCTCATTAGATCCCGCACACTTTGGCGATGAGGGTTTCAGGTTGGTTTTGTTGCCCTGGCAGCCACCAACAAGCAGCCTCGCTGGCCATGGACCCCTGCTGAAGGCTGCCAGAGCATCGCTCCGACTTAATGCCAGAGGAGGAACCATTTCTAAAGCAAAGGAGTTTTGTTTAATGCTTTAAAAATGCCAGGAGCATTCCTTTTTTCAAAGTTTTGTATGTTCTGATATGCAAATTCTTCTATAGGGGAACAGAATCAATGATGGCCAGCAGGTGGAAGGAGGTCATCCTCCCCCTCTCCTCTGCCCTGGTGGGGCCACATCTGGAGCACTGGGTCCAGTTCTGGGCTCCCCGGTCCCAGAAGGACAGGGAACTGCTGGAGAGAGTCCGGCGGAGGCTACGATGGTGATCAGGGGCCTGGAGCATCTCTGTGCTGAGGAAAGGCTGAGAGCCCTGGGGCTGTTCCCCTGGAGGAGAGCAGGCTGAGGGGGGATCTCATCAATGCTCAGCAAGAGCTAAAGGGGGGGTGTCAGGAGGATGGGGCCAGACTCTTCTCAATGGTGCCCAGTGACAGGACAAGGGGCAACAGGCACAAACTTGACCATGGGCAGTTCCATCTCAACACGAGGAGGAACTTCTTTGCTGTGAGGGTGGCAGAGCCCTGGCACAGGCTGCCCAGAGAGGTGGGGGAGTCTCCGTCTCTGGAGACATTCCAACCCCGCCTGGACGCGTTCCTGTGCCACCTGCTCTGGGTGACCCTGCTCTGGCAGGGGGTGGGACTGGGTGATCTCCAGAGGTCCCTTCCCACCCTGGCCAGTCTGGGATTCTGTGAATTCAGCAGGATTATTCCAACAAGCTGGGGTCTTAAAACAATAGGAAATGAACCATTTCCTCCAAAACACCTTCTGAGGAAGAGATATTCACTCCCTGGAAGTCCACAAACACAGCCACGCTGCCGCACTGGCCTATGTTGTTCTCAAAACACTACATGGAAGGGCACAACGAGAATCACGCGGTGGGAGAAACAGTCTAATCTGGAAAGGAAACTCCTGGGTCGAGTCCTACAGTGCTCGGGCAGACAAAACTCCTGCTGACGTTACAAGTGAAAAAAATTCTTCTGTCCTAAATGGGCACGCTCTTTTGAATTAAACAGAATTAGTTTACATCATCAAAAACGTGTCATTGAACGTGTAGATTACACGCCCGGCGGAGCAGGATATACCTAACAGAAATTTAAGTAAGATGAATGAGGTATTTTAGCAGAGATTTTTTTTCGTGATATAAAGGTAGTTCTAAATTCTTGTGAAAAAAAAGAAAAAAGAAATCAGAGGACCAGTGGAAAATGTAATCTTTCTGAAGAGGAGATGTGAGTTAAGTTTAACCTGGCTATCTGATGTTTGGCTTATAGAATACAAAATTGTGTAAATTATTTCCAGATGCTGACCTACTTGAAAATGGTGGGATAAGATAATCCCATGTTTGTATCGGCATATGTAACAGGTGAGAGATCTCCAAAATTTGTTTCAAGAAATGTAAGTGGATAGTATTTTTTCTTTTATGTGGAGGGGAAATGTAATAAAGTCTAAATATTTCATGAGTAGTTTTCTTGAAATAAGTCTTCAGTAAGGGTTTTTACATCCTTGAGCAATATTTGGTCTAGTTTTTGTGGTCAAGGGAAAAAAACAAACCCCAAGTATAACTCTTTAGGGCTGTGGTTTGCAATTTACAGAGATGACGAATGAAAACATTAATTCATCTGCAAATATTCTGTCATTCCCTTTGTTTCCCTTTTCAAATAACTTCTTGCAGTGTCCAAACCAGCGGAGTCCGAGAGCGCAGGTCTCCGTGTGCTGAGCTCGACTACAACAGGGCTTTTCTGGAAGAACTTCACCAATTCTCATGTCGCTTCTCATCAACGTCCTGAGAGTGCACTGGGCTGGTTTCTTCGGAGATCGGGAACCAGATGTAGAGAGTTATATGCATAACAAAGGGACCCAGAACAACCATGTTTATCATAATCAAAGAATAAAACCCCCATATGAAGGTCGTATCTGTTCCAAGGTGGTTTTTAGGGGCCAACGACGCGGAGGCGCTGAGGACGTTAGGGGAAAAAAAGGGTGGTTACTTGTGAAGGGGCTTATTTCTCATTTTTCATTTCTGTTTGTAATCGCTGTCTTCCTTGTTTCTTATGCTTTGGATAAAAAAGGTGACTTTTATATTTATTAGAACTGGGTTTCAATAAACATTATGCAATATGGTAGACCAGGGAATGATTTATTGATAATTTGTCACTTGTATTTATGGAAGTGTAGACCCTGGAGCCCTAGAGCTGGTAAATCATATTATGCAGCTACAAATGTTTTTTTATTCTTTGCTGCCAAAAGTGCACCATGTGAACTGATTGCCTCACCAAACCCCTGGGGCCTGATAATGATGCACTTGCTAATACAAAGGGAGGAGGGGTGAGGAGAAGACAACTAATTATAAGTTTATTTTTGCTTCAATATGTTTGCCATTTAATCTGGAGTTCCATAAACAATAGATTGATGAAATATAATTAGGAGGAAGATTACAGTTTAATGAGGCAAAAAAGATTGGGAAAGAATGTAAATGGAGCAGTAGGCTGCGTGGAGTTTTTAGCTGTTTATTATCGTACAGCTGGAAGGCGCGTTCACACAGTTCCCAGATGGAAGCAGCTGTTAGCTCTTCGCCGTTGGAAAAAAAGAAGGGGGGGAAAAAAAAAAGGAAAAGAAAAAAAGAGGCTCATAGTTCATTTTTATCCACTTGTTCCAGCCAAGTTGCGTTGGCTCCAACGCTTGAGGGAGCTGGAGGCGGCTGTCAGGATGGGCACCGGTCTTCACGTGCCACTTTGCCACCGCCTTATCTCGCCTGGCCACCTCTCAAGCAACAAGCTGTTCCACTCCTGGTAAGGCCTTTATCTCCCGCCGTGATGTCAGCGAACGGCAGCGAATCTCGCCTTCGTGTTCCGAGCGATGCCGCGGTGGCTCTTTGTTTATAGGCAAGGGCTCGGTATCACCCCCGCAGCTGCTTCCTCTTCACCGAGCTTTGTTTTCCTACCGTGCTCTTCAGATAGGCACGGGGAGCCGCGCGAAGCAAGTGCCCGTCTGATTTAACAGCAATTTTGTTGTTTTTTTTTTTTTTAATATAAAAAAAACCCAACCCACATCTCTTTTTTTTTTTTTTTCCCCCAGAGCGTCTTATAAAACCTACATTTCTCCCTTGGCTTGGCTTGTCAAGGGCTCGCGCACGAGGCAGGATGTAAAAGGCAAATAAGGGAGGCGGTTCTTTAAAAAGCGGCCACTGGGAAAGCAAGAAGCGGGCAGCCTTTCAAGAACGAATACTGGAGTAACGTTTCCCTCGTAGCGCCTGAACAATCCCACGTTAGGGGCCAAGCCACCCCCTGCCCTGCGCTTCCGTGGGTGCGGAGCGAGCGGGAATCTCTGCTCCTTCAGACAGGTCGCGTGCTGTATTTGGTGCCAAGGTCCCGCGCACGCTGCAGGGAATTAGGGAATCTGGTGCTATTTTTGTAACAATTCTATACATTTCGAGCTTCCCATTTCATGGCGCTTGGGACTATCTCAGATGCTTTATAAGGAGGTTTCTGTGCGGCCTTATATCAATTTCTCAAAGGTTTCTCTTATATCGAATTTCTCGTTTTGATATAAGAGAAATTCAATTTCTATTACATCAAAAATCTCGAAGGTACCTTGTGGACGACATCTCTGCCAGCCAAGGAGGAGGCAGATGCTGCAGTTTATTCAGGGGTGGCATTAGGTATGACGTGTCTGAACAATTTCTCAGTCCGGGTGAGGCATGAGGTTAGATTTTATAAAATTTTGGGGGGCTAATTCACCATTCCCCCAAAACGTTTGGCAAGAGTTTTATTGCAATTCCACGATTTACTTACCCCAGCACAGGACAAATTTGGGGATCTGGGTTTAACCGGGTGGCAAGTGTGGCGCTTCCCTTTCCACTAATAGAAAAAACAGTCTGGTTCTAAATCTCCTTTTTTTTTTTTAAGGAAAAAAATCGAGTATTGCTTTAAACATTGAATGAAATTCTGGCCTCTTTAAGCTATTTTGCAATTGGCTGCCAAAGGACAATTTATTTCATCATTTCCAAAACACCTTTCAACATTAGCATGCGGTAGGCTTTTTAAATTTGTCATTTATGAGAAACTCAGGAGCAGAATCCTGTCCTGATGCCTAAAAAAAGATACAACACAAAAAATTCCAGCAGTATAAAGGTTGGTTTTCTTTTTTTTTTTTTTAATTCTACCACTATCAGCAGGCCACCCACATGCTTAGTCTAGAAGAACCAGCTCTAGGCGATGGGAAAGGCTGTGCAGTCTCTGCGCCCCTACAAAACTCGGCTATTTTGCCGACAAGGATGCCGGTTAAAGCCAATTATGGCAGGGATTTTACGGTCCAAACAGCTGTCCGGTTGGAATTGGACTGAGACCACCAAGTCATTCCATGCCTCGCAAACAGACAGCCCATTGGTTAAATAAAGCTGAGTGTATATATATATATATTTTTATTTTTTTTTTTTTTACGAATAGAAGTGGAAGGTTTAATTTGCTTTTGTTTGTGGGGTCTTATTTATTGCTTGGAAGTGTTTGGCTGCCTGCTGGGTATTTGTGGAGAAGGGCTGCGAAAGCGGCACGTATTTCATCAGCAGTTCTGGAGGGCTGGGGATAAGGCGAAGCCGAGGAGGAGGATGGAGCCATTGGGGCAAGACAGGGCAATTATTGCCAATTATAACTGAACCCCAAAACCCACCACCCCACCTAAGAACCCCCCCATATCTGTGTATTTTGTGTGCATGTGTGTGTCTATTCAATATTAAGGAATCACTTATGCTCAAAAAATTTTACCTCCCGTTTAGGTATGCTACTACTTCGAATTACAGCACTTAAATGACGTCCTTACCTGCGATTTTACACCTTTTTTGTCCGGTTTGATTAGTTCGTGCACCTCGAGCACTTCCCTACGTGCCACTTTTACTCTTTCCCCTGTTTAGCCAGCCTAGTTTTTTTCCTCCTGTCTTTAACATGAAAGTCCTACGCAGCGACTTGGGAGAGAAAAGCATTTTTTAAATTTCAAAATTACGACTTTCACAAAAAATCCAAGATGCAAACGGTAAAATTGGAAACACCGGCAAAAGAAGCCCAAGGTAGTTGAGTGTCTGCAGCTGCGTCTAATTCCTAGAGAAAGACCTGCATCAGTCTTAAAGTCAATGGCATCATTTTAAGATACTGACCCCCAAATTCCTGGCTTCATGGATCGCATGCAGATTTCTCATTAGACTAAGAAAATTACAAAACACTCATAATATGGCCAATATTTCTGATTCTTTTTTTTTTTCCTTTAAAATACACTTCTAAAGCAAATTGCTTGTTCACGGCATGTTCATGGAATTAAACCCCCGCAACGTTAAATTTGCCGTCTACTTCCGAGCTCCATTGTACAGAGCCTTCACAATTTAGTGCAGAATATTTGACTGCCTTTAGTATCAATACTTTCTCCGTGTTTGCTCCCTCTCACGGGACATCTTCCCTCAGCTTCTTTCCCTGCTGTCTCACTGCATCTTTTGCTCATATTTTTTTTCCCCTTCAGATAGATAGCTTTTTTTTAAATTCACCTACTCATCTTTCCTTTTTCCTCTAAATATCCCCTCTGCTACCAGCTGGCTCGTTCTCGCCTTGTCTACCTGCAGTTGTCACACCCAAAAGTTTGCTCATAATTTCAGGATTACTTTATTTACCTCTTATTCTCCCGATGTCCTCCCTTTCTTCCTCCTTTTCTCCTCCTTTCTTCCTCCTTTCTTCCTCCTTTCTTCCTCTTCTGCCCTGTTCCTTTCCAGTCAGGGATGTTCTGCCTGCCTGCTCTTTATTCTCTCTCAAAAATTATCAAGAACTATTCCTGTCCTACTGCCAATAGGATTTTCATGCTGTTGGTCCTTTCCCTGGTTTACTTCTCCTCATCCATCCCAAATCCTGCTCCAGTAATTTAGTTTATCTTATGCTTTCCCAGGTTCCCCAAATGTTCTGGTTTTCTCCTCAGTCAAGCAGCTGCTTCCTCAACTTTTTTTTCAAACTTCAGCCCTTCTCCAAAGAATTTCGACAGTTTCATTTTTGCTTTCAACTGACTTGTAAAATCAGCGAAGAATTCTCTAAAAGTGGAGTTTTTAGTTAGGGCAGCACATTTTAGAACAAATGGTGTTCCACAGTGCTGCTTAGATAATCAAATCGATCGCAAGCCCTGCATTGTTTTTAATTCTTTGGAGTAAAGATGACCTTCTATATGAAGGCACATGTTAAAGCCTTGGAAAATGAAATGAATGTTTCTGTCTTAGTTTCCTCAGCTGTGTTTCTTTCCCATTTTCCAGTGGTCCAGCACTCTGCGTAGTACGTATATTTTGTAAAGGGGCTATAGGCAATATCTAAATCAAAAGCAGTGTATCTAATAAACAATATATTTGTATATTTGTAATGAATTCCTTCCCTTTGTATATCTTATTATTGCTAACAATTGACATCTAAGAGCAAGATTTCTGCGATTTGAAGCAAACGTGTTATGTGAAACAAATCATTAGGATGCCGATTTATTCTCTCATTCAAGCAAGAAGAGTTGCGATAAGAAGCACAGAAAAAGCTTACGTCTACAAATCTGTTTTTCTCTCGGTTAAATTACTGCAATATGGGAATAGTTGCACGGATCCTAGCGGAGAATTTCGTCTCCAAGATACCACTTGGCCAGAAATAACTTTTATGACCATCGAGCCTGTTCTTTAGGGCAACTTAATAGAAAGAACCTACTCAATTATTAGGTTCATTTCAAGCCCATTAAATACATTTGAGACTTAATATATCCTTTAGAAGAGCGCCTAACTGTAAAGACCACAACTGCTGGAGAAGCCACCAGCCCCCAGTTCATCTGGCTCTGACCAAAAGGTGAGGCTCCTGGGCAGGTAGTTTTAACCAGATGAAAAAAGTGCGTGAAACCCGTAGCTTTACAGTGAAGCTGCAAGAAGTTTCCCAAAACGAAGCAGGAGGGTTTTCCGCTCTAAAAATTTCACTAGAGTTTCTGAAAGTTTTGTGGGCTTGAACCTATATGGACATATGGTAACTATCAACTGTAAGGCATGGGTCAGCCTGATATGTCTTTGATAAGAGAAGAATAAAAGAGAACAGAGGGAAGAGTTCCAGGGTTTTCCTTGAAAACAAACCTTCCCCCACCTCAAAAAAAAAAAAAAAAGGAAAAAAGAGAAAAATCCAAAGAAGTTTTTAGCTTATCAGCTTAAAAAAATCTGACATGGAAGCTCTATTTGTTGAAGCATTTCAGATGCACATCAAAATACAGCGGGTGTGTGCTTCACCTGCTAACGCGTGCCGTGGTATGATACACGAATTTAGCAAATCATTGTAGGCCATCTGTATGGACACACAGGTTTTAAAACTCCCCAAAACTGGAGAGTTTCTACGTATGTCCCTGAATATCTGCCACTTGGCCCAGAGGCCATTCCGAGTCCCCAAGTAAGCTGATATTTAGCACCTCATAAAAAAGCGGCGTACACCTGAGTAGAGGAGAAAAAGTGACATTTGTTGGTGGTTTATAGGGAGGATCACGTTACCTTTCTTAAAAGTAAGAGAAAGAAAGATCTTCATCTCTGTGTTTAGAAGAAGGAGAAGGAGAAAGGGTGGGTTTTGCAAAAGTGTTTGTTTTGGAGAAGGTGCTATTTAAAAATAAAGCGGCTTTGCACAACAGCAATGTCCTGGACGGAGGTAGACGGAACCAACTTTCTGCTGGTTCTGATTTGTAAGCCTACAGATTTATAAATCCGCCTAAAATTGCATTGAACTTTATCCTGAATTACGAGATTTTCAGTACATTCCTAAGAAAAGTCGGGGCTACTCTGCACTTACCCTGCAGGTACCTGGTGGCTTTTCGACTACCGTGTGCTGGGGAAGGTCTCTGAGCGTGCCCAGATGACTGCGGTAAGGGCAAAGGAGGCGGCTACGAGCCGCGCGGTCCGCTCGGCTTTGTTTTCCCCCAGTGAAATATGATTTTAAACCTAAATACCGGAACGGCACCAAATATTTCAACTATGTTACAGTGGGTGAGTTTTTCCCCAGCACGGGTTCGTTTCCCGTTCCCCCCGTGACATCTCACAACTCTAAGTGCTCAATGACAGCCTGTAGAGGTTTCGCCATAATCCACCTTTATCCATTAACAGACACTCAATCACTAAAGTGCTTACTAGACTAAACATATTTATCCAACCAAATCACACTTTACAATGCAAAACTGCCAATCAGGCCCCGGCTATTAACGAGGAACTGCTTTAAGGGGATTTTGGTGTTTGTGCTGTGAAGAGCATGCTTACCTCCAACAAACCACTAAACCAAATTAACATAGCTGTATCCTCATAAAAGAAACCAGATATCCTGTTGTGAAAATAGAAAGCTTGGTAGGACAGGGCTCCTTTGATGGCTAACAGTGTGGCAGACGAAGACTTCAGACTACAAATCTGGTTACCACAGGCTCATTACAAAACTCTAGCATTAAGCTTTTGCTAACTTTAAAAGCGAAATAAAAATGTATCATTTGGGTAACTCGGTAAGTCATCAACTTACTAAGTTACTATTATAATTGCAGTAAGTGCTGTAATTGTTGGATAAGGCTCCTTAATTCTAATTGCTCCTTTGTCCGAGATCATGTTGTAAAAACGCTCGCATTAGCCAAAATAAAATCCAAGAGACACAAATGTGGTAGTAATAATAATTCTTTTTATTAGCCTGGAAAAGAGGAAGAGAACAAAGCTTTAAAAAGACTTCAAAGTTCTGACCAAGAGAAAAAAAAATCTAAAATCGGAGAAACATGCATACACTCTGCCCTTTTATTAGACTCATACAAACTAAGTGCCATCACCACAACTCAGAGCTTGACAGCATTTCTTTCCCAGGCAGCAGGAAAAGTTACACCATCCATGTTGCAGGGCTAATTTAAGTTCTCTGTCAAAAAACTACATAAAACAGTCCTGTATATTCTCACTAGGAAGCCCTAATAGTTTTAGACTTATTGGTATTATACCTCCTTTAAATCCCAATATTTTAAAGCTGGATTTGACATTTGCCGAGGCTTGGTGCGTTTTCCCCCCATTTAACCGTAGCACAAAGAAAGGTGAAGTTTTAAACTCTGAGGTAAGTGGCTCATGAAAATTCGCGTTTTTAAGAAACACTGATCAGTTTAAAAACACATATATACCCTTCTTCTTTACTCCCAAATAGCTTCAGCTCTGTGATTGAAATATGTATTTCCAATCCTTCACTGCTTATCAAAAATAATGAGCGCTTTCTTTTTTTACTAGCTTTTATAAACACTTCTGGGGAAAATTTTATGAGCAGCTAGAACAAGTTTTACTTCTTGGAGAGAAGGCTTCATGCTGGAATCACATCCAAAATGAGCAAACCACAACACGAACAGATTTTCCAAAAATCACTAGAGCAGACTTCGTAAGTTAGAGTTGGAAACATGTAAAGTACAAATTAAGTTGTCATGTAACAGAATCGCGTAGTTTTGTGTGCTGGAGTCAGACATCGTGTTCTGTCATAGTACGTATCCATCCCCACTACATCTTTAGCCTACATGTGTTCTGAACGGTTACGGATAACCCAAAATTTTGCAAAATAAAGCTGTTTCAGGTTTGTGCATATGACCGCCCACATATGTTTTTACATGAAAGAAGCCGGTGCAGGTTTTCAGCGCATAATTATACCACTTACAGAAAGGGAAAAACATCATCATGACACTAGAAGTACAAGAATAAAAGAACAAATTACAATACAAATTAAAAAGAGGAATTGCTGTAGACCACATTGAATCTTAGCATTTAGAAAATACTTGCTGTGGTTAGTAAGAAATCCATGCTTCCACGCCTTTGCTACATATCCACGTTAATACATTTTATATTCCGTACTGTATGTATGTGTCACAGGCAAGCAACGAAAATATACACAGAGAGCGCAAAAGAAATTCCTGGTGCCAGAAACTGTTTTCTCCTGATTAACTGGGAAAGCAACGTTAGTAACTGCAATGCTGCCGGTTTGGTGCTGTACCACCGATTTGCACCAATTTGTTGTTCCGTGGAACATGAATTTCTCAGTGTCCCACTTTGTTATTTTTAATTGGTGTTTTGTTCTGAAAGGTACCACATGTAGCATATTGAAACCTTCCAGCTCGCAGAAAGTGAAGAACAGTGCAAACGCTGGAACAAGAAAGTATTTCATTCTTTCATAACTTTGTTACTTAAGTAAAAAACACAACCACATCATTAAAGCATTTTACTTGAATCCTCATGTTATGTTTAGATGCCAGAGATGTTGACGAACTGTATCCCAACTTTGTAAACACACAAGGAAGTGAGGGAACAGCTAATCTGTTGAATTACATGATGTACCTCCACCGATACCTGTAATGCCTACGAGTAATAAAAGATCACCCTCCGTAGCCCCCATTCAAAGAATCATGCCCCCAGTTTCTGTGTACGAGGGCAGTATTATGCCTTTTCACTCCTGACACATGGAAGTGTCAAATCTTCCCATTTATTTTCCAGTTGTGCCTTTAAATAGACACAATACATCCAGCCAGATTGCCTATATTTTCCACCATATGGCCAGCACTGCTTGATTCGTCTTCTGGAAATGACATGATTCATTCTTTAAACTTATTCCACTGAAAAGGCTTTTCCACATGTCACCCAGTATTGATAATCTCTCCAGAATTACATTTGTAGGAGATGCAGTAAGTGCAAAATTTGTTAGCTGTCTCTGAGCATCTTTGATTCATAAAGAATAAATAATAAACGCTTTCTGTAAAATACTTTAACGTTAAAATGATTTCAAGACATCCAATTCCCCAAACCCCTGTGAATTCAATAATATATATGACGTATATATTTACCCAAACAAGGATAACATTGCATCATTTTTTGGAATTCTTTTCTTCAGGTTGAAGACAGAATCTGAAGATTTCAATTAGAAAATACATTGTCGATAAAACGATAGAAGTTACAAATGCAAGCCTTTTTTACAGTTTCCATTTAACTCGCATCCACAATGCGGTTGTCATCGTGCCGTGTTGTCCAATACTCCCGTAGCACAAGCCTAGGTGCTCCTGTTAGGTTTTTTTACTATATGAAGCCTTTAGATCATATTTTAATGCAGCTTTACACTCTAGTGAAAATCTTCAAAGTTATTGAAGATTTCTTTCTGTCCTTAGCAATGATGTTGCTATCGGGCCATTTTTCTCCCAACCAGCTGTTGGTAATTGGCCTAATATGAAAGGATAATTATATATCAATTCTTCATTATCCAGGCCAATATTGGCAGAAAAGCAGATAACAGAGGCAGTATTTGATATCACTGCTATAACCGACCATGCGGAGTCAGGTCCTTTGGAGTTATCAGGTCCTGCTCTGTACGAGTTCTGCCGGTCCACAGCTCTCCCAGGCAGAGCCATCCAGCGTTGTTCCCTATTTCACAGAATCATAGAATCCCTATGGTTGGAAAAGACCTTTAAGATGATCAAGTCCAACCATCAGCCCAGCACTGCCCAAACCTCCACTACCCCATGTCCCTCAGCCCCACGTCTGCCCAGCTTTTAAATCCCTCCAGGGATGGCGACTCCACCACTGCCCTGGGCAGCCTCTTCCAATGCTTCACAGCTCTTTTGGTGAAAAAATTGCTTCTGATATCCATCCTAAACCTCCCCTGGCGCAACCTGAGGCCATTTCCTCTTGTCCCATGGCCTGTTCCTTGGGAGAAGAACCTGACCCCCCCTGGCTACCCCCTCCTTTCAGGGAGCTGGAGAGAGCGAGAAGGTCTCCCCTCGGCCTCCTTCTCTCCAGGCTGAACACCCCCAGCTCCCTCAGCCGCTCCTCACAGGAATTGTGCTCCAGACCCCTCACCAGCTCCATTGCTCTTCTTCCAAAGGCAGCAGAGTGTGCGTGTGATGGCAGATATGGAGTGGCTTCTGTACAAGCTAATAAGACCTACTCAAAGGTATCTGAACACCTGTAAATGACCCCCTGGCCCAAACCAGCAGGCCAGGAGGAGGAAGCTCTTGCTGGCTGGCGGAGTGGTCAGACAAGACACCTTCCTCTTGGCTGCCCCAAACCCATTTCTTCCTCTCTTCTTGCTCAAGCAAATTACTCAGCAAGGTTAGCATCGTGTCTCCCTGTTTCAGGGCACTTGAAGGAGTGGGTTACCCTCCTTTGGGGGTGAAGCCATGGGCCACCAGTAGGCCCTCTCTAGTCTGCATGTTTGATAAAAATGGTTTTAAAAGAAGGTGTTTCCTTAACCAACAGTAAATATTGTGTCTCCTTTATTACGTTAAATAATATTAAAAACATCTGGTAAATAAGTCAACAGCTTTATTCAAATATTTTGGTAATTATTTAGCCAAAGCACTGCAGCTATCTGTTTGAAAAGGGGTTCCAGGAACCAGAATTACCACAATGGACAGAGAGCGTCTGACCTGCTGTCTAGTAGAAACATTTCACATAAGAAAACTTCAAATTCTATTTTTCCTTCTGCTGAAACATTAAAGAAAGATGATAAACAGTTTATTATCACCTGCCCTTCTCAGTCTGCGACTGAATCTAAAAATGTACCACGTTCCCTCCACAGTTCGATGGCAAATGGATCTTAAAATAAACACGACTTTGCCTCAAGTGGATGTTACGGGCACACATGGATGGAACATACTGTTCCTCTATGCCTTAGCTAAACTTTATAGGAAAGCACTTCAACAGGAAAACCCACAGCAAAAACAAAATGTATATTCCAGCTAGAATACGCATAAACAGGGCCTTTTAGAATTTCACTAGGCTGGCTTGTCAAATTCTGACAGCATATAACGCATTCAGAGTTTTATAAGCCCAACAAGTCCGTGTGACACCAAAAAGGGAAAAAACTGTAATATCTAAAAATAGTCTACACTCAGTTTAGTAGGTTGTTGAGCATTTTGATATCGACTGCCTTTTTTTCTTTATATATACAAATATAAACCGTTTTGGTTTAGACATATTCTAATTCGATGATGCTGGTAGAGGTGTTTATTCAGTTTTCGTTGACTTAGGAAGGGAAGAAACAGTTGCTTGGCCATGCAGTTGTGGAGCAGGTTTCAGAAGCTTTTGTTCCCGTAGCTGGTGTCCACGGGGAGGGCTGTTGCCATCTTACTCTCCGGATAAACTTGAGTCTGAATTCTTTACTCAGAAACTAACTTTGTTTTAATAGAGCCTGGAGTTTTTCTTTTTTCCTCTCCCCTAATTATCCACAATATCCAGTTTGCTGGACCACGCTGAGTCAAAATGATTTTGGGTCAAATGTGGCAAACGGTATCATACATCTCTGGGAAGTTGAGCAGAAACTTGGGCTTTCTCAGGGAGAAGCTCTTTTTAAGTCTTGACATCTCACACCGCAGGAAAAGTTCTCCTAATGCAGAGAGGTACTAACTACACATACACCTCCTCACTAGAAACATAGATTGATCGACCAGTCTATCTCAGGACTTCTGTCTGAACTCGTGGGGAGCCACAGAAAGATCTAACTAGTCAAGCCAGGCTTTATCGGCCCCACAGTTTTTGCTCAAATATCTGTTGGACAACAGAATGCACCGATTAATTTAAAAATAAAAAATAAAATTGACAAGCCATTACTGTTATAACTGTGTTCCTTAATGGTCTCACACTGTTGCTCTAGCAGTTGCATGCAGGGTCCATCACATTATGCTCTCAGCACAATGTCCCTAGACAACTCACAAGCCCACGCTTCACATTTAGGAGCCATTGCATTTTTATATAGAATCATAGAAACATAGAACCATAGGGTTGGAAGGGACCTCTGGAGATCATCCCCTCCAACCCCCTGCCAGAGCAGGGTCACCCAGAGCAGGTGGCACAGGAACGCGTCCAGGCGGGTTTGGAATGTCTCCAGAGACGGAGACTCCCCCACCTCTCTGGGCAGCCTGTGCCAGGGCTCTGCCACCCTCACAGCAAAGAAGTTCCTCCTCATGTTTAGGTGGAACTTCCCACGGTCAAGTTTGTGCCTGTTACCCCTTGTCCTGTCCCCGGGCACCACTGAAAAGAGCCTGTCCCCATCCTCCTGACACCCCCCTTTCAGTATTTATAAGCGTTGATAAGATCCCCCCTCAGCCGTCTTTTTTCCAGACTGAAGAGACCCAAATCCCTCAGCCTTTCTTCATAAGAGAGATGTTCCATCCCCTCAGCATCTTGGTAGCCCTTTGCTGTCCCCTCTCCAGCAGTTCCCTGTCCTTCTGGAACCGGGGAGCCCAGCACTGGACACATATAGTTACGAACCATTCTTTTCCCCCAAATGCCGCCCTACAACATTCACCATCTATTGCCTACTCCTTCATATTTATTGTAGAAGTTGACAGTATTAAAAAAAAATAAAAGTCTCCTTTCTTCTTCTAGCAACCAGGTCCCTGACAATCTTGCATGAAGCTTGAAGTCATTTTTGCTGCTGTGAAACTACACGAACCTGTAATTTAAAGACAGGTTTAAATATGAACATCTCCTTACTCATGGAAAACCAAACCTCATTTTTTGGTTGAGTTTGTTTTTTTCCAGGAAAATATTTATCTGGTTGCCTGTTTCCAAATCCTCGGCTGAAAGGTCAAAGATTAAAACCGAGCAGCCTCCTCCTGCGCCCTCAACACAGACAACCTCCGCTCTCTGGGCTTCCTGCGACTCACAACTCGTCAGCCGCTGATTACGAATAACGCCCGGAGCAGTTATCTCTATATGGTGTGTTTCTGACTCAAATGTCATAACCAATGAGTCACCGTGAGTAAGAGAAATAAGATTGCCTTTTAAAATAAGTTTGCAGTAATCCTTTTCTTAAATGTCATAGCTAACAACTCCTTCTTTTGCACGACAGGCAACTTTGAAGTAAAACCCACTTGTTAACGTGCAGTGACTTGGTATTTCCATGATGAAGAGGGGAGCGGATTACTTTTTCCATACATCTTTATTTGTTACGTTTTGGAGCTCACATCCATGTGCCACACAGACTTAAATTCATGAGTATCAGTACAAACACGCTGCCATTTCTTCCGTACATTTCTCTCTTTTTTTTTTTTTTTCACATTCACAACACTTCATAGGCGGAGAGGAAATAAGTCAGACTACTGAAAACTGGAAAGCTTTAAAATAAAATAACGAGCAAAGAATTTTCCAGTAGGTGGGGCAATAAAAATGAAAGGCGGGTCCCCCAAGAGTCACAAACATGGAAGATTATAGCGGAGGAAACGGCCAAGATTGGATAAGCTGGCTGAACAGGGAGAAACAATACCAGAGACACCGGCTAAATGGAACGGGAACTTTGAATTGGTGATAAAGGACCCATTATCTACATTTCTTTAATTGACTGGTGTTACAATGGATTTAAAATAGAAAAACAAGGAATCCTGTGGAACCATTAACATTTAAATAAGTGTTTTGGGGGGAAGGCTGAGAGAAATTCGCTTGGAGTGGTGGAGTTTGGGCAGGATATGAACCTATTTCCAGGAACAGTGGTATTGTTAAAGGGGCTAACAACTGCTACAGACTTGTCCGTGCTCACGACGTGAATTATTCGCTGCACGCAATAACTCGTACTGCTGCGGCCCCTGCCACCGTTTCGCAGGGCCGGGTGGCGGGTGGGTCCTGGCATCCAGGTCCAGGTGCACCCTCAGGGGTTTCAGGGCGAGCAGAGCATCCCCCACGGCCGTCCTGGTCCACTCCAACACTGAAGCCCCCTGCCTGGAAAGTCTTACGCAACTTGTGAACCTTATGTTTCTTATCTTGGAAACAGACATATTTAAAACTTAAAAGGGGTTGAAATCTTTGCCCGCTATTTTCACCACGTGAGTATGCTGGAGGAGCAAACAGAGTTTTGCTCCCAGCTGTACTAAACCGTACACAGAGATTTGGGAAGTGGATGTGGGTCCGGGAGCTAGAACGTCCTTCAGCCTAATCCCACCTCCAGACAAGCTTTATCATTTTATGCTTAGACAGCTCTTTGAAAAGATTACTTCAATGGACAAACATTTTTTTCCTTTTATCTGACAGTCTCAAGGAGTTTTCTATGAATTACTGGACTTGCAAGCTGATACTGCGCCAGAGCTGGGCTGAAAATCCAGATCTTAGTGGCCCTCCAGTATCCGAAGGGGGCCTACAAAAAAGCTGGAGAGACTTTTTACAAAAGTTGTAATGTATGTAGTGATAGGATGAGGGGTAACAGTTTTCACCTGAAAGAGGGGAGACTGAGATGGGATCTGAGGCAGAAATTCTTTGCTGTGAGGGGGGTGAGCCCCTGGCCCAGGCTGCCCAGAGAAGCTGTGGCTGCCCCATCCCTGGAGGGGTTCAAGGCCAGGTTGGACGGGGCTTGGAGCAACCTGGGCTGGTGGGAGGTGTCCCTGCCCAGGGCAGGGGACGTGGAATAAAATGAGCTTTAAGGTCCCTTCCCACCCAAACCATTCTGTGATTCTACGATTCTATGACCTTCTGACCAGCCTTAGGCCTCCTCCACTGACAATGCGCCACCACCAGATCACAAGGTGGTTTGTTGTTTTTTTTTTAACAAAAAATCCTCAGGCTGCAAAGCCCTTATGTAGTTATCAGAAATGGGTCTCACTTCCAAGACATTAAGTACCATGAAGCATTTCACAGAAAGGCTAGTTGAGCAGCTAGAGCACTAACCGGGGAGTACGACTTCCACTGGAGTAGAGTTGGAAGGTAACAAGTCAAATTGCCTCGCCTTGTTTCTTTACAGCTGCCTCCCACCTCTGTCTATCAAGAAGTTCTTCTCTTGAAACTGCTAAAACATTATTTAGCGGAATCCGTACATTTTTCTCAAAAGTTTGATCCATTCTTCGAAGATCTGCATCTCAAAAAATGATAGAAAACTTGGCAGGTAACAGATTTAGTGCATAATCTACGAAGCTATCAACTACACCAGGTTTTTTTAGGGAATCTCTCCCTGAAGACAAGAGTTTTCTGATCAAGCTGTGCTACATGATCAGCACAAGTTTCAGTCACTGTTCCTCTGAACACAGAAATTTTGATACCCCCTTATTCCATCGTCTTTATCCCCTTCATTTTTTTTTGTAATAGACACAAGAAGAATTGTTAATTTTCAAACAGACTTTGCCTCCTCTTCTTCTCACAGGCCTCTTTTAAAGACAATTCTATTTCAAGACAGAGAAACTTCTACTTTTTAGGACTTGAGAATGTTCTCTTTTAAGCACTAGATTTTTCTGAAATTCTCTTAGAAAAAGAGTTTTCCACATACCTAATACAGGTCCAATGAAAACAGATATGTTGCTGATGCTGCGCAATTATCACTCTTTCAGGGTAAGAGGTAAAAAAATTGCCTGAATCACTTACAAATTTTTTCGAAAAGAGTAAAAAAGAGGAAATAATCCTGTCATGTAAATTTTAAATACATTTATAAACACAAAGGTCCTTGAAAATTAAACCCAAGCACTATAATTAGTTGATGTTCAAGAATGAGAATGAAGTCGCATACATACAGTATTTATCTCAACACCATGGATTTTTCATTACTTTTTAACAGTAGGTAAGACCCAGATTTTAAGCACTTATCTTGAACGTTGCCTCCCAAGAATTTTACGTGCCTGGCTGTTGACAGGAGAATGAACAACCCATTCCACCTAAATTTCATCACGGAGAGATGGCATTGGTTGTGAATACGAACACATGGAGATCTCGTCTAGTCTGGCTAAAAATGTTAATCTCTCCCTCTCACTAATTATACTATGTAAAAGGTGAGTAAGGGGACTGTTATAACATTTTCCTCTCCCTGGAGATTTACATGAGTTGAGGGGGCTGACTGTCTAAACCGGGATGGCAAAAGAGGCAGTAGGCCGTGATAGCCGCTCCACTTTGTGAAGGACACTCATTTTGAAACGAATATCTATTTGATATAAACGAGACGAACCTCCAAAACATACTGGAAGCAGAGACCAGAACCTTAGGTCTCTCTGCTGCTTTTCACCTGGCCTTTCACATCTCCCTCATGCCCAGTTCCGCAATGGCTCCTTTCAACGGGAGAAAACGTGGTCCACCTGCAGCAGAGGAGCCCGCTCAGCTGCACACAGCTTTGATTACAGGTCTGCAGCTGCAAGCTCTCTAACCAACAGGCTATTTATTATGCAGATGATGAGCATTAGTCTCACCACCATGTTCTTCTCCTTCTCCTCCGGGCATCTTACATAGGACTTGTGCTCATCTGTCTAAATACAGCTTGTGACACCATGTTTGGACAGGAACCTGTCTCCCAGAAGAGGCACATCTGATGGGTGACAAGCTGATCACCCCAAGAACCTCAAGGCTCGCTAGAGATGTGACTATGGGGCAAACAGTTCCAGAAAATGGGTCAACAGGCATTGCTGGGGGTAACGATTTTACTGTTATTTATAAAGCTGGACTACTTCTTTCTTTCAACTGTGTTTTAAAATACTTGTTGCACCAGTTGTCCCCCTTCAGTCGTGCCCAAAGACCACTGAATGTAAGAAGTGCCGTACTGGGTTAGGCTAGGAGCCCACCTAGCCTTGTATTCTGTCTCCAAAAGCGGCAAAATGGGGTGCTTAAGGAGAGAGTACAAAGCTGGCCGCTGCATGCAATCCTTCTCTCTTGTGCTCTCCAGCATCCGTGATTGGTGCATTTGAGGTATTAGAGAGAACATCCTTCCCAGTCATTTTAGAATCCATTTATTGACCTGTTTTCCTCTAATGAATTTGTTGAACATCCTTCTACTCTCTGCCTCCACATCCTCCTTTGACAATAGGTTCCAAAACTTCCCTACCTGCTGAGGAGTATTTTTTACCTGTTTTAAACCAACTGTATGCTGGTTTCATGGAGTGCCCTTACTCTTATCCAGGGAGACCAGCTGAATAACAGTTCTCTGCTTAACTTACAAGGAATTCATGACTTTGCAAACTCAATCGGATTTGCCTTCAGGCTTTTTCCCTCTACGTTGGCAATTCCTAGCCTTTTGAATGTCTTGCCTCTTAAGGGTCCCATCTCCTTAGAGATTTTCATTGCCCTTCTGTCTAACATTAATTACAATGTGCCCTTCCTGAGTTATGAAGATCAGAAACATGGAACTGACACTAATGGACGTCTTTTTGGTGACTGATTCCGAGAGGCTGGGATTTGAGCTGTAGATATCAGCGAATGCAGCCAACCTGCCCTTTCCCCTTCTGGTGCTCAGCAAATGTGAATTCTCAGCACCTGATTCACAAAAGCTCCTCCAGAGCAATCACCGACATTTCAAAGGGTAAGGCCTTTCCATGGCCATGAACAATTTTTTCCCCAGTATTTATAAGAAAATTATTATTTGATTAATTCTATCTCCCTCTGTATGTTTAAAGAACATACAGTAACTCAATCAGGCAATTAAGTTTCTTTAAAAGTTCTTTAAGGCAGTAAAACGACTCTGACTTGTTGCACTGGTGCAGGTAGGACCAGGCCCAATTATTTTGAACCTTAAACAAATGCAAAACACGTTCAGAGCTGAGAAGCCTGTACTATCAATGAGCTGGGCAAAAATTGTAGCTAAAATTTTCTGGTTATATTAGCTTAGTATTTTAGTGAAGTCATTCGATGGGAGAGCGTACACACAGTATTTCCTTTGGGAAGCCAACGGATTCTGTTTCCAGTTCAAGTCGGAAGGCTCCCAGCCTCTGCAGCGCTGACTCCTGCCACCTCTGTAGGGACTGGGTGTGCTTTACGTTCGTGTGATTTATCGTACGACACTGCCCAACACCCGACACTGAGACCCTGGTACCACAAACCACCCCTCAGGGTTGCATCTCTACGTTTATGCAGCGATTGAGAGAGTAAAACTGTCCCTTCCAAAGGAAGGTTTTGCAGTTGTGAGTTCAAGTCAACCCAAAAATCAGACGGGACCTTGTAATTCAGTGTTAAGAGATCTCTGGGGAGCAAGAAATTGGAGATAAATGGCTCCTATTCAGTATGTTTCTCCTTCTCTCAAAACCTGGGACTCCAGTTCATCCCCAGTTTCTACCGCAGCCTCTCAAAGGGTCCAGTTTCTCCTCTAGTTTCTACCATACCATTTCCTCGAGCGCTAATGCTCACCCGTTGCCTCTCTACTGGGAAGCTATTAAAGTTCTTCTCCTTGCTGATGAGCAGCCTTATTCCAAAGCAGCATCCCGGTGCGAGCACCTCTCAGCTCCGTCCCAGTCAGAGTCCCGTAAGCTGCCACTCCCGAAGAGGAAGAAGAGATTGTCTTAGCCCGGACCAGGATAACCTGTGCTGATTGACCCCCATCAAAACCCTGCTGGAGATAAGGTTGTTGCAGGCTGAACCGTGTCAGCTAATTGAGAAAAAGGCTAAGACTTTTATCTTTAAATCTAATGATATGAAACTAAATGCAGTTACTTAAGGTACCTGAAATAAAGTAGCTTACTGAGGAAAGTAAAATTTTAATTTGCTCATTAAAGGGACCTGGTGAAAAAGTCAGTTAACTAAATGTCAGACGATACCATTACTGAGATTATTAAAATATATTTTGCTCACGGTTTTGTACTGTAATGGAGTTGATTTTGTAAGGAAAAATTTGAATTTTGCATATCCTAACTTTATTGACATTGGAACTAGGAATGCACTTTCCGGAAGTAGTGAAGACTAATTTAAAATTAGTTGTTTCTTTCTTTTTTTTTTTTTTTTAATTTTATTTTTTCTTTCCATACTCTTTCATTTTGACAGTGGAAGTCTTCCCATACACTTGAACAAAAAGAAAACAGAGCTCAGGAAAGTTGCAAATCAGTAAAGCCGATGTTAAAGTGTTCTTTCGATGAGAATTTGCCAATTGATCGAAAGAGAAATATTTTACTCCGGTTTGCTTGCATTGAAAGAATTCTGATAAATCCCTAGGGAGTTTTGAAAGTCACTTGACTTCCTTCCTGGGCTGCATAACGTGGTGAGAGGAGCCCAGCACTGACCACCGCCGGGCTCGAGGGGCTTCCTGATCTCCTGCCCTGGGCTAGGAAGAAAACCGTTAAAGCCGAAGATGCCAAATCCACCTCTACCCCGTCCTCTAGGGCAGCCTTCAGGGAAAGTGGGGAAAAAAAGGTGCTCAATTCATGTTTGTGAACGTAATGAAGCCAAATGCGAGGAGATCAGAGTGTTATGGAATTAAATTTCTCCACCAAGCGCTACAATGAATTGATAGTCATCTTGAATGAAAAATCTTTATTTACTTGCTGCATCCAGACAACGTGAATCCCCTTTCCACTGCCCGGCCAAGTGGCTGACATAAGTAGTGCTTAGAATAGCTCTCAGGGAACATTAGAGAACAGGGTCTTTCTTTTATGTTATTTATTATCTATGTTGGCCGATCTTCAATATTTTCATCATCTTCATAGGGATTGTGTTTCCTTCCAGTGTCTTTCACCATCCTTGGGGACTCTTAAACATTTATGTCTGCACTCAACAGGAGAAACTGAAGATATTGTACGTGACTTCAAGCTAAATCCTAGAGTAATGTATTACTCGGGAAATCACGAAATTCTGGCAGACCTGCCAATTTTACTTGCAAGGAGAACTATGGAAAACCTGTGCTTGTAGCAGTCAACAGGCAGATGTGCGCAGTGACATAATAAAGTGCAAGGCGAGTATTTAACAAATCGTATAATTGCTTGCACTTCTGGCTTCTGTAGGTTGTTGTTGGCTTATCAGCATTTGGACCCTTGAATTAAAGGGGAGACGGGTAGTCTTAGCTCATAGATACCACGCTTATTTTCCCTCCACCGTTCTAAAATTTCAAAAGAGAAATGATAAGGGAAAACCAGAATTATCGGAAACCTGATTTCTAGTATGGAGGTACTCAACACTTTTGCAAGACTATCAGACTGTTTTGTAGGCAAGGATTGGGGTTATCCATTAGTTATGTTTCTAAAAATATTTGGCATTATGTATTATCTTATCCACGCACAGCTCTGCAGGGGGCAGATCGGCATTGCTGTTTTTTTCTTAAGAAATGGCTTTAAAAATAGGTGGTTAACTTGGAGCCGTTACCGGCCTATTAAGAAATATAACGTGGGATTTATCACCAGTGAAATACTATTATTACCCAAATAAGATATATTTTTCATCATGCTTATTAATTGATGAAACACACTTAACTCATCTCAGTTGAACTCCAGCTTGAAATTTCTTGCGTTACACAACTGAATTCAGTGTTCCATTAAAATACTTAAGGACAAAAATTTACGCTTTCTTTCAATCAAACTCTTCACAACAAACACAATAGCGTAACTGATTCCCTCAGATCATCTAGTGACACTAGCTATTGCAAACAAAGAGCTTGAAAATGCAGTTTATTTTTAGGAGTCCAAAAGCCGCACGGTAATTTCCACATTAATTCTAATGCTTGAAATTTATCGCGAATTAATATCAAGCGACTAAACGAAAAGGATTTTACTTTGTGCTTTGGCTATCCTCTGAGCTCTGACGAGCAGAACCCTGTCCTACTCACAGACCGCTCCGGCTTCAGCCAAGTCCAGGACAGTTGGAGAACTGTGGGGTCACAGCCGGGTCCCCTCTTTTCTCCATCCTGAGTCACGGATGACTCCAGCCACCGTAGCCCTGATGCCCTGCGTTCAGTGGGAACCACCCTCTTCCCTTCAGTGGGTTCGCATTATGACCTTGAATTTAAAGGAAAAAAAAAAAAAAAACAAACCAGAAAGAAGTTCCATGTCGTCTTTGACAAATCATCATATAATTAAAAAAATAATTTAAATTCTAGTTCTATGTGGAACAGGAAATGCAGGAAATTGACCACAATTTGATTTTTTTCCTCCGATTTTTCTTTTTGGCAGCATTTCTCTCATAGAAAAAAATATCATTTTCCCCTATAATTTATCAGGAATTTAGCAAGGATGCTCTGCTCCAGCCCTTCTCTGGAGGCTAAATAATGTTTCAAAAGGAGCTGAAGCATTTCAGGAGTACAAGTATCATGAGAAATTAAATAACTACCTGTAAATCTGCGCAAAACCTCAGTAGTGCTTATTCCATGTATTTAATGTAGCAAAAAATAGAAATCCTGTGCACTAAAAAACCGATATGCACCGATGTGATCATTGTAAAGGGGAAAAAATTTAATATTTCAGGATCTGATAACTTTCACATGGTGTTTTAAATCTAAATATGTGGCTGCGTATGAATGAAATAAAATGGCTAGGTTTTCAGGTAATTTATTTCCATCTCTTACAAAAAGCATTTTTTCAAGGCAGCCTGAAGTATCTTCTACTTTTGCCCTTTAACGCCTTTGCTTTCTGGAGTCTATTTGAAGGCAATCATGACGCAGTTGAATGAACATTCAATTAATCTTTTTTTTTTTTTTACCTTGTCTTTACCAGAAGTTCTTTAAAATTTATTTGCTCAGATTTTGTATTAATCTCCCCACCTCTTCCCCTCCCCTCTCAGGGCGCTACATCACTTCTATCTTTTTCAAAAACTGTCAGTTCATACTTTTGACTGCCTGGAGAAGACAATGCCTTGAAAAGTTTGTATTGGTTTTGTTATTTCAGTATTTTAATTTTGAAATACAGCCTCTGGTTCATGGCCATAGGTTCAGGAGGATTATTATTTATCTTGTTTCTATTACCCGGCAACAGAACTTTCTTGTTTCGGTGTGCGACCAGCGTCATGCAGTATCAGCTCTTGGGACTATTTCTGAAGAAAACATTGGTAGTTTTTCCACCTTAATCACTCCCCTTGCATAGCTCGTTCCTTGTCGTGAAGCACCGTGAAAATATTTACTTAAAATTTTATGCCATTTACAGAAAACAGTTTAAGAATGGTTGTCTCAAAAGAGCACCTGTATTTAGACAAGAAAAAAAAATCTTAAATAAGCTGCTCTGTCTCGTGGCTATTCCAGGTCTACACCAACTCCTCATCATAGGAGCAAGGTTCTACTTTTCCACAGGCTTGTCTCACTACAGGAACAACACAAATTAGTGTATTAAACTGTTCGTATTTTATGATAAGATAAAACATTTTCCTGAAGGTTTTTTTTTTTTTTTTAATATTTTGCAGTAGTGACAACTCATGTGTGAGCCGTTTTGGCTATTTTCCTTCACCTGAACCCAGCTGTAGGGATCTATTTAGGTTTATTATAGAACCTAATTAACTCTCAACTTCTTTGAAATAAGAAACTTGTGCCCGCACTCGTATCGATTTCACCAGCAAAATGTAGGAAACTGGGAGTTTTTCTGCTTTTAGCCCATGAACCGCCTTTTTACAAGCCAACCGACATTTGACATGGGGAATAGGGAGAAAGTTAGTGAGATTATTTTCATACCTGCTAATCCAGTGTGTACACTGTGGTCTATACTGGTGCGGCGCTCAGCGCGGAAGACGAAGATCACAATATTAAGGAATTATTTTCCTTGTGCATAAAACACATTTCTCCTCCTCTAATGTCCATTAACCTTGACTGTAAATAGCAAACATTTTGCTTTTTGGTGGAAATGCTTCCCTGGGCAGGCAGGTTTTCTACAAGGATTTTGGTCTACAGTTCTTGAATACTAATGCACAAAGTCCGGCATCTCTAACTTTGTGATGGTTAGAAGTAATTTCCATGAAGAAATACCGCTGTGGACACTTAACTTTTGAAACAACAACAACAGCAACAACAACAAAAAAACTCAGAGAAAGTTTTGTGGCTTCTCAAAACCCAAAGAACTTAAATGTATATGATATATGTTGGTTTGGTTTTTTTTTTTATTGGCGTTCAGCTGTAATATGGTATGCACTCAACATGTTTTTCTAGCATGGCATATTAAAAAAAAAAAAGTCTAACTTGTTATTTTCTGTAAAGAATGAAAAGCTGCTTAAACAGGATTTGCTCTGATTTCTCTCCAATTAAAATAGAATGCAAATAGCTGAAAGTTCTTAGACAATGTAAACAGCAACAGTAAGGGTACTATTAAAAGGTATCTGGCTGTAATTTTAGCTTTTAAAACTCTGTTTTTAATTTTTCCCTACATACCACTGGCAAAAAAGAAAGTTCCTTCATAGGGACAAACGAACAACAATGTGGTGGAAATATGAAAAGATATCTTTTCATACCTTTTGACTTATATTTTTAGCTTCATTCCCTACATCATCAAGACAACAGCTCCCTCGTAATTCACCATCTCAGTCTTCCCTTTGGTTACTTCATGCAATAACTTTCTTTCTTTAAAATCTAACAAGCAACGAAGCTTTTCATAACTTGCCTAACAGTGTAAAGGACCACACGATGCTTTTTAGTCTTGCAGCCTCTCCAGCTCTGCCTCGGAGAAAGAGGTGATCCCATCGGTCCTCAGTTGACAGCACCTTGTTCTAAGCCTTTTTCCATAGGGACTTAATGACAAGTTTTCAAGTTCAGTCAGACTAGAGGGAAAAGAAATATTAAAAAAAATAAAGTGGCATTTCTGATGTTTTATACTCTTTTGGATGCGCACGGGTATACCTAAACTTTTCACTATTGTAGTGGCAACGTTCAAAGACAACTTAGACGTCTTTTCTAACAATAAGGGTGGTTATGCACTGCTTGAATCTTCCAGTTTAGGCCAACAGAATAGGAACAGGATTCCTAAAAAACCTTCAAAGAAGTTAGTCACACAGCATCCAGACTGATGAGGTCCCCTGCCCAGCTCAAACGCATGCCTCTGCATGATGGCCAATAAAACTATCAAACGTTTGAAGAGCATTTAACTGATGATGATAGGTAAGGTTAAAACCAAGGGTTTCTTTCAAGGGTCATTCCATTTTGCGATCCCTGTTTTTACTGACTTCCAGATTATCTGGCCTTGGAAAACAAGTTCCTCAAACTTTTCAATGTGCTCAACAAAACACTTAGGTTGTGGGTCAAATAACTACTAATGCCATGTTATATTCTTCCTTCCGTGTTCTGGACTGTAATCCCACTCATTGGCCACGTGCACCAATTTTGTAAATTCAGTATTATGTTTAAATCCCAATGAGATTACTCGAGTTATTCAAACATAAATCTTTCTAGGACTAGGGCCTAAGGCTATGCAGTCCCAGGGCAGGAAAACTTTTTAGCTTGTCTTCTACAGGGCCAAGCACACTGTCAGACATAACAAATAAATAATACTGTGGAAATATCATTATCTGAATCACAAGTCTATTTTTGCAAAAATATCATGTTCCCTAGTGGTTGAAATGTTATTCCAGGCTAGATCAATCTTGAGTTCGTATTTCAACGTTACATATCATAGCACAGCCACATACTATGTAATTCATCCAGTGGATTCCTATTTGCCATTAGCAACAATGTAGTATTTTTTCAAGAAAGGAAAAAAGATTTTACCATTTTCTTCCCATGAACATAGTGAATATAGAATTGGAACTGAAAAAGTCTACTTAATTTCAAATATTTCCTTTCATTTTTATAAGGGCTGTTATATACTTTGGCCTCCTAATTTTACATCGGTAATTACTACTCCACTCTACTCAGTTGCATGTGGTACCTGGAGTTAATTACTGCACTTATTCTTGACTTGCGTTTACATGCACGGGTTGTCCCTATAGTAACACCTGAGATCAGATGAGTACCGACACCCTTTCCAGACGTGTGGGACCCTGTAGGTTTCAGACCCTCGTTTAAGTGTTTTTCTAGGACTAAAAGAAATTCTGCCTGGGGGTCGGTGAAGTGTCGCGTGCTGTTGAAGTTGGCTATTCCTCTCCTGCAAGGCAGGAGCTGCTACACCACTGTCACCAGCGTTTCTTGAACTTATTCTGGGAAACTTCAAACGGTGGAGACTCTGCTCCACCTCTGAGCAATTTCCTTCACAGTCTTCACCATTAGAGAGTCTTCCTTCGCATCTAACCTGAATCTTTCCCTTGTAATTAGGTGGTAGCAATTATATTCTATTTTCACACTCTGCTTTGTTCCCTCTTCCTGTCACGTCAAACCTTTGGAATTCTTTATCAAGACCAAGGCTTCAGCAGCAAACAATAAGGGGGTTAAATGCCAGATCATTCAACTCTCTGGAGTCTTAAGATCTCAGATCAAAAATGTTTTGTCTCTCATCCATTGGATTAGTTCATTGGGCAGAACTGAAAATATGGGTATAAGGGATTAATCTGCTCCAGTCTTTCATCATACTAACTGTGGATTTTCCTTTGTCTTAATTTCTAGACATCTTTTTTCCTAACCACGCAGTTATCTCAAATTATTCTTATATCAAATTATCCTGAGTTACATTAACTTCTTCATCCTACTGTGGTCACAGGTACTAGCTGGACATTCCTCTCAGGTACCTGTTTGTTGATGTTCCCGCTCACCAGCTACCCAAAAATTAGCCCTTTGTTACCAGTCATTTAGTCAAGAAGCACCCAACGGGAAAGGAAGGGAACAGGGAAAGGAGCTGCGCTTTGTGCTGTGACTCTGGAACCACAATGCCAAGTCTTCAGTGGTGCGATGTAAAAACTGACGATAAAAAAAGCCCCAGCATTACAATATTTGTAATTTTGCCAACCCATTCCTCTTTCTGGTGGGAAGCGTTATCCTGAGAAGCCCCATGTGCAGTTTCTGTTCCTGTCCTGGGAGCAATTCTGCAAATCTTCCCATAGATCACCTGTCTCCTCCTGCTTTCCATCTCCGGAACAGAGAGCTGCCAGGCCAGCAGCTCTCTCTCTCACACACCATCCAACTTTTCAGCTGAAAATCGTTGCCCCCACCCAGCTGAGCTGGGTGCACTGGGTTGCCATGAAAGAGAAGATCAGTTCAACATTTGGGGATTGTTCAGGAACATTGATGCACTCTCTCTTCCAAGACTGCTCTACTTCTGATTATGTTCCTGATGCAAGTATTCATAGAATCGTTAGGGTTGGAAGGGACCTTAAAGATCATCTAGTTCCAACCCCCCTGCCATGGGCTGGGACACCTCCCACTAGATCAGGTTGCTCAGAGCCCTGGCCTTAAAAACTTCCAGGGATGGGGCTTCCACCACCTCTCTGGGCAACCTGTGCCAGTGTCTCACCACCCTCATGGTGAGGAACTTCTTCCTAACGTCCAGTCTGAATCGTCCCATCTCTAGTTTTAACCCATTCCCTCTAGTCCTACCATTACCCGACATCCCAAAAAGTCCCCCACCAGCTTTCTTGTAGGCCCCCTTAAGATCCTGGTAGGCCCCTCTAAGGTCTCCTCGGAGCCTTCTTCTCTCCAGACTGAACAACCCCAGCTCTCACAGTCTGTCCTCACAGGAGAGGTGCTCCAGCCCTCGGATCATCCTCGTGGCCCTTCTCTGGACACACTCCAGCACGTCCATATCTCTCTTGTAGTAGGGGCTCCAGAACTGGATGCAGTGCTCCAGATGGGGTCTCACGAGAGTGGAGTAGAGGGGGAGAATCACCTCCCTCAATCTGCTGGCCACGCTTCTCCTGATGCAGCCCAAGATACGATTGGTTTTCTGGGCTGCTAGTGCCCAGATGGCTCGTGTCGAGCCTCTCTTCTACCAGCACCCCCAAGTCCTTTTCTTCAGGGCTGCTCTCAAGCCAGTCACTGCCCAGCCTATATCGGTGCTTGGGATTGCCCTGACCCAGCTGGAGGACCTTGCACTTGGTCTTGTTGAACTTCATGAGGTTGGCATGGGCCCACCTTTCCAGCCTGTCAAGGTCCCTCTGGATGGCATCCCTTCCCTCCAGTGTGTCAGCCTCCCCACACAGCTTGGTGTCCTTGGCAAACTTGCTGAGGGTGCACTCTATGCCACTGTCCATGTCGCTGATGAAGATGTTAAACAAGACCAGTCCCAGCACTGGTCCCTGAGGGACTCCACTTGTCACTGGCCTCCACCTGGACATGGACCCATTGACAGCCACTCTTTGGGTGCGGCCGTCAAGCCAGTTCTTTATCCACTGGGTTGTCAGTGGATTCCGGCGTGTCCTTACCCATTTCCACCCATCACATACTTCTCTTTCTTTGCTTCCCACCATCTCCATTCTAGCCAGACCCTACTCTTTAATCGTGCATTCTGGGACCCAGTTGTTGTTAATTTTTTACCTTCTTTACTCATGGGCTAAACAGTGAAACTAGATGTCAAAACTAGATGGTAGCAGCGAACGTGCTGTTGAAGCTCCCTCCCACTTCTTGCCAGCTGGTGAACCTCCTGGATGTTCTTTTTAAATATGCTTGCTAATGATTATATATCACCATGATTATTATAATGATTATAGTCAATGTATATATCGCTGTTACTATTATCCATGGTTATAGTCAGAACCGTACAACAAATACAAAATATAGCCCTGTTGGATGCGCAATGAAAAAAGACAGGGAAAATACAAAGCATACCAGAGGCTTCATAAAAGCAACGTGCTTAGTTAATAGGACTGAGACAACGTCACCTAAGGCAACACTGCTCTTGGCGGTTTGAAAGCTTCTGCACCCTTTGAACCAGTTTGGAGGGAAAAGCCACACCAGTCCTCCTTTCATAGTAGTGTTTTGCTGTGAATATGCAATCAACAACAAGAAAAAAATTCTAGTTTAAGGATCTAGTAAGACTTAGCAAGCAGAAGGTCTCTTAGCAACAAAACCCCATAACTAATGCGAAGCAGCTGTGGTAATTTTAGAAAATGGCTCAAACTGTTGAAAAGCCATTAGGAAGCTGATATATAGAGAATAAAAAGAACCACTCAACTTTAAAAAGATTTCCCAATATGGAGTGTGATGTTATTTTATAACCAAATCTTAGTCATCCAAAGTTTACATGCCACAAAATGCTATTTATGACCATGTGGCTGGACTTTCTACAAGTAGCTGGAATTCCATCACATACCTGAAATTCCCCCTGAAAAAAGAAATTGCCAATGGCTAAACACATATTCTCCTGTGGTAAAGGTGCGATTGCTATATTTCAGTGAAGCTGATGCCACTTATGGTTTGATTTATTTTATGCACTCGGAATGGGATCCTAAATAATTGGAATAAATTTCTTTAATCCTGTAACTTTCAGTCTCTATTGGAAATAATGAAAGCCACTTGCTTTTGGTAGGCTTTGCGTATGGCTGATCGGCAGACATTAGCTAGCAGGCTCTCTAGCTTATTTGACTGCTTCTTTAATTGGATGTATCCAGTAGCTTGAAGAATGGCATATTTTAAAAACGGTATCTGGAGCGAAAAAATCAAAGGCGTCAGGAACAACGAATTTTGTTGGTTTATTCTTTGTGCTGCTACTGAATGATGATTTACTAATGATTTTTGCTACTCATATTTATGACTGTGCCATGGTGTCAAAATAACCTAAAACCTTGGGCAGGCAAAAATTGGTCTCAGTCAGTGAGCACATCAGCTGGCTTCAGCTAGATTCGAGGAGGCTTAAATGCTTTTTTGAATAAATTTCCGAACATTGGAAAAATAAAGAATATTAATGGAACAATCTTCATTAGACAGAAGCAACTATCCAAGGTGAGTTGGGTGGGATATTCAGCAATCCTGGATAAACGTGGACGCAGCTACGTGATTGATCTGCGTGCGCAACGTGAAAAAACTTCTCTGTGCAACCTGGGCACGTCAGACGTACTGGTGTTGAACCTACCCTTGCCATCGGGTCTGGTGGCACAGGAGGAGACCACTATTCAGTCCCACTCACTTGTGTCGGGCAGTTCAACTCCCACTTGATTGATTGCACTAAAAATAATTGTACTTGGAGATTCGATCACAGCTAAACCTACTCAGAGGGTTGTTGGCAACCTCTAATTGTCAAGCCTTATCTTCTTCCTGGCAGAGACAACTGAAGGGATGGGTTTTGGACAAGCTGCCTTGTAGGAGACTAGAGGCAAGGTATACGTTATGGTATGAAATGATAGTTATTAGGAAAGCATATATCTAGTCAGCTTTAGAAAACTTAAGTTTTGAGGGAAATAACAAAAAACAGCAACACAATTTTAGGATGGTCAAATGCTAAAAAGCACGTAAACAGAGCTTCCAGCTCTGACCGCCACCAAGTAAGGAGCCTGAAGATTAGTGTTACCTATAAAGAAATGCAAAAGGAAACGAGTTTTCACAAATAAGTGAACTCCTGAAAGCTCAGCTAGTTGTTTTTAATATTCCCCAATAAACAACAGGGAAAGCTCTACTTTTTTAGTATCGTGTTCTTGTCTGCCTTTTTAGGTTCTCTGTTTTATGGCGACTGATGTTAAGCTGGGCATGGGCTGTTTGTTGCAAAATCAGTGATAAAGCACAGCACGGAAAAGACCACACCAAGATTTCAAAATCTGGTGTTTTGGGCCACTTCTAATTGGGCTGGCTCCTACCGTCTCTTTCATCTGTTAGATTAGATAGTAAGTAAGTTTATTAACGTAAAACAAATGAATCGAGATTACTGGACAAATAAAACTAAATCTAGCGAAAGTTATGTGATTGTACAGAAATGGTGATATTTAGTGGCTTTGACTCAAAGTTGGAAGGAAATTGGTAACACTGGCAAAGCTCCACTTTTGGCTGTATGTCAGCTTATGAAGTCAAGTAAAGAAACGAGAACATTTTTTTCAGGAAAGTCTATAAAACTCAAGCTATCAGAATTCACATATCTGAAATAAAAGACGTCTTCACGTCCGTTTATTCATGCAGTTAATTACTACTTTTAAAAATGTCATAAAATACCTTTTTTTTTTATAACCTGAGTGTTGTAAAATACGCAGCGAACAATTATCAGGCCCAAATCACTGTTACAAAACCCAGTTGATTATATAGAGGACACAATTTGAGATGAAATTTTCTGCAAATGCAGAATGCATAATTCAGTTCATGAAATACAGGGAGGGTCATCTGTGATGAGAAGGTAGGAAGGAGGTAGAATTTATGTTCAGCTGCTCTTTTGTTTAAAAGCTAATTCCATGTCCCCAATTTACTATCAAGGGAAACTTGATAATTGTTATTAAACTCAACAGCAACTCGGTGTTGTTATTTGGTGTAGCTGATAAGACTTTATTCACAGTAAAATCGGTTGATTTATTTTCAGTGAGCTGCTATATCTGGCAGTGTTTGACATAGAAATAGCTTTTTTTTTTTTCCATTGTTGACAAAGAGCTATTGCTCACTACCAAATGTCAGTGCAGTCATCTCTCCAACCAAGCCAGGTAGACAATCTGTACTTGGAAGCTTCGTGAAATATGTACCTTCTCTTATCACTATTTTCTCTAGGCTGTACTTCTTACACCTAATTTCCATTTCTCTCATCCAGCTCCTACTCTCTTTAAAATCTAATTTTTCTGCATGCTTCCTCAAAACCTCCTTTCAGTCTGCCACCCTTTGCTCCTTCTCCTTCATTCCCACATGCATAGAATTTCCAGGCTAAAAAAGACGACTATCTTGGATTTTGCTCGTGCTTTGTGCTTGTTTTAGTTTTTATTTTACGCTGAGTTTAGTCATCCGTCTTTTCTTTTACCAATATAAATAATTATCATGAAGCCACAAAAACGGCCGCATGTGTTAAAGCCAAGTCGGTATCCACATTTTTTGAAAAGTCAGGCTCTTTGGAACATATTCAGCAAAACACTTAGAGTCCTCAAGAAGACAATCTGTGAGTGCCTTGAAGCCCACTTCTGTGATATACAATACTAAATCATAGCAACCAGTACTTAAACTGATATCCTTTCACAGACAGGAAACCATCACAGGATGAAACTGTCATACTTGGCTGCTAATTAGCTAACTTTTGGAGTAGTGTAATTTGAGAGTAATAATAGAATAAGAGGTCTCTTTCAGTGCTCCTGAGTGATGTATTGACTTGAAGTTGTGCCACTGGCCTCACCACATGCTTTGGAAATGTATTCAGAACAGTCTTGTCGAGAACCAATACTGTGTTTATACCATACTAACGAACTATTTATTAATAGTAAGTGTACAAGGTCCCCAGCCCAACAACCAGAGTCCTTATTCATCCATGGATTCAAACTCTGTAGGATTTTTCTGCGTCGATATCTTTACCATGTGTCAGGCATCTTATTCTCTATGATATGGCCCTTCTATATTAATCTAGTATTATACCTAACATCTTTAGATGTCTAATTTAAGAGGCCGGTCTCCCTTATACTCAGTGGAGAGAGTTAGGCCCTTCCCAAATTTAATTGCGGGCCAAGAAATTAGGCTCCTGCTTTGAATGGCTGTCTGGAAAAAAAGCTATGCCCATCTGCAAATAAAAAAGAGGGTCGTTAGCCCTTGTTAGTTACTAGTGTGAACATCAACCTTAATCTTTACTCTGGTCTTGTAACTATACGTTATGCAAAATAACGTAGAGATTTAAAAGATTTTTACTTTGCTTTAAAGTGTCTGCAAGACCATATTACATGCCTGACTTGCCCCATGGACAGGGGGTCTGTGGCTTTTTTCCTACTACCAGCCTGGGTGGAGGATGGACTCAACCTCCTTAACACCATCTTAATGTTTAAACCAGTTCCTCCGTTTTGACCGCTCAGGGTGAGGCTTTCAAGATGGCTTTTCTTTAACTAAAACTACAAAATATATCATGACAAGGAGTGCTTTAATGAATTTATCCAGTTGACTTTCAACTCTGTTTTAATACGCTACTGATATGTCTTAATTTGTGGATGGAGAAAATTATGAGACCTATAAGTCAAATGGGAGGGAGGATAAGCACTCCAAACTGACAATTTGATTAATATGAATTAGTACAAGTCTAGTTTAGTACTTCATTAGTTCATGTCAGCAATGATAAAAAACAACATTAATGATGATACAGAAATGCTGAACTTTTAAAGTTCTAACTCAAGTGTTCTTGTACATGCTGCAAAACAGCCTTGTTGACCCTCAAACACTCACTGTGGTGTTAGAAAAAGAGGGAAAGTAAAAGAATAAACTTGGAAAGAATGAAGAATGTTTAGTTGGGATGGGTATCTATAGGTTGAGTGAGGTTTTCAGAAACCCTGATGATATTCTCATTCTTAGTTTTTAATGAAAAAAATAATCAGTTTTGGTAAGCTGGTACCAGATAAACGTGCTGCAATCATGTATCTGGGTCTTTGAAAAAGAGTGAGCTCCTTCAAAGACTGCTGTGGGAAATAGCCCAAGGACTAGAAAGAAAAAATTCAGCATGTGAGAATCTTGGTCCCAAGTCCATGGTTCCTGTGAAGAGAAAATTCCGATCGCCAGGGCCTGACGGCACCACATTTGGGGAGAAACATAAGGAGCAATCGATCAACTAATTACAGCTTAGATTATGAAGTAGTCTGTGTGTCAAGACTGATGCTCTGAAATGGATCTGTTGGCACAGTGGCAACAATTACAGAATAGCGTGTAGGAGGTAAGAAGCTTCTTTATTGCTTTCACATATTAAGATACACAGGGTTTGAGAATCCAAGCTGATTTATAAAGAAATTCCTCTGGGTTATTACTCTAGCAGGATGATAAGAGTGTGGAAGACAATGGCAAACTTTGCACATGAGAGAAACACACGTGAGGATTCCTACGGCAGGAGCTGGATTTCCACGTTGACAGTGTCGGTATTCATCTTTTCACCATGACTGTGCTGGGTCTGGATGTTGCAGAGATATTCAGATGCAGACATCGGTCAAAGAGACAGCTCACAAAGGGTTAAACGAGAAGAAAAAGAAACTTGTCCCATAAAAATTGCACTGGAAAGATTGCCTGCCGCGTTCCTTGGGGGAAGAGAGCTCCCACACATGTATTATTATTTCTTCATTTCCATCTTCTAGAACCCTTCCGAGGACATCTTATCAGTCTCCACACAGTCCCACCACTGAAGTTCAGTCCACACTGAAGGTCACTGATAAGAGTGACCAAATGTGAGCCTTCATTTCCCAAGGAGATATAATAACAACAACGACTTGTCCTTTTTGCCCAGGACCCGGATCCCGTGACTGGCTCAACGGGAGTGACTCCTTCCACCTTCACGGGGCTCTGCTCAGGCCACCGGTTCTCCGCGGGATGACAGGGATGTCGCTGGGGTAGGGTGTCCTGGCAAGGACTGGTACTGATCAACACACTGAATCAAGCTGAGATCAACACACTCACAGGTTTATCTCCAAGTTCTTGCGTCAACGCTCCTCAGCCTGTTGAAGCGCTGGAAATGAAGTGAATGGGAGCAGCCGAATAATTGATGCATAAAAAAATATAATCTTGTTGGCATCGAAGATACAACCGCCTGATTTCAGTGGGCTGATCCTTAATTCCAATCTGATTGTAAGGTAATATTCCAATTACCTTATTCCAATCTGATTATAAGGTAATAATCCCCTGTTCTCAGAGAGGGCTTCAGCTCAAAACCTGAAGAGCTAAACTTCAGAGTTTATTGCTGACTTTTCTACTTGCAGGTTTATTTTATGAGGGAGACATTCTTTTTTTTTTGCCAAACGCTTTTCCTTATGCGCTACTGTACTAACTATTTAAAGTAAATCCATTTTATATATGGAGCCACTTTAGAGTAGGTTTTTTTGGGGTATTTTTTTTTTTTTTAAACTATTACGTTACTTGGTATAACAAAAATAAACCAAAGGTTTTTCTTCCGGGAACCAACTTCACTATGCTTAGAGATATATAAAGGGATAGCCTCAGGCTTTTATGATGTAGAAGTAAAAATTAATAGCTAAGTGGTATGTTATACTTTGTCTAAAAAAGCTCATTTAATTTTATGGCGTGGGGTTTGCATCTGTTTTCTTTTTTCCAATGATATTTTACAAAGGTTTGGGCCACAGCTTTCAAAGTCACTTATATAACACAAAAAAAAAAACACGTAAAGAGCTATTGTGGAAAAAGAATAATGAATTTCCTCATGTTCTCCAGTAAGCATCCTGTATGTTATTGGGAGATCCTTCATCATAGAGGGTGGTCCACTGGTAATGTACAAAAAAAGGATAGTGTACAAAAATTAAATTATTATTTGACCCCACATCATTATATGCCACATAACTAATTAAAGCACACTTTAACAATGTACTCTTAATGTGCCGTCTGTTACTTGCATGACTCACTCATCTTCCACAAAGAATAAGTGACTTGTGTGAGATGGGAGTTGCTGGGGATGTTTTTTGGGGCTAGCAATTGCTGTCATTGCGATGTTAAATCGCAGGCCCGAGCCCGGGATAGAAAGAGACAGGCTTATCGCGAGCCAGGAAAACAGCACCACAGGACTGATAGCTCTGACTTAGGGCCTTGTTTCCAAAGTTATGACTCAGTGCGAGCAGCCAAGGCTCCTCAGCCTTCCCCGCTTCCCTCCAAAGCAGCCATTAAGAGCCCTAATGTTCAGGTTGCGTGCCTCCCTCTGATTATTTTTGGGAAGTTGATCACAGCAAGCCTTTTTTTTTTTTTTTTTTTTTTTTTTTTCCTTTTCCTAATAAGCATTCATCTTCATTTACTGGATGAAGGGAGCTCTCAGTGAAAGCTCTATACATGGGGCAGGATAACGGCAATTTCTGCCAAGCCCTGTAACTGTACGGGTGCACCGACTGTGAGCTGCTCTTTGCTTTCTTTGAGTCGTAAAAGTAAAAAGCACATGTCATAATATCTCTCCCGGATACAAGCACCACCAAATTATACTTATGGATAAAAATTTGGGAAGGGATGGAGCTCTTTGGTCTAAATCTGCAGCTAGTGCTGCTCAAACTCTGTCACACAAGTACACAGAACATACAAGACCGAGTTATGCAGCGATACCAAAGCTTTAGAAACTGCAGAAGATTAATTTCTTTTTCTATTGGCACTCTTTTCCGTACTGCCTCATTCTTACAGCCAGGCTTCTTTAGCAGCATGCATCCAGTTTGACAAGGCAAGCAGGGGGAGCATACATAATATTTAACACATTGCAAAAGTGACCTTAGATAACTTGTATGTGCTTAAGAGCGTTATTGCTTAAAACTCTAGGAGTGCTAGTGCTCCTTGGAAATCGTGAGAATGAGTTTTATTTTCCTCATTCGCCATGAAGCCTTGATTTTGAATTGACCAGTATTGTCAGATAACTGAATTTAAAAGCTTACTAGCCCAGGACTGAACGTTGGCTATCTGAGCGTGAAACCAGCATAATTTTGAGAGATAATAGATGAAGAGATTAAATTTCATTTTTCAAAGGGGTAAGAAAGTTTTTCTGAATTTATCCAAGGATTATTTTAGGCCAGCACTGTGAGTACACCACTCAGCACATATCACATAAGCTGATGCCTATTTATTTATGTATGAGAATATGTACCTATTCTAAAGCAAAAGCAAGTGGATTGTCAAGGTAATTAGAGAGTTAAACACAGCTGATGAACCCAGGACTAAAATTGTAAATATTTCCCCTAACTCTGTCCCTCGAGAGTACGAGTCACCGGTTGAAATAATAGGATATATGTCAGAGCAGATGGCGCAGTTTGAAGGACAAAAATCCGAGGCATTAAGCACACTGACATCTGCCAGCCCGATTGTGAAAATATTAAAAAAGGCTAATGGTACGAATGAGGGCCCAATTGGTACTGAGGTCCTGCTGAATCTATAATCAAATTCAGTTTTCTAGCAAGTTATTTACTAACACAAAAAGTCTCCTGATCAATAGAAAGTCAGGTCTCCGAGTACTACCTTACGGGGATTGAAAAAATATGCTGCAATGCAAAAGAGTGTCAATAAAATGTAATCTCCCCCTCTCCCATCACCCACCTGCGAACAAACTCACCCCAGAAACTTGAGGAGCCCAAACTGGTTAAAACATGAAAACAGTTATTTCCACATAGGGACAGGATCTGCCACTTTTAAAAGGAAATATCTTTGTTTCATCCTCCAGAAATTTGCGAGTTTTGCTTATATTTTTCTCCTCCCAGAAATAAACTTTGTGTTTTTGTTTTTCTACCTGCTATTTTCTTCTCTCCCTTTCCAATTTTTGCCATGGAAAATAGGGTCAAGAAAGGAAATACGGAAAGATTCTCGCAAAAGGGGAAAGCACCACAGCTGAAAATGATTTTTCCCTTCCACGTGTGTTGCGTGGTTTGTGGATGCTCTTCTTACAAAAACAGGAGGAGGAGATAGGAAACTTTGAAAAGACATCTAATTATATGAAGGATGCAACTTTCTCATTAAAAAAAAAACAGCCAAAAAGAACAAAAAAAACCCCCCAAACCTTGTGAATTTTGATTAGATGAAATACTTAAATTCCTAGCCCCGTGGTCAATCTTGTCCTCCTTTTGCCCAGGGTCAATGTCTTTATTTTTTGCCCTTCTCTTCCCATTTCTAGTATGGGTTTTTCCCGTTTCACTTTTCTCTGGCGGTTTCCATACTGATGCTATAAGCTGGATCACGGGGGCATTTCAGCGTAATCCTGCAGAACCTCCCCCAAGCTGGGCTCTGGCAGGGTCTGCAAGGTTGTCCCAGACCAAAGCGTGGACTAGTTTCCTTTCAGGCAAAGTGAATTCTGGAAGATGCGCTGGCTCCGAATGGGTAGTCAGGGAAAGAGATCAGCCCTGAACCCATATAAAGTAAGAGAAAATCCTGAAATGCATATAATCCTTGCATCAAACCCTCAGTAGCAACGCTTGTGCTCTACAGATCTGCTCAAAATGTGTTACGCTACTTGCCTGATTACCCAAACGTAACCTCTTAAAAGGGGACAATAACTACTCTCTGAGTAGTATCTCCTAAATCCACCTCTGCTCTCTCTATGCTCAGCACTTGGATATAAATTTGTCCAGTCAAGCAGAGACCGGGACTGGTGTTTAACGCAGTCTTGTAGTTTTCACAGACTTCTCTCCTGCCAACATCTTTTCCTTGATATAAAAAAATTGTGGAATGGTCTGCAAGTGTGTAATGTGAAGACATCACTCGCTTCCTGCTGTTTCTTGATGAGTTTCTTGGTATCTGTTACGGGTTATCGTATGAGTCCACGTTGGCTAGCTGCGAAGCCAGAGAACAAAACCCAACCCAGTGCCGGTGCTAAAAGAAATATGAGCCCATACCTTGTGCTTTTGTGTACCCAACGGCTGTCGGTATTTTTAACTTTATCTACACAGATACGTCCTGCTCTGCTGCACCTCCATTTCTGAAAGTGCAGGTGGTGGCAGAGGTTAGATTAATAGGAAGTAACCATAAGTAAGGAATGCCAAAATTAATTTGTAGTAGTTTTTCCTTGCAGTTCTCTCCATGTGTTTTGTCTCATTCAGTGTTTTTTCCACTACATCTTTCAGAAAGTTACAAGATTGAAAGACCAAACTGATACGAACTTGTTGGGAAAATGCATTTGAATTTCTGGCCACCAGCCAGAATGCCATACTTCGGCAAAAACTGAGGGGAGGAGACAGAAGAATGAAAATAATGAATAAATGTCTCATTAATTTTACAAAGACTCCTTCAGGAGGAGCCTGTGATGGATAGTAGAAAAAACATACCGCAATAACACTCAGGGAACAATAACACTTATAGAAGTTATGTGTACTGTGTTACAAAAACTGATGGAGATCAAACAAAGGCTTCAGGTCGGTGTTTGGTATGAAAGAAGAAGGCATGAAATCATGGTGGTTTTTCAGCACGTTCTTAAACCGGATACTGAGTAGGTTAGATGGACTGGGAGACGAGACTTTAGACGATCTAGGGTTAAACTCCTTAGCCCACTGATAGCACCGTACAAGTGTCGCGCAGGCTTGAATAATTGACGGTACTCTTCATTACATCGGATACCGGTCAATTCGGACTCACAAATGCCAAGATGACAAAGCGAATGAATCTTGGTTAAGTAATAAAGGGTTTAAATACAGCCATGGTGAGGCTGTGAGCAAATTCTTATGTGCATTTAGCGGCATCAGGTGCCAACAACTTCTCTTGAACTGTGAGCAGCGGCGTTAGAGAAGGCTGAAGGAAGAAGAGAAGGGAGCTTTCTGAAAGATGGAAGATGTGAAAGGGAATGATTTGGGATGGTACAAGAGGAACAGGATTTAAAAGTCAACGTACAGGACTAGTTACACCTGAAAAGAACGTGATGGTGAGATATTGCTGAAAACAGAGAGGCTAGAATGCAAAGCAAAAGCATATATAAGCACAGCCATGGTCACTTTGAAGCAAGAATCAACCACTAGTCAGACGGGGGATTATTATAGGCCCAAGTTGGGCTTAATGGAAGAAATTGTCCTTGATGAGAATGACCAGCAATACTGTACTCCAAAGATCTGACAGAATGCCCCAAGATTAGAAGACATAATAGTAGGTAAGTTGATGTATATTTGGAACTCTGTAGGAAGATAATCTTGATTCTTGCTGTTTTTTTACCATTTTGTGGGAGTAACAGGTGCAGGGCCTTACAAATAAGCAGATTCCAGCATTTGTAAGCCATTGTTAGACTACCCAGAGACTTATTTTATTGCTAAGACACTGACTGGCAGACTTCTTCCAGGGCCTTTGGTTCACAGTCATTATGGAAAAGCATTCTAAGCCTAATGTGGGTGTTCTAGGCTTCAGTTTGCTAGCCTTCCCTCTTCTGTTCCTGAATTTTCTTCACGCCTGGTTTCTTTCCCTGCTTTCTTGACAAAGGTGTCATTGCTCACATCAACCACATTATAAACTGCTTGGACAATCTTCAAAACTTGGCAGAACTGGTGTCCTTTGGAGAATAGACCATGGAGTAACTCTAAGTAGGTTCTGGCATCAGACATCTCAAGATCTTACTGCCGAAGTTCACCGATACGTTATCAGATTGTTTAGCGGAACGAGGCTGTCTTTCACCCCAGCAAAGGTGACATGGGTGGATGTATGCGACTTTTTGGGACCTCCCTGGGGGGTTTCTGTTTTAACCTATTCTGATGGTGATGCAGGAAAGAAATGAGCGACATAGTGTATGAAACAGATGTTTAATTGCATCTGGGGAAACATTCATTATGGGTATCATTCACACCACACTTTACCTGTTCCTCTGGTGTACACCTGTGTGTTAGTAGTGCACGTGGTGGTAATGTGAGAAACTCTCACTACCAGCCTTTTAAATTTTACTATGCCCTCTTTTTTAAAATGTGCTAAATTAGATACAGAAACAAAGAAACACACCTAAATAAACAAAGGACCATAAGGAACACGAGCAATGCCACACTGCCAGAAAGAGCAGGTGGAAATGTAAGTTTAAGGGCCATTAAAGCACTGCGAAATTTTTCAGTGTGTCACAATTACAGGAACACCTGGGTCAAATAAATTAGGACTAATCCATTGGGGGTGTTCTTTACAGTCTACTCTGGCCCCAGAATGGCTTGACCCTAACCTGTAATTCCGAACCAAAAAAAAGAACAAATTACAAGGAAAAGCTTCCCAGTTCAGGTGGCTGTTGTCAAGGTAATCCATTGCCGTGTAAGAGACTGCAAGGGAGGCAGGGAAAGAATACGTATAAGGAAATGTCTCCGTGGGCCTTAAAGAGGAAATTCGGTATGTATACGTGTTTGGCTAGCGTGTGAAGCTTGATAAAGGGCCTGTCTCTGATTGCCATTTAATTTCAGCCATAATGAAGGCAGCGCTGATGTACAACTAGAGAAAAGTTTGCGTATGAGGGCTATTTTCTGAAAATTGTTCAAATACTAGGTCAAGTTTCCCAATTTCCAAAGACTGAAAAGACATTCTGGTCGAGCTATATGTCTGTAGCTTTAAGGTAAAGTCCATAGGAACACCCCTTTCCCTTTGCTCCTTGGGAGGGAAAAGGAACCGGTAGACATAAACTATCCCAGAAAGCAGTGAAAGTTGTGGGCTTTCTATTGGTGCACCTCATATACTGGTCCCACCAGCAGGAACATCGCAACCTCCGAATTTCTTGCCAAGCATAAGCTGACACTTCTCTTTTGGCTTCCTTTACCTTCATTTTATCCACCACGGCAGCGGAGCAAACTTCCCTTGGACCTAAAAGAGAGTCAGAGAAAGGCCAGAAACTGTTCTCCACTCCTGACAATTCTGCTAAAGATACTGTGTTTTCCTCCTTAGAAAAGCGATGATTAGTTAAGAGAACAGACAATCACCTCTCCACGTTTTTCTCGTGGCACGGCTTTCTGCCCAGAAATTTTCACTGTTGCAGCGATAATTATTTCAGGTCACAAAGTTTGATTTAATTATAGGGTTAACAATGGTTTAAAAGTAAAAAACAAATCTCAAGGTAGCTATATATATATTAACTCCTCTGTAGTAGGTAATAACAGCTCCAACAACTATAGAACTGATACAATAGCTACCCTCCTAGCACAGGCACGCACAGATTAATCTTACCTAAAATAACAAAAAAGCCAAAGCAAACCACTTGCAAATCTTCTGTGAATTCAGAAAGCAGAAGCATATTGACAGGGAAGCGTGGAATGGTGCTTTCTGTGCTGAATAGTATGCAACAGCCTTAACAAATACGCGAATGCCTGGAAACACGTTGAACCTCATTTGCAAAGTTCTGATATATCTAAGGGAATTCGAAGAACATAAATCCAACCTTTTTAATAACTATGCCAGCACTTAAAACAAAGGACCTCTTAAAACAAGAGTTCCTCCTTTTTACAAGGGTTCTCCTCCCTGTTAGACTTAGGCAGTAATACCTCTGCTTCTGAAAACAGATCATCTAAAATTTATTATCCCAATCTACATGGAAGGACTCCTAATACCACAAATAAACCGAATTGTAGTACTTTGAGGACATTGATGAATGGCAGTTGAAATGAAAGAAAGAGAAGCCTGGACCAAGTGAAACAGTATTAAGATGTTCTTTACTTCAAGAAAACAACAAAAAAGCTGTTCTTAGCAGGATGTGATTATTATCTCTTTAGAAAGACCAGAATGTGAGTTTCGTTAAAATGTGGGCAAGGTTGCAGGATGGCCCATCCCCTTGAACAGAAGCAGAACCCAAAGTCAAATAATCCTCATTTCAAAACACAGCCCTTTGAAGACGGGTGTTTCTGGAGGGATGAACCGTTGAAGATGAGCTCAGGGATCACAGACTGAATCCATAAAGGCTCTAAATAGTACGTCAGGAAGCCGAACCCTGCATTTGTCTAATGTGAAGTCTTTCAGAAGTTCATACAATTGCAGGTAGAAACCCACCAGTTTTTACTGGAAATAGGAAGAAACATCAAAGTCCTGATCTAAAAAGCTTCCCATGTCGTATTTCCAGTAGCTGTCTTAAATATGGTGCTGTCAGGCTTATCCTGCCAGTAGAAGACAAATCTATTCTGATTTCTGGACAATATTTGTCTAGACCATAATTGACATGGTTTTGCAACAGTTCAAATTTCCGTGAGGTTTTATAATTACCAAAATTTAGGCAATGAATATATTTATATATGTTCGGTACCTACAATAAATGAATCTGAACTGGAATATGAACACTTGCAGAAGATGGTACATCACCTTTATAAGCTTTAACTCAAGGTTAAAAAGAAAACATTTTCAAGACACAGGATTTCAGTGTGACCCATATGTAGAAATTCTTGCAACGTTAGAAATTGAAACGATGTTAGAATAAGGAACTACACATAAAAAGACAGTTTTACGTAAAATGGGATTGTAATGCCATTGGATTTGCTGTAATTTTGGAGTTTGCAAAGAAATATTCTGTTGTAAATTAGACAGAATTTCCATTTTAACTTTGATGCATAAATCGATTCACGTGTACTTTTACAGGTTCACAAGAAAACAGCTAGATTTTGTGGTAACGTTGTTATAAACTCAGCTGAGAATCCTTATGAAGTGGGCACGTTTAATCTGAAGGAGTTTCCTGGTAAAAACTTGACTCTAAATATTTGGCATAGCGTTCCAGGAATAAACCCACAAAGATAAACGAATTTGCATAAAATTTAGTGCAGATAACAGACATACTGCTCATCTCTCGCATAGTTTCCCTACTACTGTTGTTTCTAGTACCTTTCCTTATAGGGTTTGAGTCTCGAAAGAAACGTAAATCCCGACTCACATTTCTCAGCGACGGAGACATTTTCTACAAGTCCCAGTGTCAGTAAACACCAATCGAGACCCTCTCGTTCAAAACACACCTTTTTTTTTTTAAGTTATGAATGGAGACACTAGGCTTTCTATTAGAGCTCTGCTACATGTCAGTACTTTCCACTGTTTTAAAGAGAAAATTGGGCTTCTTTGAAGGCATTAAAAATTTCGGCCACCTAGAGCTGGAATTGCAGAGCAAACCATCTTAATGCTTTGTTAACAAACCACTTTTGGCAACAGCACACCCTTTGATCTCGGCGTTTGCGGCTGGGAGGTTACTCGCGTTGACTGGGGAATGGTCAGCTGGCAGGAAAAAGATGAAGGCGAGAACAGAAATGACACTGCAGAGTTTTAGATCCAGTGGATTCAACTTGAAAAGTACCTTGGGAATGCAAAGAGCGACTCCTTAACTTCTCTTGATGTCACCTCAACGAGGCTCTGCTGCCCTGAGCAAACCACGCTGGTTTACAGCAGCGGCCAGAACGGCCCATCGCTTCTATTTCTGTGAATTGTGCGTATACAGTAAGTTCGTGTTTTTCTTTATGTTCTCTGAGTGCTTAGTTCTAGTGGAGGGAGGGAATTTTGAGGTGTTTTGGCAAGGGCCAAACTAGATTTCTTTTTCTGAGCAGAGTCTATTTGTGCTGGCCAGAGTGGTGAGACGCCGAAGGAAGCAGATCTCTCTTAGATTTCTTGGCTGCAACAGGTACCAAGTGTGAAAACCCAAGCAAATGAAGCAGACCCATATGAAAAGCTGGTGCAAGTCCCATCAAATCGAAAGCCACGAGACGTACAGACAGAAAGTTTAATATCTGAGTCTAAACAACTCGATGTTTTAACAGCCTTTCAGTTATTTTGGCAAAGAAGACTAGTTATGAAATTGTAGGGCACAGATTTTGGGAACTACATGCCCCGCCACGCGGAACTGGATCATTTCTCATGGATATGAAAAAGGATGAAAATGCAGAATGTGGGAACTTAGTTTAAGGCCGAAGGGCCAATCTTGCCATGGTTGAGAGCATGTGAGGCAGGGTGCTGCCAAGTGGGAGAAGGAAACAGGGGCTGAGCAAGCATTTCTGAAATGAGTGAGGAAGAAGGGTGTTAGAGCAGGAGAAATTTGAAGCCAAGACATGTTAATACAGGAAATTCATAGAATCATAGAATCTTCATGGTTGGAAAGGACCTTTGATATCACCGAGTCCAACCATACACACACAAAAAAACCCCCCTACAATCTCTGCCCCTAGAGCATGCCCCGAAGTGCCAAATCCAGACGACTCTTAAATACCTCTAGGGATGGTGACTCACCCACCTCCCTGGGCAGGCTGTTCCAGGGCCTGACCACTCTTTCAGTAAAGTAATTCTTCCTAATATCCAATCTAAACCTCCCCTGCTGCAGCTTCAGACCATTTCCTCTGGTCCCGTCATTGTTCACCTGGGAGAAGAGGCCAACACCCTCCTCTCTACACCCTCCTTTCAGGGAGTTGTAGAGGGCCATGAGGTCTCCCCTCAGCCTCCTCTTCTCCAAACTAACCATGCCCAGCTCCCTCAGCCTCTCCTCACACGACTTGGTCTCCAGACCCCTCACCAGCTCGGTCGCTCTCCTCTGGACACGCTCCAGCACCTCAATGTCCCTCTTGTACAGAGAGGCCCAGAACTGAACACAGCACTCGAGGTGAGGCCTCACCAGGGCCGAGTACAGAGGCACCATCACTTCCCTACGGAGGCACCATCACTTCCCTGCTCCCGCTGGCCACGCTATTCCTGATACAAGCCAGGATGCTGTTGGCCTTCTTGGCCACCTGGGCACACTGCTGGCTCATGCTAAGCTGGTTGTCCACCAGCACCCCCAGGTTCACATAGGACCTGAAAAAAACCCAAGCAGCAGGAACAAAGCTGTGTTAATTGAAAATGGACAGTCACAATGAGGAAATTGTGCTTTGTCATAAAGACCAAAAACCAGACCAAGCCGATGGGAGAGCACTGGGCAGTGGCAAAGGAGTTGACATAGACTTTGGCTGCCTGGTAAAAAGGTGTTCTTGCCTAACCTACTGTCCTCGTTTTTTAAAAAAGCCTTTCTAAGGCTATTCTACAGCAAGGCACAGAGTCTTTTCTTTTGCTGTAATGGTAATGATAATCCCTGAGAGTGGGCCAGGGTTTAGTGAACGAGTTTCAATCATTTGCGATGAAGTGCAGGCTTATGTGTTTCCTCGTTGCCAATACACTCAAAGCGATGGATCAAAAAAATCAGGTGGCTGCTGGTAAATGCTGGGAAGCCCACTATGAAGTTCTGTCAAGTTATAACTGTTAGATTATAAATGCACCAATGGAATATGATTGTTAACACATTGTTTAATGGATAATAAAAATGTTGGTACTCCCAGAAACTATTGTGAAAATTAATGGAGACTTGCAGATATTTAAAGAGTGTCTAGAAAAAACAAAATGCTGGTAAAACCACCTTCATGTTTTATATGCATACACCTGTGAATTTATTTATTATTTTGGCTGTTGAGTTTAATATTTGCAAAGGCTACAGCTTTAGTTTAAATGAGAGTTAAGTGTTCTTGCAGCTCTTGTAGCCAGATGTGTAGGTATGAGTTTATCTACAGGAATAAGTCGTTGTAGCTTGAAAGGGATTGAATGAGGGGGATGAAGAGGACCAAAGGACCGAGTTCAGTCATAAAGAAGATTTTTATCTCCTCGCCTGCTCCTTTTCCATACCACCATGGCCATCCCTAAGCTGATTCCTCAGCTATGGAGTGGTCCCTCGCAGGCAGTTGCAGGCGCTAAGGAGAAAGGTGAGGAGCTGCGGAGAGGAAAGGAATTCTGTGCGCTCCATGTCCCTGCTGTCTCTGGCGAGAAAGAATAGACCTGAAATGCAGCCAGGAAGAGTCATTCCCAATCACTAGGTGGTGAGTTTGGGGCAGTTAATCACCAAAAAAAAAAAAAAAAAAGATTGTCTGGGGGAGTTTGGGGGATCCCAGCTCTGGAGGGTCTTTAGGTACCAGCCGAACAAACGTTCTCAGGAATAACCCAACTAGAGCTGATTGTATCCTGGGGCAAGAGATAGACCAGATGACTTCTTAAGTCCCCTTCCCAGTCTGTTTTTCTGCAGCTGTAACTCTGACCCGTCCCTTGTACAGACGGTATCTGCTGCAGTGCTGGCTATAAAGCAATAATACCCAATTTGCCGTCGCTGAAGAGGCCCATCATTCCTTATTCTAGCCGATGCAACGAGACCAGAAACTAATCTTTTTTATTTAATCTGTGTACACGAATCCCACTAACAACAATAACCCCCAGCACAACGTCATGTGTCTGCTAAGGGACAAGAATGGGTCTCTACGTATTTTTTACATTAATGTATTTTCACACAGTCTTTCCCCCAAAAACTGACACAGTAAAAAACCTGATAGGTACAAATAATAATGTTTGTTCAGAAAGGCAGGCAATAAACCTTTAACAAACAATGTCACTGTAACCCTTAAATAGTAATTGTACTGCCTAAGGCATCTGATAAAGGATTCTAGTGTTCCTGCTATATTGTGTCAGGCAGATGCATCAATCAAACTCCATAATGGACTAAATTGGGAAATAGGGTACTGGGAATAAACAGTTCTAAAAAGAGGTGAAACTTTGTGACAAGCAGCCTTAACAGAGCAATCTTGATTCTAAACATAGAAGCAATTTTAGGGCTTCTCTGGAGGCAACGGACAATTACTGCCTAAACAAATAAACTAGTGTCTCGCTACCTCGGGCATTCACTAAAGTTAGTTTGAAACACAGTTTTGAGACCTGACAAGTGGGGTTTCAGGGACGTTGTAGCTTGACCCATTAACTTTCATTGAACTGTATGTGGACATCCTCTTGGATAATCCATAAACTGAGCTGGAATAGAATGAGAAAACTGGAATGTGTTATGATTTTAGCACCAATTCTGCTGCCAACAAAAATAACTCGGTCTTAACTAAGATTGAGTATATGTCAGGCTCTGAATTTGAATCCGCATGCACGCTGCACACTTAAGGTTCTGAAGTTCAATAAAAGACCTGAACTTCAGCTTCTATTTGGAGTGTTTATTTAAATCTGTATGTCAAGCTGGCAGCAAATTTGACTGCTTAAAAAAGAATAATTAGAAAAAAGGGTTTATCTGGCCATTTAAACAGTATTGTGTTGAGTGCGTCAGTGCCTTGTAGGTGAGCGTGGAGTCCAGAGCCTGCGGATTCGTGCTCGCACTCCTCCTTGCACCATGTGTGGAATGGTATCACGCTACCACAGAGGAAAAAAAGAGTTTCCCGAGAGTTTTTCCTCCAGGAACAGTGGTTATTCAGACTCTGAGAACAATTTTAAATGTCACAAGGATTTAGGTTTCTCTGAAACAGTTTAGCCTCTGTTATAGCTTGTGGTTGAATTTTACTCCCAAGATTAGCTGATGAGATTTTCTGTAAGGACTAGCTGGGCTACAAAATTCAAATAAACTGTTTATGTGAATATCATCAGCATGGTCCTCATGGCACTATGATTTTAATGACGTCTTGAAGCTAATGCATAATCTTGTTTCTGCTGCATCACCATCCTGTGACATTCCATCTAACGCGATTTGACTTCGGACGCAAAGCTACGCCAGCGCGTATTGCGGAGCAACCGCAGTGCTTTTGATGCAGCATCACGTTACTCCTGGGGTACGATTCGGTGCTTTTGCATCTGAGGACAACCCGGCTGATAAGCGGCTGCTCAGTTCTGATGTTGTGCTTCATCAGAAAAATTTAAAATATCTCCCAAAGTCCTCACGCAGAGCCCGGTTTAAGCAGTGACATCTGCCTGAAGAGATGCTGCCCAGTCTCATAATACCATTTACCCATGCATATGGCGTTAGGATTTGTGTGCACGAACCCAAATACAGGCTGAAAAATAGCACGTTATCTTCCCTCTCTACCAACCCAAGTGTGGGTAGGTTGCTTCTAGCAAGTAATTTCTATTAGCCTTTGGGTTTTTCTGGTTTCTTGTTTGCTAATCCAAGTGCAACGGTGTTTTCTTGGAGGTTTTCTTCTTCCTTCTCTGTGTTTGTTTTGGCATTGATACCATGCGTTTTTTATTTAGTTTGCTTAGCTACTTCCAGGGTTTCTTCTGCCAATCAGTAGAAGCGCTTCTATGTCTTACTGCCATTGTGTCATTTTGGTATTTTGTGTAATTCAAGGAATGCAAGTTTCCTTTCCCCCCCCCCCCCCTTATTTTATGCACTTTCTTTTTATTTTCTGGTTTGGTTGGTTTTATTTTCTTACTAGTGTTGCTCTGACATTTCAGATCTACATCTCCCTACTGCTCGTTCTTCCTGCACATCCAATCATACTTTGTCATTGTTTTGACAGCATAAAATATACTAACACGACTAGGCTGGGGGGGACATCATTTATAGGAATGAGCACCCTTTCTGTACACATTCCTGTTGGATTTCCATTGAGTGAGTACACCTGTTCTTCTTAAAAAAAAAAAAAAAAAAAATAAATTTAAATGCTGCTGTTTCTATTTTTTCAGCTCTAGGAAAAACCCACCTAAAACTGGAAAGGATGGCACTGTACTAGAATTACCAATTACCAAGCACTACAACACTCTAAGGCTGGAAAAAGCAGCCATACTAGATCAAAACAAGATCCATGTAATGCCATATTCAGCCTCCAACGGTGACCAAACCCACAACCCTGAGAAGAGTGTGAAGATGGGCAAATCCAGGTGATATTTCCCCCAAGGACTTTCTCCGTCATTTGTGGCTTACCAAGCAACTCAGTTCAAAAGATTTACAATTTGTAATAGAGGGGAAATCCAAGTTTTCACACAAAAATTATCCAGTATTCCATCCAATTTTTTCCATATTGTTATAAAAAATGTCTTTTAGTGCACTTCTGATATAATCGCCTGTATTTAATTTCTCTATAAACACAAAAAGAGAAAAGCCAGCAATGCAAGGTAATTTATCTGTAGACTAAACCACCGTTTACTTTAATAATCTATACACAGGATGTTTTCTAAACTCCATTAGTTATAGATGATAAAAGCTTTTGTTAGACAAAGTTTTGTTAGATCAGAAAGTGGATTTGAACAGTTTGGAGCTATTTCAGAATTAAGTTTTCACAAGCTGTTTTGACATTTCTTCTCACAGGGTCCGAAGGTACAAAGGCACGTTGCAACCGGAAAGGGAAAAAAGTTGACCTCGTGTGTAACCTCACGAGTTTTTAATGTGTTTTTAAGGGAAATTAGGCTGGGTCTAATTTTATTCCTGGGAGTTTGATCTTCCCTAACGTTGCTTACCTGGTTGCAGTACAGAGAACTGTTAAAGATCTCTGTGACTAGGTAGCAGCACTGCATTCCTCTCCTACGTAGACCTCGTCTTTCCGTCTATGTGGACAATATCGAATATTGTACTGCCATCTGCGAGGTGTTATTGCAGCAGGCCAAAAAGTCTCCTGTTATTTGGAGAGGGTAGAGCTAAGGAATACACTGTGAATTTACAAGTTGGTTTTGGTGTGAATTTTGCTAAAGCCTTCATACCTCTGATGTGCGCTGATTTTTCTGATCGATCACTTAATCGATCTGGCATGAAGGCGGTGCACATTTCCACCTCATCATGATCAGTTAATCAAGCAGTCTGGAAAACCCCGTGGCAAAACCATCGTCAGTGCCTGGCTGATAAAGCATTTAACTTTAGTCAGTTACTGGAGAAAAGCTGGATAATAGTATATAAATCAAACACAACATTTTGGCCTGAAAATACTCCATGGGATTAAGTTACATTACTTTTTTTTTTTTTTCTTTTTGAAAAATAACATGATTGAAGGGTTTTTGACAAAGATTAAACAGAAAAACAAGAACTTTATCTCAAGCATTGTAATGCGTCTTTACGCTTTATTTCAGAAGTATTAGGACTATGTAAAGTGCATATTTTTTTACAGTTGAATCCTGTAGTTTCTCTGACACTCTTTTGTTCTTGAAAATCTCGCAGTGGCTAAATGAAGTGGTAAATCACATTCATGCATTTAATGCATTTATTTGAAGCTTTTTTCATCTCCCATTTTTCTTTAAATCTCTGTTGTAATTTCTGAAACTCTTCCAAACAACTCCTGACAAGTTCTGAATATCATTAGCTTGATCACTCTGTTTTTTACTCGTTTTTTAACTTAGTATTCTGATGACTGGTCTCACACATTAGTGTGAATCTGCCCATCATAACCAATGAACTGTAGTTTATTTGCTTGGCTGATCAGGAGTCACATTTCACAAAGAAACTGGAAGATGCCCCTGCCCATGGCTGGGGTGTTGGACTAGATGGCCTTTAAAGGTCCCTTCCAACCCAAACCACTCTGTGATTCTGTGATTCTATGACTTCAGGGAGGTTTCCTCTTTTTGCAATCATTACTATTTTAATCTGTCTACCAAAGACAGTGCAGTTTAGGGGACGCCTCCACCTCTATCTACAGCCACCAAGGTAGCTATGGAATGGAAGGGACATGGGCAGGGACACCTCCCACCAGCCCAGGTTGCTCCAAGCCCCGTCCAACCTGGCCTTGAACCCCTCCAGGGATGGGGCAGCCACAGCTTCTCTGGGCAACCTGGGCCAGGGGCTCACCACCCTCACAGCAAACAATTTCTTCCTCACATCTCATCTCAATCTCCCCTCTTCCAGTGTAAAACCCTTCCCCCTCATCCCATGGCTCCCCTCCCTGCTCCAGAGTCCCTCCCCAGCTTTCCTGGAGCCCCTTTAGGGACTGGCAGGGGCTGGAAGGTCTCCCCGGAGCCTTCTCTTCTCCAGGCTGAACCCCCCCAGCTCTCTCAGCCTGTCAGGGCAGTACATGGGTTGGGGGACATCAAGGCAGGACCTGACAATAAGAAGCAGAGCAGCCAGGGGACACTGGGGCAGCCCCAGCCCTGGACGTTGGACATCTCCACGGGGACAGGGACAGTCTGAGGCCTGTGGGGCTGTGGGGACACGGAGACCGACACCGCTGTGGTGTTGCTGGGACAGGGAATGAGGGCCCTGGAGACTTGAAATGGGGTCCTGGGCCCTGGGCAGGTGGGAGGAGAGCCTGGGGAGGCTGGCAAGGGACAGTCTGGGCCGTTGGTCCCCTCAGGGACATTATGACAATTTTGTCCCCCGCAGGGACAAAATGACAATTATGGTGCCCCTTACCCCTGCTGGAATTCACTTCACATCCCTGGCCCTTCCCATCAAATCCTCCTCCTATTCAACTTCTTCTTCCTCTTTTCTGCTGCCCTTGTCCTGCTGCCTTCTCAAGTACACCCGATTTCTAGCTGCTGTCCTTCTTTTCCCCCTTTTCTTGCGCTCTTCTTCCCCATTTTTATCCAATCATCATGCCCCTTTCTTTCATTTTCTCCTCTCCCACCCCAGGTCCCCATAAATGGTGCCAGAGAAAAACCCCCACGGGATTTGGGAAGTCGAAGTAGGAGCACTGATGATACATGCTCACTCGTTTTTGGTGATCTTCAGTCTTTTTGGATCCCCTAAACATTTTCCACCAGTTGCACAGACAGACCCAGCTAAGAACTTTAATGCTGTTGTCAAATAAGTGGTTTTTCTCAATTTACTCATCTCTTACATATTACTCAAGGCACAGCCACTCCTCTGTCAACTTTTGTAGAGAGACTTTTCCCTCTCGGGGAAAAAATAGCTTAAAACATGAGCTGTTTGACGTTAGTTCAGCAGTGGGAGAAGAAAGCACCCCATTCCTGTGTCCTCCCATTCAGCCGAGGGTTAAGAAGCCTACAATTTCTCCTGAACCCCAGGTCAAAAAGGAAGCAGAAAACACTGCCTTCTGCCCTGACGAGGCAGAGATTGGGGGTGGAGGTGTTAATTGAAGGCAGGCAGAGCGGGAATTAGCGCAAGCCCTCGAGAGGGCTCATAGGGCTGTGCTTTGGGGTGGGAAAGGGGTTTCTCACCTCTGCCTCATCCCAGCTCTCCCCGTCTGCTCTCGCTTTCTGGGCACCTCACTGGAGTCTCTGAGGTCCCCTGCGCTGAAGTGGTAAGTGCCCACCACTGCTCCGGGAGCTGATGGGAGTTTGTCTTTGACAATGAAAGCTCCAGTGAACATTGCTTTTCCTACCTTAAAAATGGGGAAAACTTCAGCTAGGTCGCTCGCGTATGCGGCAGCTGCCTATGCATTTTTCTTAAAATCAAATACCTGATACCAGTTTAGATAGCCAGCCACGATATCTTAAAGGAACTGTATTTTGATTTTTTTTTCCCCCTGCTTGCTCAGCTTCTCTTTACGGGCTGAATTTTCCAGCCAGGCTGTGTGTTCTTCACCCCTGCAATCAGGGACTGACTAATAACCCAGCCTCTTCTTGCTGCTCTTGTTTTGCTCAGAAAGCCTGTGATGTGGAGGAAGATGGGAATATTAAGATTATGAACTACAGCTGCCTGAGGTAGTACGGTAGTATTTCATTACTGAAGTATTGTAATTGCGCGCCAAAATATTTCAGATTTTGTTTACTTTTGAAGTTGAAATTTTTCCACTGTTTAATTTCCCTAAATAGCCTTAATGCTGTGCAGTCTGAAAACGGTCCTAGATATCTCAGACTGGACATCCAAAATTAATGAAGCTGTTTTTCTTAAAGTCTCTCCATGTTACTGGTCTTAACAATAGACAGAATACTAGAACGTCACCATTAAGAAGAGTTGCGAAATTAAATTAATGTTAAAGCATGTGATACTAGAGTATAAACTCTGCGAAAGACTGTTGTAAAAGTAGGAATGTGTGCAAATAAGATTGCTGGGGGATCATAATTCTGGAGTTAAACAGGATTTTGGTTGGAATTGGTGTAGGTATTTAATTTACTAAGACTTCGTGTTCATACTACAGACATATTAGGATTTTTTGAAGCTGCTCTAAGAGCACTGCAAATTGAATGCAACTACTATTTCTGAAAACATTGTACAGCATCTTTGTGCAAGAGCTTTTTTTTTTTTTTAGTAATAACCAATGAAGTTTTCAACATACTGCTTCTTGTACTGGAACAGAACTGTTCTTCACATATACGATAGTACAGTATTTGCTAACGATACGCCTGACTTCTAGCAAGCTTATTCCTGAGTTTCCCTGTTTCCAAGGCAGTGGTGGGGAGGAAGAAGTATTCTTACTACAATCCTCAGCTTTTTTGAGTGCTGTCAGGTCAGTGGTACTCACGCACTGCTCTACTTTAGGCTCCTCATCCCTCCGTGCTGATGCACAACCACGTTGTGCTCCCATGAGTGATGGGCAACGCCATACCTGCCCATGGGCAACCAACCCACCTGAGATACCCCTGGTGACTCGGGAACTTTGAAGCTTGATGATGACCTAATTCTCAGCCTTGGAAATGTCACTGTTTGTAATAGTGGCACAAACCTGTCTGTCCCCGTGGCGTGTTAATGACATATATTGCCTTGTCTTAAGCACGTCTGTAAGGGCCCGTTACTGTACGCGTTCACGGTTCTTGCTCCTCCTCAATTGGAGGAGACACTAGGGCTTAGGAGGCTCATGCACGGATTTTATAGGATGTCAGGACAAAATGATTTTTTATTGCGGAAGGGTCAAACCAGTCGTGCTTTTTGTTGTGTCACACTAAACAATATAAGAAGCACGTTAAAAAAGCTCAGGGCTCTCACTAGAAGGCAAAGGCTATGAGAAATGATTTAAAGCTACATTATCCTGTTTCTAATTCCTTTTCTTTCTTCCTGCGGAAATGTAATTGCGAGAGGCTGGGAGAAGGGATTGGAGCATTGGCTTCTATGTCAGCCTTGAAGAGAGCCATAAAGTCTCTTTTATGGGTTTCTCTCTAGCCTAGCTCTACTTTTCCAAATTAGAGGAGACAATATGACAATCTTAGCTCGCTCTGATCTTAATTTGCAAACTCAGCAGCAATATCAGTGCCCAACTTTAGTGGATATGAGGAAATATTTTTGAATTTAAACAATTTTCCATTGACCTGCAGTAAAGGCCCTTTTTACAATTGTCTGCACGTTGTTTTACAGACCTCCTCCCCCCTCCGCCCCCCCTCAAATTTAATAGGTTTTGATAATAAATATTCTGGATGTCTAAAGTCTGTCTCAGTTAAGATGTCTCTTAGATCCTAGATATAGAAGTCAAATATGCAGCTGGAAGATTCAAACCATGAATTAAGTGCGCTGAAATTTTTCTGAATTGAGCACAGCAAACATAGATACGAGAAATACACAATTCTGTGACGCAGTTGAAGATTTATTTATTTATTTTTTTTAATACTAATCTGCTGAGGACTGGTTCAGATGGTTTTATGTATTTTGAATACTTTTTAACTGATGTCACAACCTTACAGTACCCTGTATCCTCTATTCTCTCGCATTCCCCAGCATCGCTTAATGGAATATTCAAAGCTCCAGCGTTCTGCTGGTGGTGGTGGACCTTGGTCATGACCTGGAAGGACCACCCACTCCTGTAAGAGGCTGGGTACGTCTGTCTCTCTGCTGGTGTGATTTTAGACCTCCTTTGAAGAAAAAGTCTGTGTGTCCGTCAGCCCGGGTTGAGCTACCGCTGTGCTGCCAGGTTTGGGCTGCGGGACCCGTTTATAGCTGGGTGCGCAAGGCAGGGAGAAGAAAGACATTTATTGGCGCTTTTTCTCCTTTTCCTCTCAAAGAAAACCCTGATATTTTGCTACTTATATTTGGGGAAAAAAAGTCCTGTAAAAAATAAAAGCATTAATATTAGCCAAAAGGAATCTTTAGTTAATGAGAAGTGATTGGTCACTTTGAAGGGGGGGGGGAAAGTAATATCCTATGACATATAAATCTAAATGTATTGGTTAAAGATCTAAATCATTTTATTTCCACTAAAGAAGCACTTGTAATTAGAAACCAAAAATGCAGTAAGCCAATGAAGAGAAAATAAATTTATTGAAGTGACTTTGCAAATAGCAGTTAATTGAGCCACAAACAAAGCAGCAAATAAAGGAAATAATGTGGTAATTGGAACCCTCATCCCTTATTGGCATACATTATGGGTTGCTATCTTTTAGCAGTATTAAATCATTGCATGTGAATGTTGCCAAAAAAACTCTTCATTTCCTTTTAGTGACTTCTTACTGCCCTCAGTTGAAGTTTAATAGAAAAGGAAGGACATGATGTAGTTTTAATGACAGGAAACCCATGGCTTCCAAATGAATAAATTCCATCACTGGCTGCCACAAAGTGTGCTAATTATTTCCTTTGATAAATTAAAAGCCGTAAAAGTCCAAAGTATATAGCATGTGGTTTACAGTTATAGTCTGCCTGTCTGCATTATTGAAAGTTCATATAAACCTCATTATTTTAATTTAATAAACATTATAATTATTTTTTACACCAGTAGGCTGTATAGAAAGCATATGTCGAAGACAAACTTGTCTGACAGAAGGGTAAATAGCCCTCAAACCGAATAAGCAACGTGATGTGTCATGTTGGGATCACTCAGGGTTTTTTAATGATACTTTCGAATGAGCAGATGCTTTTTTTTCCCCCTTGTCTTTATAAACAAGAGGCTAGTGACTACCTCTGTCCTGTAAATGAGTATTTCATTCGGCAAAGTGTGCTTTGACGAACGAGGCGGTCCCTTGTGTTTTAGAACAGAGTGTGGGAAAACTTGGGGAAAAACTTAGGGAAGTGTAGAGAGGAAAACGGAGACTTTATTTTTTTCTTTTTTGCCTTGCAATGTTTATAATAAAAAATAATAATTGTATTCTATCTGCAGGAATGAGGCAGATATCCAAGAGTGATGTAAATAACTAGAGTTGGCTTCTTGGTTGTCTTTTTTTTTTTTTTTTTTCCTCTGTGTATTGTTTTCATTTTTGTTTGTTTGATGGTGTGTGTGTGGTGGGTTTTTTTGCTTTCTTTTTTTTTTTTTTATCCAAAAAAGACCATACCCAGTGAGGGCTGGACTATTTTTGATGGCAATTCTACTAATGACATTCAGGTCTGCTCAACAGCTCATGGGATTAGATCCTAACCTTAATACAACGAAAAAAAATAGCCTGAAGAATGAGAAGCAAATCCATTTTTTAGAGGTTATAGAGGTTCATCTTGGATTATTATTCTAGAAGGTTTTAAAGGGCAAATACTTTACTTTCAGGTGAGCCAGGCAATCCAGTAAAAGAAACGCGTTACAGTGCCAAATCTTTTGCTGTGTCCCGACCTAATGCACCTGACTCCAACTGCAAACTGACTCAACCGCGCTTTTAAAACCAAAAAAAAACCAAACAAAAAAAGAATTTAGCAAAATAAAAATAAAGAATTTAGCTGGGCTGTATGGCTAATTTTGCTTCGGTAATGAGACCGGGAGTTTCTGGAGACGCGAGGCAGCAGCGGCGTGCCAGAGCAGGGGGCACAGCATCGCATCCAGATCTCTGGAACCCGCAGGATGAGGAGCCAGAACCAGGTCTGGCAGGACCGGGAAAAGGCAAAAGGCAGGCAAAGCATTTAATTTAAAATGTGTGTTATAGAAAGCAGTCACAGACACTGATTACAATTACGGGAATTGGAGCGTGTCGCGGGCCGCTGGTCTGACCGGTTTGTGCTGGAGAGCAGCTTTCCTGGAAATACATAGGGAATATTGAAACCCCTTGCTATGTATGCCTATGGCCAATTAATTCAGTAGTTCAGTATAAAACTGAGGATGTATTTCCCTTGTTCTTAGAATTATATGTCTAGAATTTATGAAGCAAATTCAGGCTTGCATGTGGTACTGGGCTGGAGTCAGTGGGATTGTATCTCGTCGCAATGATGCCGGCGTGGTGCTATAAATACTTCACGTATCAGCCGGAATTTATCATCAGCTTTATAGTGACTGAAACTGCACCATGTTATGGGGAAATGTGCTATTCTCTCGAAGGAAAAAAAAAAAAAAAAAAAAGAAAAAGTACCTGACTTTATGAGAAAATGCCTGAGTTAACTTCTGAGAGACATTATTCTGCCTTTTGGTGAACCGCAATGGAAACATATTTCATTTGTTGTTTGATGGCTTTTCTGTCATTTCGTTGTTACACGGCGACAGGAAAAATGATTTTGGGGGAAACGGATAGGACGAGAAACTTTCTGAATCTTCTTAGCCGAAAGGGAGGTTGAAAGAGAACCGGGGGAGGTGTTTTAATATTCTTGCAGAAGTAATTGGTGTTGCAAGGAAATGTGGGAGGCTGAATTCTTCCACATCGCAACACGCTGCGGCCTCGGGAGTACTGAAATAGGCTGTACCTTCTAGCTGAAGTACACTTAATTGCAAAGACTTAAATAAAGTCAATTAAAAAATGCTAAATCTATAGCAACGCTTGCAGGAATATCACCTTGAAGAAGGGCACACCCCCGTTTCTCCTAGATGTCACTGCTCCTCTTTAATAGAGAATAAAGGGCTATAAATAGCACTGTAAGGTCAAATCAATGACAAAATAAAAACATCATAATAAACTGCAACAAGATTCTAGTGTACAAATGACGGTTGGCCAACCATCAAGAGGCCCGTCACAGACTTGTTCTGTTTGCTGTTTGAAATTTGGGAGAGTCGTGGTAATGTTTCTTTATTTTTGGTAATAAAGACCTATTAGTGCCTGCTTGGTGAACGCAAGCACGCTTTGACCGTGGAAAGGAATTCGGTTCCTTTGCTCTTCCTTTTTCTTTTTTTCATCCTTTTTTTAATTAACGGGAGGAAGATAAGATTGCTGCTTCGTTAGAGATTATTTGCTTCATTGATTTTTTTTTTTTTCCTTTTGTGGTCATAACAAATCTGCCTGTAAGCTGAAAAAGACTTGCGTAACAGCTAACTGTGCTTATTTGCATCGTATTTTACTTGGAAGAATAATTATCTTTTTTATTAGCACTGTTGTGAACCTAGCTGTAGAGACTAAAATATATTGTAAGAGTTTTCTATAAAATGCTAGCAGGACTGGAACACCTGATTAATTACACCAGCGTGGAGTAGAAACATTTTGCTTTTGGGAGTTTTTCATTACCTCTTTACTGTTTCTTCTCACAGTCGTTCATCGGATAATGATGTGTGTTTTGTGTCTTAAATCGTATAGGCATTGATTTTTCCACTTTGATAAGACGTTATTCTTTTTAGAGAGCTACGTGAACAGCATTTACACCACGCGCACTAAAACCGTTGTCTGCAAGTTGCGTGGAAATATAAGACGAATCAAGGCTTCTGTGCAGCCTCGTAGTTCAACGGCGACTGCGACGGACAGGGTATTTAAGGGGCAGGTAGAAGGGGGAAGACAGGGTTGCTGTGAAAATCCATTTGTCAGAGGCCGGAGAAGGCGCTGAGGGAGCTGGAAATTCTGTCGCTTGCTGGATTTCTCTCTGAAGCACATGGGAGCCACCTCTCAGACAAGCTCCTTCGGTTGACTATGAGGAGCGGGGGGAGGAGGGGCTGCGGTTTCTCTCTGTACCTGCGGGAGGTCAATGTAAGTGACAGCGATGAAATTCTCTCTTTTTCTGGGATGTTCACGGCTCGTGTGATCCAACCCCACGTCCCGTGTGAATGAGGACACGACACAGGATCGCTCTGATGTTCTGGGGCAGCATAAATGCACATTCAAACGTCTTCTTTTGTTTAGGCACTAGAAGAGTTCTTGATTTAAAGGCTATAAATCAAACGCGTTTCCATCCTCTAAACTTGTCACTAGTGTTCTCTGGAGAGCGGGTTGGGGCTTCTTGGTTTCAGGTTAGAGGAAACAGCAATTATTTTTTTTTTTTTTTGGGCAGTGTGACTGCTTCTGCCCTGCTCCAGGAGCACAGAACAGGGAGATGGTGAGACTCTGGTGTGTTTTGTGACACCTTCAAATTACAGCGTATGTTTACCCTGTCATTAACTCATCCTGTGTATCTTCTTTGCTGGTCATCTCTACTTTTAGGGAAAGAGAAGTTAATTTTTAACAGGGATCATGGTATTCCTTCTTCGCGCCGACAGTGGTCCACTTGAACCATGGACACCTTCTGGCAGGTGGAGGGAGGTGATTCTATCCCTATACTCAGCTCTGGTGAGACCCCACCTGGAGTACTGTGTCCAACTTTGGAGTCCTCAGCACAGGAAGGACACGGAGCTGTTGGAGCAGGGCCGGATGAGGCTCCAGAGATGCTGGGAGGGCTGGAGCCCCTCTGCTGGGAGGACAGGCTGAGAGAGCTGGGGGGGTTCAGCCTGGAGAAGAGAAGGCTCCGGGGAGACCTTCCAGTCCCTAAAGGGGTTCCAGGAAAGCTGGGGAGGGACTCTGGATCAGGGAGGGAGCCATGGGACGAGGGGGAAGGGTTTTACACTGACAGAGGGGAGATTGAGATGAGATGTGAGGCAGAAATTCTTTGCTGTGAGGGGGGTGAGCCCCTGGCCCAGGGTGCCCAGAGAAGCTGTGGCTGCCCCATCCCTGGAGGGGTTCAAGGCCAGGTTGGACGGGGCTTGGAGCAACCTGGGCTGGTGGGAGGTGTCCCTGCCCAGGGCAGGGGGGTGGAACAAGATGATCTCTAAGGTTCCTTCCAACCCAAACCAATCTATGTTTCTGAGTAATCTGAATTTTGCTTCTCTACATCCTGCACCACACCAGTAGTGAGGCTGTGGTGGAACAGGAGCATCCTCACACTCTGTTTAAGTGAAGCAAGATTTACAACGTGCACATGTGTCCAGCCAAGCCCCGACACGCAGCAGTGTTCCGGGAGAGTCCCTCTGAGCTGGTGCGTGGGACCCGGTCCTAGGAAACTTCCTATGTGCAGCTCGGAAAGATTAGCCGGATTACGCGGTGGGATTCTTTACCGGTCGTTTTCCCTGAGAATTTACTTATTGGTCGACTTAAGAAGAAAATCCAATCCACCATCTGACTTGGGTCAGTGCAAAATGGCTGAGGCTCAGGAAGAAAGGGTTATTTTTAAGTTGGTCTTCGAGCATTATTGCTGGCTGGCAGAATAGGATGTATAGTTAACATGCTATTTTCTCGTTTCCAGATGCCACGGCCAACACAGGCCGGTGCAAAGCTGTAGATGTAATTACCGCTAGAAAAATGTTAGATGGCTGCGTTTGTTGAAACATGGGGTTTCTTATTATCATAAATGTTTTATCTGGTTTCTGTCCCTATCAAGTGAGTGAGCTACGCTAATATTATGCTATGATATACAACATTTCCGTTGCCGTGAGGTGGCAAAGCAAGAGGGTTAAATAGCAAATGGTTTGCTTGAAGCTCTAATTTGAAATCCCATCAGGGTCACTTGTTTACTAGCACTAATAGTTAACTAGTGCACAGCCTTTAAATTACTGCTTATTACAGCGCTGCTGTTCACACCACTGTGCTTAAGGACCTGTCAGCGTTTCCAGTGGAAAACTCCCTTTTCAAAGGCTTATGACTTTGTCGTGAATATTTGCTCTGAAACTTGCCAAATGGCATCTCAAGCCAGAAACAGATTATTTCCTTTATTGGGGGCTGCTTGGCTCGAGTGGGGAATAAATCAGCTTTCGAATTATTTTGAATGTGAGAAGACCCGACTGAAATGTTTCCCCACCACCCTACTCTACTGCGCCTAAAATAATGTAAATAAGGCGGGTTCTGGGACTCTGGGCTAACGGAAGGGCAATACAGTGAGAAAAATGAACTTAAGGGTACGCTGATTTGTGGTAGCTCGGCAGTGAGTTCCCTCAGGGTAACAATGCACGTTGGCAAATTTCTCTCGCTTTCGCAAAATATCATTGAGGCTTTGGCCATTAAAACTCAGATTTTCTTCGGGGCTATGAGACTTCAATTCACTCGGTTATACCGACCTTTTTATTCCCACTTACTGGATCTAACTACACTCGAACAGAGGTGACTTGGGTTTGGTTTTTAGCTGTCCGTAGGTATTTTGGTGGCCTCAGGCGTGCGACACGTGGGGTCCGGCCAGATGCGAAGGAGGCGGGAGCTGCTTCAGGACCTCGGCTCCCGCACTCAGAATCCTCAAACCGGAGCAGTGTCATTTTCGGGGATCTTCCTCTTTGGGGAATTTCCTCTATTTTCAGAAAATAGGTACTTCTTTATGCTTTTCTTTACTACTGATAAGTATTCAAGAAATATTTTTTTTTTTCTCCAGAAACACAACTCGGAGCTTTTAATAGTGAATTGCTTTATGAACTTTCATCTTTTCTGTTGACGCGGTGGAGGACTTTTCTTCCCTTCTTTATTTTCTTACTTTTCCTTGAACAAAATACGTACCTAGACTCCAATGTTTTAAACTCTGCTAAATTTTGTTGACTTTTTTTTTTCAGTTTGAGTTACCTGAATACTTCACGAATCAAACTGGTGTCTTTCTTGATGCCCGGTGTTACGCTGCACTAACGCTGGGCAGATAACAGCTTCAAACTTTCAAAAGTCTCTAGGTTTTGTATTTTACTACTTTTTTTTTTTTTAAAGTACTGCTCTGATAAAACTGGTACTTCTCAGAACTCACACATTGTGCTCAAGCGCATGTACAAAGATTACTGTTTTGGAGAATTCGGTGCACATTTTTGAGAAATCTGTAAATCTACATGTTGGGAAATATCAAAGTATGGCCGCAGTCCCGCGGGATCAGCTTCAGCTCCAAGGCTCGGGGTGCGTTTTCTGCTGGCCAGATTTTGGGTTTCGAGGTGCGATGTTTCCACAGCCCTACTGTTCACAGCTACATCGTGTCCCGTTCAGCATGTTTATGTCTCTTGCTGTCTGCTTGTAGGTGTTACCCAGGGAAAAAGATGCATGTGCTAATAGATTTTTATTTTTTTGGAGGAAAAAAAAAAATAGGAGCATAAATTTCCCCCAAGTGTGTTTTACCTATAAAGAGAGAGCACTTAATGCAAACAAACGTAACTTTATCTCTGTATTTTGGAAAAGATTTAAAGCAGTAACTCTGAATAAATACGCATGCAACAGCATCAAATAATAACCCAGAAAGCTGGGTGAAACCACAGTATGAAACATGGCCGAGGGGAAAGTAAATACGACAGCTTTAAAATTAGTTTTGAGATGTGATGGGAATTGGTATATCAATCAGCTGGGGAAAGGCAAGGTCAGATCCAAATCAGGGGAGTAAGAAAAGACCGATCCAGCAGGCCCACAGCCCGGAACGTGTTGCGGGTTTTTTGACATGAGGGTCTCTGCAGGAGCAGGAAGATAAGTGAGCAGAATTCAAGACCTGTTTATTATTTTTCATGCAACAAGGTATGCAAGAAATAGAAAGCAAGAGGGAAATGCACAATTGTTCTTCCAGGTTATCCATACAATATTCAAACTGAAGAGGGATACTCCATGCTTGTAGATACGGTAGCTTTCATCCGCTAAGTTCATTGCGGATCAGCTGTACAGTGATTAACGCTGAAAGCTAAATATAAAAAGACTTGCAGTGATGTTGCAATGGAAGCTGAAAAGGAGAAGGTGCAAGACCATTCTAAGGAAAAAAAGGCGCTCTGAAGCGCTGGGGCTAGCGGTGGAGAACTCCATTGTTCATCCATAGTAGGAGCTAGGATTACAGGAATATTATTTTAACCCCTTGGCTCCGCCGTGAACATCTGTGCAGAATTCGCCCGCTGAACACATCAGGCACACTCACGTCTCCACTGATCTCCGCGCAGCGCTAGCAGCGCTGATTCATTGTTGTGGTGATTGTGCTCGATGCAGGGGGAAAAAAAAAAAATTAACCTTGAAAAACAGTAAATTTTACTTTCCTTCCAAATCTTTGCGCCACATGCAGATGTTAATTATTTCCTATGCTATTTCTGTCGTTTGGGTGAAGGATCCATGTGTGCCTTCCATGACCCCAGCTAGGTTGTTAGCCGCAACAGAGAAACAGGACTTCAGAGGGAGTTGCTAACCTTCCCTGCATAGCCTGTCAGCCGGAGAATGATACAGAGCACCTTCAAAAGGTCCCCCCAGTAATGAGCACTAAGGAGGGTTATAATGGGCCCATCATTAGCTCCAGCTAATATTTTGACCTAATGCCCACGTATACTGCAGGTGTCACGCAGGGCCACCGTAGGATTAATCTGCAGGATGTTTTGTGGCTGTACGATGACAACACATTTCTTCAGCATGTTTCCCGGCTTGTAAGCCTTTACGTGTATTTTCTGCAAGGCAAGTAAATCATGACCTCTTGCGTATAGCTTTTATTATTTTTCCTCGAGATCGGTCACCCGCGGTGACCAACGAATCGGGTACGCAGCCACGCAAAAGAGGAAAAATAAATGGCAAGGCATTAAAAGCTTACCCTCTAACACGGATGTAACAAAATGTTAATACAGCTACGAGGAAAGCTCATCCTACCTCATTTTGTGTGTTCTTTCCTTCAACTGATTTTTTGTTTTCTTTTTTCCCCCCGCAAATCCTGGTACTACTTACAATTTTGAAAAGGGTGCAGAGTTGTGCCCTCCACTTCTGCGCCCATTTTTATGGGTCTCCTGCGAACTCATTCCCTGCTTTCCATGGAGATTTTGCTTTCAGGATAAACAATTTCTTTTGGTCTTTGCCTTCGTGTGCCTGTTCTCCGTTTTACCAAACTTATTTACTTCAAGATGTTGGACTTTCTTGCCTTCTTGCTTGATGGATAAGGATCCTAATCACTGCGGTGGTTGAGGATTCACCTTCTTGGAAGTGGCCGCTTTTCTTGCTTGTGTGTTGGTGGTTTCTTTGCGTCCCTCCCTAAAGAATGGCAGTCACTTTGACACTGAACTGAGCGAATATTAGCATTACTCCTATTTCTCAGCCAGATTTAGGGACAAATTCATCCGCCTCCCTTTGTCTGCGCTCCTCTCCGCGTGGTGTAGACAGTTATATTGTATTAACCTGTGCAGTCAAACAGCTGAGTGTATTTCATGCGACTGTCATCTGGCAGTCATATTGTAGAACGCGTTAATTATAAAAAGACAATTCATACAGTTTTTGCCCAGCAATAACAAAAAGACTTCAGAAGTTTATGATCCACTTATTTAGTAACAGGACATTTAATCTAAGAAGGCGGCAATATTGGACTAATAAGCACCTACTTTTAAATTCTTTGCACACACGGACAACACACCCCAATAGGATTTTGCATTCTTGTATCACTGATATTAAAAACACGCGTGCCCAAAATGCTGGGTGTTGTTTAACTTCTGAAGAAGAAACAGAGAATTCACGCTTATGCTCCAGCATCAGTTAATTAAAGCAAAAACATCTAATAAGATGGTAAAAACATGTGTTCTTTTAAAATGACACAAATTGAGCTAGAATTTCAACTTAGCTTGCAAGTGGAAAGCTTATTCTCAGATTCACTTAAATACAGAGTGCAGGCGATTTGTTTGTGTGCGCACTCATACAGAATCTTTTTTTCTTTAAACTAAGTAACTGTAGATGAACGCAAGCTGTTTTTCTGTGTGGAGGAACTTGGTAAGAGGTAAGTACGGAGTTCACGAAGAAATGTTAAATGTTGGTTTAAAAATCAGTATTTCCAAAGCTTATTGTATTTCTGAATACCTTTATAATCAACATTTAGGGTAACTGTGCACATTTGATGCTGAAATACTTGTTAGAAATGGATTCTGCACAGCTCTGCCAATTTAGATAACTTGTTAAAGGCCCTATTATTTTGAGGAGTTGGATGATGTTAAACTCTAAAAGGCCGTTGCAAATAATTTCATTCACTGAGAGAGAGCACTTACCAGACAAGAGAAAAGAAAGTATTTTGGATGACATTTAACTTGACTTCATTTGGGCACGAAAAGTTGAAATCCTCTTATGGGCTTACTGAGTACAAATTAATGTTTTGTTAGTGTTTTTCTTTTTTCTTTTCTTTTTTTCCCCCCCCTTTCTCAATTGAGTTATTTTCAGAGACATTCAAGCGCTCTCAGTGCAGTCTTTTTTTCTTAGGGGAAAAAAAAAATCCAAAGAATGAAAACTTTTCTTGAGACCAAGCTATTCAGTACTTAAAATGATAAAATCTGGTCAATCCATGTTTGTTGTTTCTTTCTCTATAGCCACTAAAAATAAATCCTTCAGGAGAACTTTTCTTTAGCTCACTTTTTCATTATTTCCAGAGGCAAAAGCTGGCAAGGCAATTTATAATTCAATTTTTGCTAAATCCACAACACCTAATATATATGTCAGGCATTTCAACGGCAGGGTACTTTGGGGATAGGTGATAAATTGTACTGATTATAAGTGCAAGCTGTTCTTCCAAAACATCATATCAAAAAGAAGGCAAGTATTATTAGGAGAATGTAATGTATCTTTAGAATGTCCAGAAACATAAGAGATAATCACTTCATGTGAATATATTCTCCCTTGAGTTTTACAGCTCAATATTAAGGTCTTACCATGTTTTTGATATCACTCATCTGGAGGGAGGGACCATCGTGGGTTGGTAGTCTTTCAGCAGCCACATAGCTCCTAGCTCCGCAATAATTCACTTCTCCCCAAAAAGGGCTTACTATGAAACCTGAAACACGGTCATAATAATTTTCTGACTATGTTGGGGTATGTGAAAAGTATAAATATTGTTTTATAATATAATCTCCCCTGATCTTTTAAACATCCTTTCGATGTTTCCATGTATTTTCCTGTGAGATGCACGTGACTGTTTATCAGTACTGCGGAGCAAAACCAAAAAAGCTCTTCAGAGTCACCTTGGTTGTCAAGCTAATGTGAAAACACGGGGAAAAAAGCACCATGTCGTGGGATCTTCCCTCTTAGTTTCTGCTTTTTTAAACCAAAAATCTGTTACTCTTACAAAGATGAGATTGACACATCGGCTACAATCAGTTAGAACAAAAAATAGACAAATGAAGTTGGATAGTTGAGACTTGCTGGAGCGATGGACCCCTTTTCACCTCTGTGTCGTTGGTCTGAATGTAGCTCGGCTGATTTTGACTTGGCTGCTCAGCAGACGCTCCCTGTTTGTCTTCCCAACCATAATCCGTATCCTGCTCAGACTCTCTGAGAACTGCCTGGTTTTGTGACCGTGACGCTGATTTAGGACCCGTCCCTTGCTATCATCCTGTTTTAGGCATATTTCCCTCTCTTTAGCATCTCAGGAAATTATTTTCTTGCTTTAAGGCTGAGAATCCTTGTTAATTTTTCTAAAACTGATAAAATTCGTCTTAAAGGCAAGAAAATAAAATTACGAAATTTGTGTATGTCTAAGATTAAGTGTTAATAACAAAAGCAGTAAGGTTTAGAGTAGAAAAAAACTGTTCCAACGACTCCTGTTCTGTCCAGTTTCTATTTGTCTGCTACTTTTATTTCTCAGTTTCTTCCGAATTGTGTCTTAAGCCTTCTCAGAAGTTCTCCTTATTGTGGATAATATCGAAAATGTTTTGTAGATCCAAGTCAGTTTTCCAGGTGGGGGAAAAAAAAAAAACCCCCAAAAAAAAAAAAAACCAAAACCAACTCTCTGCCAAAATGCTTTTCAATCAAATTTTTCTACCAGAATTTCCATTTTGCTTTGCATCTACAATTTAATCCATCCTTTGTGGAAGGAGGAGGATTTTCACTGTAAAATGGAAGCCCCCTCCCTACAAAAAAAAAAAAAAATAAATTGTTCAACTTCTCAACAGCATGTTTCAGAATTTTGAAAATACCATTTTTCTTTCACACTTCAAATGGAAACACAGAATACCTTTTTGCATATTTTAGTTGGTATTATGTGACTCCACGAGCCCAGTTTTAAACTGAGCCTTGCGTGAAAGAATACAGCAGCGCAAATGAGGACTGAAAGTGAAGGAAGGAAAAACCATTGCCCTCCTTCTGAAAGAGACTTTCGGATCAGCAACTTAAGGGAGTTGAGTGCAGAGATTCTTTATTTTGTTTTTTCTATTTTCTATTTTGCATCAATCCCCCTTGCCCTCAAACTCTAAGTTTTGGCCTTTTGGTATCGCCTAAACTCATTTAATGAAGAAGATGAACAAAAGTGGAAAACAAATGATCACTCATAAACCAGAGCAGCTTAGTGTGCACCCTTGTCTGAAAGACTGATGAGATAATACCTGCAAAAGAATGGTCTGCTCTGACAGGAAAAGGAGAACCGATGTATCCAGAACACCCAATAGCTCATCTGGCAGTAAACGAGAGGTCAAAATGTCAATCTTCCAGTCCTGCCCCTTGCGGTGTTAGAAATCTATTAAAGAAGTCCTACCATCTACTCAACAGTATTATAGGCACTCTTATAGCGTGGATGGGAAATTAAAAATAGGTTGGATAGCAAAGAGGTACTCTCAAAAATAAAAGGAAACAAAGCTAGAGAAAGATCGATAAACAGGCTGCAAAAAATAGAGAACTAGAGACTCTCTGGCAAGAGGCAGGGAAAGAGATGCCTGAAGATATTTGAAGAAATAGCAAAGAATAAAATGAAGAAGAATCGTGAAGGTTTTTGCCCTCTTATTTCAGTCTTTCCCTTTGAGATTCAAAAATAATTCCTTAAAAAAAAATGTGGATAAGTGTAGTTGAGAATTGCCTGCTCGTGATTGATGATACCAGGCCAGCGTGGTTTCTGTTTGGCTGCATTTCTTGGGCGCAGAAGGGCCCTGTGTTATAATACCCTGCCAGATAAAGGCATGCTGAAATTCGTAAGGCTTTTAGTTGAACCTAATCTCGCACTGGCAAAAGCTGTTACTACAGCAAGCCAGATTGAATTGGCTATTAATAATGCAAAGATGTCATTGCTTCCCAAAAGAGCTTCTTAGCACAGCCTGTAGGAGAGATTAATATTATTCATGTTACTAGAAGCAGACCTAAAGAAGGACGTTGTCTACTGTATGAGTAGAAAGGCTTTTGTTTTTCCTGAAGAGCCTTTGAAAGAGCAGAGAAAGGATCCAGATTAGAGGAGTTAAACCATCCCGTACTTTCTCATCATTTTCCATTAGAAAAATTAAAATTTGGGCTTCCGTTTATACAAAATTCTTATTACGGATACACTCTTGGCCTTGAAGAGCATGGCGGAGAAGAAGGTAATTTTTTTTTAGAGTGAATGTTTACCTTTGGACATATTTGCTTATGCCCTGATGGCACATTAATGGACTTGTTAGAGACCCTATGACTTTCATGGGACCGGGATTGAGGCTGGTGTGTAAATATCCTCAAGCCAGTGTAAAAAGCATCGTTCTTGACCTTCTGGAATAAGGAAAGACTTTTGGCGCAGATGCAAATGTTATGACTTTACATTGGTTTTTTTTCTTATTCTTGATTATTTTTAGGGGGTGGGGGCAGGTTGATTCATTAGTCAGTGGATTTTGGAGATAGGATCTTATGTCTTCTACTCTTGTGTGTGAATTTCTACAAAAAACCCTAGAGTTTGAACCACTGGTATGGTGTTTCTTAGGCTTCTTTAGCTGAAAGGGTTGAAGAAGACAGGAAGGCTGTATGTTTTTATGAGTCTGAGGGACCTTGCAGCCAGGCAAAGCATAAACTTGATATTGAGACATAAACAACCACTTTCAAAACAAGTATAAACGTAGCTCCTCCTGAATATGATAATTGTTAAGTGGAGTTTTAAAATGTTACTAGCCGTTTATTGGTGAGATTAAGAAAGCCTTTGTAGAAATGAAGAGTGTGTAGCGCTGACTTTTGAAAGATTTTAAAGAAACATCCTGTTGAGCACGTACGTTCTTAGAAGAGGTGCTGATACAGTGTGGGATGCGGTGGGTGAATGAGGTAAGAAGAGCAGCCCGTAGCAGCATCTGAGCAGGATGGTCTAAATGCTGAGATGTCGCTAAAGTGACTCTTTGGGCTTTAAATCCTTTTCTGGTAGAAAAGAGCAGGCATAGAGTCTGGATCGGCTTCATGATCTCTAAATCTGGGAGGAGGTAAATCTCATCTCAACGAGTTTGAGATTTTTTTTTTTAATGAATGAAAGCTCTTCGGGCAATGTCATGGGCCTGAAAACACATGGTAGGATCAAAAAAGTACAATGGAAGGTTTTCTGAAATTGCTACCAAGCAGATGTGACTTGTTTTTTAGCTCAAAGTCTTCTGTGAGAGGTTTTCCTCCTGGCTCTTCTTTTACTACCGAATGTTGAGGAAAAAATAGGTGTGCATCCATTTGAATATGGAACAGCAGGTAGTTCCATACAAGATGAAAAAATTTCAATGTAAAAATCGGGTATTTAGGGTTGAGATTTTTGTAAGGAACATTTCAGAGACTGCTGGCATTGAGGGGGTGCAGTCAGGGAAAGATAACAGGACTGCAATAGATTTTATAATGCTGAGGGAATTTTAGGGAAGTTAAAACAAATAAATAGAGTTCTTGGGCAAATGGAAGTCAAACTTCCAATTACTCTAAAATAGATTCTGGCTCATTCGACCTAGCTGACACTTTGATGTGTTTAAATCTTTGCAGACGCTATGTCAGAACTGAATCAAGGCCAACTCCACCCCCTCTGCTCTTGCACATGCAGAAGCCGTAGTATCTAAACAGTAAGAGGACCAGCTCTTTCAAGAAGGAAATTTGTAGAGATAAGGTGAACAGTGGCTGTCGTTAAAAGTCAAATGAGTACTTTTAGATGTCGTTGGTGAGGGTTATCAGAAGGCAAATATGGCGCATGAGATTATGCAACCTACTTTCGGGGTTTGGCTGTGTTTTCTTGTCTTAAGAAGAGCGTCTCCTGCTTTCTGATAAAACAAAGACCATGTTGCAAAAGACCTGATTCAGCAAAAGAAGAAAAAAGACAATGTCCATGGTATTAGTTTTGCTGTACTCCAACAGTAATTCCACAATCAGCGACATCTTTTAAAGTATAAACATTTCCTGTTCCTCCTGTTAATATCCTAAACCTGCACACCCACACAGTAAGCAACGAAACAACGAAATTATTTATGTATCATGGGATTTACAAGATACCATTAAAAGCAAAGTTTGTGCTCTCAACAACTTTTTCTGTTGTGAACCGGACACCAAAAAAAGTCAGGAAACATGAGGAGACCCAAAAACAGTACAATTCTAACACTTGGTTTTAATTAAAAACTTTTTCTAGACCTTACGCCACATGTTACTTGTGTATATTATCAGGACACAGGACCAAATAGGAATTTCACGAAGGTTTGTTAACCCAATATTCAAGGCAGCCCAGTGAGGAGGAGGAGACCAAACTGGCGCTAAATAGGGGAGGCCGTGAAGCGCGGGTGAGGTTCTCACAGTGAAATCGGGGTGATGGCACTTTACAGCGTGAGATTCCAGAAAGTGATCGAAGGTTTGGTAAGGATAATTAATCCTTTAATTATTTTCATAACGTATTCTTCTGTATGTATAAAGCATCAGGAACCAGCTGCCTACTAGATCCAGAAAACCATTAAACAATTAAAAATTAAATCTTTCCCGCATTAAAAACAAAGTTAACTCTTCCCCAAATGAAGGTCCTGTGTGTATCTTGCGGGTTTGCTTTTTTTTTTTTTTCCTTTGCATTTCACAAGAGGCAGTGAAGTTCTGTTAGTATCAAATGCTGAATTTCCTGATTCAAAGAAGGTAATTAAAAAAAAAAAAATATCTGTGATTTAGCTCAGATGGGTGAATATCATGGCATTGTAACTCGTTCTATAAATATTCCAGTATACGATGCAGGACTGCAGCCAAATAAAGCGCGGTCTGATGGATTTGTAAGTAGATAGGGAGGTGGATCAGCTGAAAAAAGTTGTTATCTGAAAAAGGATTGACTTCCAAGGCTGCCTGTGAAACAGCTTTAGCCATGAAATATGTGCTAGAACAAGAAAGGAAAACCACCAGATGACAAAATGGGATGGATAAAGTGCATGACACAACAACCCAAAAAGCTTTCCTTAAAACTCTGTTGTCATAACATATTCCTCCGCTGGGTCCGGGGAACAAAACGCTTCCCAGGAAGTGCAGGGCGAGAGCAGGAGGTCGGCGGGAGTTATGGATGGGGAAGGGAAGGCAGCTGCTGGGGATGGGGAAGGCGGGGGGGGGTTCAGCCGGGGCTGGGAGCCGAGCAGGAGAGCGCACGGACCCTGGGACGGGCTGGGGATCACTGAAGGGTTCCTACAGACGCGCTGCTTTAAGGAGAAAATGATGTCACTCTTTTTACATTGCAAAAATGTGGTCGAGCATAGCCTCGTGATGGGGAGTGCAGATAGAGCGCCAGGGCCGGGAGAGCTATGCTCGAGGTTAACTGAATGCCTAACATGTGTGTCCAAGTGGGAGGAAGCTGTGGTGAGACAAGAAATGAGAGAAATAATTCACTTAGTGTCTGCCACGATGACGGTGAATTTCTTTTAAAGATGATTTCTGTGCATTGTGTAGGTTTGGGGGCTTTCGCGTCTGTCTTTATTGCCGCCGCAAAGCACATCTCTTTGCTCGGGCTAAATTATGATCGCTTCGGTTTTGCGCCTATTAATCAAGAGGAGGCATTTGCAAGCCTTTCCCAGCCACGGGTCCGCTGAGGGTTCTGAAAGCTGCAGAATGCAGTTCGTTATCTGCCGTGGCGAGGCCGTGCCAAGTTCCATGATGCAGCGAAAGCCCAGCCGGCACTTCCCCGCTGACCCCGGCTCGCCGCGCCGCGCCAACAGAAGCTGTTACAAGTCAACATGGTTCCCGGAGCAGGGTTACGTTGAGGAGCGCGGGGACGTTTTTCCGCGGTTCTGCAGGGTTCAAAGCCTGTTGTGCTTTTTTCTGCCACACCAGCAGCCGAGGCTGTCATGTCCTCGGTTCACCTCATAAATAACAGGCGGAGAGGATGGCTGGATAAGGCTGCAGTTCAAAAGGACTGAGATCTGATGGCAGACCTTGCCTTCCCTTGAGATGCTGGCAATGGCTGGGATGTTCCGATTTACCGTGTGCCGGTCTGCTGGGGGAACGGGCACCCCAGCTGGTAGACAAAGTCTTGCATCCACTGGACGGATGGGGTGTAGATGAAGGTGATGGGGCAAAGGATGAAGAAATAATTTGTTGGGCAAAGCTGCTGAGATAAGACACAGGGCAGGGAGAGGTGGTTGTGTTTCTCCCCTATCCCTGGAGGTAAACATGAGGGACTGGAGGAATAAAGTGGGCTTCAGGACCTGCCACACACCTCACTTGGGTTGGTGGCAGAGGGCAGGGAAAAGAATAGGCTGTGGGCCCCAGGGAGCCACCAGCAACGGGGAGGTGGTGGTGGGCAGGGGGGTGGTTGTGTTTCTCCCCTGTCCCTGGCGGTAAATGTGAGGGACTGGGGGAATAAAGCGGGGATTTATTGGGAAGGAGCAGATTTAAGTGGTGGGCAGGGGAGCACTAACCTTTGCTCCTCCTCCTCCGAGCGGGTCCAACTGCGGGGTGCCCTTCCTCGGGGCCCACCATGGAGGTGGTGAGGCCATGGCATCCCATCCCAGGCCATTCCTCCCTCCCGCAGGATCTACCAGAATAATGAACCCCCTGCTTTTACCTCCACCGAAACCCAGACATGCCTCTAATCACCTTGGGTGACTGTTGACACGTATAGATTTTGATATTTCGATATTATATGTCTGTGATAATACTTCATCACAGTCGTGTCCTTGGCTATAATTCTTTCAACGCAGCCGCTTTTGTACAGTCCAAGTTTTGCTCTGATGGTCACGTTACAGTTCAGAAGATCTAGAATTAATCAGCATTTGATATCCCTCTGAGAAAGAGTGAGCAACGCGTTTATTTCTCTCGCGGTTTCTTCTGGAGGAAATTGTGTGTGCGTTTGGGGAAAAGGGGAGGGGACTTTAAAGTTGTTTTTTTTTTTTTTTTCCTGTCCAACTTTGCTTGTAATTTGAAACCATCACTGATGTGTTGTCATATAATATTATACTCCTCCATTTTACAGACTTTCAGTTATTTCCCAGATTGCTTACCTAGGCCAGGAGGAGAACATTAAACTAAGACTTGCAAATTACTATGCTGATGGGCAGTTCGTATGATTCTGCAGGATTTTATTCTCTGCCTATAGAAAAATGTATCTTAGATTATGCTTTTAGTTTCACCTCTACAAAGTAAACTGTCTTGTGATTGGAACAGCAGGAACTCGTTCTTGTACTTTGTGGCAGCCTACCACATCTTGCACGAAAGGTAAACGCTCCGCCTGTGTCCCATCTGCGGTTTGCAAATTCACAAATGCTCTAGAGGAAATAATATAATATTTTATGATCTGCCATAATTAAAGTTTAAAGCTGGTCTGAAAATGCATTTTTAGGCCTATAAAATCTTTGAGAATATTTCCAATGCTTTCGTGAAGTAATATTTTCCTTTGGAGCAATCAAAACAATTCATTTAGATACACCCGAAATGTATGGTGTTGATGTTGACCAGTTTTTGATAATCGTATAAAGTAAATTCAAAGTGGCTTTAGAAATAGAACATTCTGACACTTGAAACTATTTCCATTATTTTTGAGACCGATAGTAATTGTGTTTGCAAAGTTGCCCAGTGTTTTCTAGAAATTAGTTCTGAAGATCCTGGGGACAAACTATTAACTGTGCCTTTGGTTTGGATCCTAAAAATAGCAAATTACACTGATATACAAATATTTCTATCCTGCAAAGGAGGTAGGGGACGAGTGCTTTTTCAGAAAATCCCACGCCCAGACAAAAATGCAGTTTCTGTGGTTGAATCTAACTTTTAGAAAATTGTCAGGAAGAAGTGCCTGACGTATCTCCGGTGTCCAGGATTTTCAAAAGATGAATGTTTTGATTCTGCCAAAGCATCCATCAGATGCATCTCCCTGCCTGTAGGAATCCCAGTGGATTCTGGGCAATACGAATGTGCTTAATGGGAGATGGAGGTGGACAAATCTACGCAGGAGCAACTGGGAGTGTGGTGACTTAATCCTTAATGAGAATTGTAAGAATGTTTTTCTTATGCAATCTTATCGTTAGACTGTCATCAGCAGTCAAGACACCGCTGTAATGCTTTTAGAGGTAGTCAGGATTATGGCCTTTCTTGGTTCATTTAGATTCACTTTACGACTGACGTTTGGCCTCAAGGCAGGGCTCGTTCAGTGTCTCCAGATGGTACAGTGTCTGCAAACCTGCAGAACATACAAGTTCAAGTACCTCCTTGTGCGCCGAGTTCAGCTTAAAGCTTCGTCACGCAAACAGTATGCACGTATATTACAGTGCTCGTGCTCCTGTTTCCCAGCAGAATGGATCACCCTGATCACACGTAAATGTCTCTCGGGGGGAGGGAGATTTGCACCTGAATTCCCACTATGGTCGATATGGATGTATTTATCTCAGATCTAAAACAGGTCTAAGGATACATGCCCAAACATTATCCATTATCACACTACCTCTACAAGGAGATCCCTGTAAACACCTGCATTCAGATGAGGTGGATGCCTCCTCTCTCTACAGCACTACTACAGTTTGCACTGTCAAAAGCTACCTGCAGGTTTGAGAGAAAGCTGCAAGTCTCTTATTTCTCACATTAACCTTATCTGTCTCATCTTTTTATTTTAAGTTCTTGCTTATGTGTAGTCTAAATCTCCCCTCTTTCAGTTTGAAGCCATTACCCCTTGTCCTACTGCAACAGGACCTGCTAAAAATCTTGTTCATGGCTTTCCTGGAGCTCCTTGAGGGATTGGAAGGGGCTGGAAGGTCTCCCCGGAGCCTTCTCTTCTCCAGGCTGAACCCCCCCAGCTCTCTCAGCCTGTCCTCACAGCAGAGGGGCTCCAGCCCTCCCAGCATCTTCATGGCCTCCTCTGGTGGCACTCCAACAGGTTCATGTCCTTCTGATGTTGGTGGCCCCAGATCTGGAGGCAGCACTGCAGGGGGGTTCTTCCCAGAGCAGGGCAGAGGTCATGCTGACCACACTGACGGTCCAGCTTTTCACATACTAGTACCTCCAAGCCCTTCTCCGCAGGGCTGTTCTCCATCTCTTCATCCCCCAGTCTATACTGATACCAGGGATTGCCCCTACCCAAGTGCAGGGCTTTGCACTTGGCCTTGTTAAGCCTCATGATGTTCACAGAGGCCCACTTCTCGAGCTTGTCCAGGTCACTCTGGATGGCATCCCATCCCTCAAGTGTGTCAACCACACCACTCAGCTTGGTGTCATCCGCAAACTTGCTGACAGTGCACTCGATCCCACTGTCTGTTGCCGTTGAAGAAGATATTAAACAGTGATGGGCCCAGTACGGACCCCTGGGGGACACCACTTGTCACTGATCTCCATCTGGACATCGAGCCATTGGCCACTACCCTCTGGATGTGACCATCCAACCAATTCATCGAATCACAGAATCTTCATGGTTAGAAAGGACCTTTGAGATCATCGAGTCCAACCGTACACACACACAAAAAAGCCCCTACACTCTCTGTCACTAGAGCATGCCCTGAAGCGCCAAATCTACACGTTTCTTAAATACCTCATCCACTGAACAGTCCACCCATCAAATCCATACCTCACCGATTTAGAGAGAGGGATGATGTGGGGGACCATGTCAAAGGCCTTACAGAAGTCCCTATAGATGACATCAGATACACGTTTCGGAAGTGGAAGACGCAAGGACTGGAAGCGCAGCCTGAGAACAGCTTCTGTTCTTGCTCTTGCTGGCCCAGTTAGTGTTTAACCAAAGGGGAAAAGAATTGACATAAGAATCAGGCAGGAACCAGACCCAACTGCCGTCTGGCCGTCCCATGAGTACCCAAACCACTGAGGTTTTTGTGGAAGTCTCCCTTCCATTTTGATTTTTTCCAGCTCATCCAACTTGGGCCTGAATTTTTTTTTTCCCCAGCAGATGTTAAATCAAACCCAACCTTTTGCTTGCAAGAAGTTTTGTTTTGATGTTTTGTCATAGTCAAAAAAAAAAAAAAAAAAAAAAAAAAAAAAAAGAAAGACAAAGAAAATGTTCCCAATCAGCTTAGATAAAAAAGCGGTGTTGGGAGAATATATTTGACAGATAGTAACCTGTGTGATTACAATGTCAGCTGCTGCTGTTTCACGTACTCAATTAAATATTGACGATCTCTTTTTCACTTAGGTGTTCAAACTATAGATGGATCTTTTCTTTCTCAATGAACCTCTCATCCTTTTACTGACATTTATTCTTCTTTTTATTCAATTAACCCAGAAAGAAAGCTTCTGGCAAGGCAAGTCAGCTGTTGTCTGCGGAAGAGAGACATACAAATCTTGTCACATAGCTTTTATTTTTATGGTCAGGAACCCTCAGGCCTGGTATTAAGGCAACTTCGGCTTGTGTGGAACTTTACTGTCTCCTGCACACTCTGAAATAAGATTACATGATGGAGAAGATCAATTTACTGGGGACATTTAAGCTCAGAATATTAAGCTTTTTGTGCAATCACATCTCCTCTCTAGCTGTGTGGCAGAAAAGCTAGCCACAAGGTCCTTGACAAATTAGATATTACCACATCTAACTGTGTATATTTAAGCTTATCAAACTGAATCGTTGCATTGTAACTGTGCTCTTACGCAGACAAGGACTCCATTTAATAAATGCAGTGCCATTTAATAGTAATTAATCACCCAACTAAAATGTCACATTAAGGTCAAAGAGACCAGAAGACAAAAAGAAGAGAACATTAAATTCAGCTGACAAACATAGGAAAGGAGAATATAGAGCCAAAGAAAGTTCTGGGACATTGGCACTGGTAAAACATTTAATCCAAACTTCTTAACTTTCCATTCAGTTCAGAAGTAATCGCATTCACTTGGTTCAAAGCGAGGTCATTTTTGTAACTTTTAAATGAAATTTCCTCTTTGCGTGTGCAGTGACAGCCTATTGCAAGCTTGGAATTGTTGGTGCATTTTACAGATGTTGTGCTCTCAGTACTGGCTGTTTCCTTCCTCCCCTCTTCTCTCTTCTTTTTTTTTCTTTGCTGTTATGATATTCTTCATTTGGGTGGAATTTTCCTCAATGTATCCTGAAATAGAAACAGTTTGGAAATGCAGCTTTTCTGAGGTGGAATGAAAGAAGTACGTACAGAGAAGGAGAAAATAAAACGCTGTCTTCAGTCATGTGCTTCACTAATTTGAGAAGTAGTTTTTGGAATAAACTCTTCTTAATATTTGCAAATTGTGGAAAAGTTCAAAAGCATGCTGCAGAAGTTTTTGATACAACTGCTGTTGGTCCTAGAGCTAACGACCAGAACCTAAGCATCTTAGAAAGTCTTGTGTTTGTGGGGTATATAATACAAAATTTGATTTCGTGTTACAGCTGTATAATGCTTTAGCATTCAATAGCGAAAAAAGAAATTGGTGAGTTGAACGAGAATATGGTTTGTGAACAATATTCTTATAAACAGGAACTCTACAGGGTGGGCTCTGTTTCAGAGGAAGCGCATTTACCACCTGCAGAAGTGAAAATTTATGGGGTTCCTTCTACTAAAGGTTGCAGAAAAGGTAGATATCCGTTGTTAATTCCACTTCTTCAAGCCAGTGTTTATCAACTTCAGTTTAAGCGTACAAATAGGTTTGCATATATTTGCATTCTCTCTCACACAGCGTCCCTTTATTTTTTTTTTTCCTTTCTTTCATAAAATGTAGAAGGAAGCAAGTGCTATCCACTTTTAAAAAATATATTTTGAAATGCCATGGGCTAAATAGACTACTTTCTGTGCATGAAGAAATGAGCTAGTAAAATACAGTCAAGCCTGAAAATGTATTATTGTCAGCATATGTTACAGGATTCAGACAAACTGCTTCTAAATAGACTCATTCTTTAAAGCATCTATCATTTCTCCTTCCTGTTCCAGAGTTCTCAGTTTCATGTCCAAGAATTTTTGTATTAGTGTTGTGAAAAAGAGTAATTCTTCAAAAATTACTCTCCATTTGGCAAGATCTATCTTTATAACTTCTGCGTCAGTCCAAGGAATTTTGGCCTTTCCAAAGGTTAAATATTATCTTTCAAAATTGTGTAACTCTGGCTTTGTCAGGAAGTGTGTCCATTTTCTAAAATAACCTTTTCTTCCATTGTCTTTTACGTGAAAAATTTGCAGTGGGCTAAGTAATTATAAATTATCTGTTCGCATACGAAAGCCCAAACTCATGATATCGAATTATTTGGCATTCATTTCTCACGCTTAGCTGCATGATAAATTTTGTCTTAGCACTGGGCATGGCTGTGGCACATCCAGGGAGACGCTTCCACGGGTGAAGTTGAACTGGAGTTTGTGCTGATGGTTCCCATGCGTAGATGTATGGTTTGTAGAAGTATGGTTCACAGACATATAGTTCATATATGTGCGGTTCAGTTTTCAGTGAAGGTTCTGATAATGCAAAACTTGACAGTCCTGGTGTTAACATCTGAATGACTTTTACAGGCTTTGTAGATGAAAAGACACCGTTCTCTTTGAGTTATCTACATTTGTGCTGATTCCTGGAAGAGCGTATTTCTCCTTCGCGCAGTTCACTCAGCTTCTGTGGCAATCCTATAGACAAGGGTCTTAACAGTGCTCCAAGAAAAGCTCTCCTTTGCACGTTTGGCAGTATAGATTTGAAGATTATTGTGTTTATTTCGTAATCCAGTGGTTTCCAAACTGTGGTCTTCTTTCCAACCTAGTGGGCCATCTTCAGTGGTGCATGGCTGGCCTATGATCGGCAGCAGATCTGGTCCTCTGGAGGAGCTCCCTTAGGGACCACCTCCTCTGGCCACGGTGCAGCACCACAGATGCTTCCAAATTTTGTGACCCTGGAACACTACAGGGTCCCACGTTGGACTTTGCACATGTATGAGTGAGCTGCATGGGGAAAAAACAATAGGGACCCGTTCTCATGAAACACGTGAATAAGTGAGAGGAGTTAGTCACTTGAGCGACCTGCGTGCTAGGGGTTCATAACATTGGGAGGTCGCTTCTGAAATGGAATTCCCCTTTTTGTGTTTTGTTTATTAAAAACAACCAAACCCCCCCCCCCATCTCAGAGTCAGTTCTGTCGTGTGGAATGGTGTAAGGCACCAGCAGATACCACAGGCAGTCGTTCACAAAACCTAATTTGCGTTTTGAGCCAACAAACATGTAGCTACGTAGCACTTGGTAGCGGTAGTAGTAGGTGATTTGTCTTTTTTAGTCTATTTTCAGCAGCTGGAGGACAGATAGTCACTTTTTAAGTGCATTTCACAGCTTACAGCAGAGGCAGCTTGGGAAGTCTGAACTAAAGTAGAACATTCGCCGGCATTTACAACTTTTCTGCTCCTCAGCATCCGTGCAATGACTCTCTCTTTCCCTCTACCGCTTCTTGTATTCACCCTTCCATACACCCTGGCTCCAGCCCGTCTCTTTCTCTCTGACTTTACCCGTAGTTTCTGCCTTTGGTTTCCTTCCCTCTCTCATCTTTCCGTTTCTATAAACTTGCTGCGTCTCCCAGTATATGTTTTACTTCTCCTGGCTCTGCAGACCAGTCCCATTCTTCCATCGCTGCTCTGCCCGGTGCCCACCCGGGGCGGGAGGGCTCTGCTCTCACCCCTGTCCTTTCCAGGGACCACTCTCTTGCTATCTGTTTCCTCAAGAAAAACTTTGTTCGGCTCCTTGTAGCTCTGAATGGAAACACGCTCTTCTGACAAACTTCTCGGGGAGTGACTAATGCTTGTCCGTGCACTCCGAGCATGTACAACATGGGCGTTTGTGGAGACTTCTGGTTAAATACGGGTGCGAGTACGTTGCTGGTGTGTGGGTGACCTTGCCAAAGTACACCGTTGAACAAACAAGTATACAAAAAGAGAGAGCTGGAAGGGAATACCTGCCACCGGGAAAATTCTAGCTCAGGGGTAAAGTTTAGCGATGCTCTAAGGAAAAGTTGTGATGGGAACTGCCCTGGTTCTAGCAATTCCATCTGCGGCATATGTTTGTCTACTGGAAAGACAGAGACGAGCTCTGCGCATGTGTGATTTATTATGAAGGGCTTTCTAGGGCATGCAAGTCTGCACATGTGGCAGGGAACAGATGCTTCTTTCTTTATATCCCCCATATTTGAAGCACTTTTAGAGAAAATTTCTTTGCGAAGCAGACTTGTTAAGCAAAAATCTCATTATAAAATACATCTTCTTTTGCCAGAAGGTTTGGCTTAGGTATACAACACCCTGTTCTCTGTATGCTTTGCGGTTTCTTGTACAACAGTATGGTATGACACGGCGTCTTCACTTTCTGCCTACGATTTGCCTGTGCTCTGCCCATCTTTTCCACGGAGCTCTTGCCAGAAGTTGAGGCTTTCTACCCCCAAAGAAATTCAGAGTAGTTTGCTGCCTAAATAACACGTTGTAGCTTGACTTCTTCTTTCCTACAACCAAATGTGACCGTGACAGGAAAAAATGAGCACTTTTAAAATTAATTCAAGTTTAGTTTTAAAATAAAAAAAGAAGTCTTGAGCTAGTATCTGTCAGACCTGCCTGCATTTGTCGCTCTTTTTGGCAGTGACATAAACCCACTGCTACAGTTGCCTCACTTTAAATTCCCAAGAAGTTCTTTGCCACGGTAGATCTCAGTGCAGAAATAAAACAGCTGACCCAAATGCTAATTTCATCTTCACTAAGTGTTTGCACGAGAGCAATTATGTCAGTGCCTTCCCATCGCTCGCAAAAAACGGGGCGCTCCCTGTCCGAACTCCCACCCTCCCCACGAGCAAGGCCCAAATTTAATTGCATTTTCTAAGCTAAGATTAATGCTAAAATATAACTGTGATGTCATGAATCGGGAAATATACTTTAAAAATCCCTATGTGTCTAGGGATGTGTTTGTAATGCAGGGAAAGCAATCTGCTGGCTTGCGACAGGGGATGGATACGTCCTCAACGTCGGACTTTCCTGAGCCTTGGGTGACATGGGAGCCTTTGAGAGACACAACCCACCGCATCTGCAGTGGAGCTCATGGGGAGTCTGAGCAATACTGTGTGTAAACATGTATATATGTGTATTTAGAATCACAGAATTGCCCAGGTTGGAAAGGACCTTCCAGATCATCGAGTCCAACCAGCAACCCAACACTGACAAAACCCATCACTAAACCATATCTCCAAGCACCACGTCTACCCAGCTTTTAAAGACCTCCAGGGATGGTGCCTCAACCACTGCCCTGGGCAGCCTCTTCCAGTGCTTGACAACTCTTTCCGGGAAGAAATTTTTCCTACTATCCAATCTAAACCTATATATATAAAAAAATATATAAACCTATATATATATATAAATAAATGCTGTACAGCCCGGTCGCGGTATGAGGGAAGCTGGTGGGTGCACTTGCACCCCCAGCAAAGTCCTTTTCTTTCCACAGTGGCCACCCACCCCTTGAGCACTGCCGTCCGGGGCTCTTGGTTCTGGGGGCTCCTCATCCTCGGGGGGACGCCAATCCCCCGCCGGCCCTGGGACGCGTCGGGCGTCTTTTTCTTTGTTTTCTTTGCCGGCGAGCCTGCCGGTCTCGGGGCAGGCGCTTTAGTGAGATGGATGGCACGCCGGTGAGCGGCGGGTGGAGGAAGTCCTTCCCCGGGTTGTTTACACCAAGGCGTTTTAGAGCAGCCATTTAGCTGCCACCCCCGTCCCACCCCGCTGACCAGCTGTAAGCGTAAAGGCCGCCAGTGGGCCCGCGGGTCGCTGATAAACTCACCCCCCATTTGGCAGGCAAGGAAGCCGGGATGATAAGGATGTTGATTTATGTTTTATCTGTCACTACATTTTCAGTAAAGCGGGGCAGCCAGCCTGAACGGAGCGAGGGCTGTTATCACCTCTCCTTAGCCCCGTTAAGTGCAGCAGGCTCTTTGGTGTCTCTCGCCGTTAATTAGAGGGTAAACAGGACGCCCAGCGCCGGTCGGTCCCGCGCTTGGCACAAAACCCGCAGATTTGGGGCAGGGCTGTGGGTCTGGGGACACACACACGCGTGAAAGAGGGTTCCTAGAAGTCCTTGGTGTTTCCTAGACTTGTTTCTATCATTTAAAATGCGTTGCATACCTTGAAGCGAAGGTAACGGCTTGTTTAATTGGAGATAACTCCACCGAAGTGGCCCGAGTTAGCGTTCGTGTCAGCAGCGAATGTGCCCCGTAACGCCGCGCACCTCGGGTACGAGCGTTCAGCGCAGGAAAAACCTGACAACGCTCGTTACCGGGGAAATAAATGTCGTGAATTATATGTACGATTATGTACCATTTTCCCCTCATTTTGGAGGTGAGCGTTATTCTTCTGAAGGCATTGTGAGATTTTGCACATTATATTTAATGGCAAACACATTTTTAGTTGTGAGAAGCACCGCGTGCCTTTTGGGGCCAGTAGAAGTGCCCGCAGAGAAGAGGGTGGAAAAGAGCCGGGAGAGAAATGTGAGCATTAAAATACTGAAGTATTCCAGCAAAACCAGAACACGGAAAATCTGGAAAAAAACCCCCACCAAACCCTACGCAATTCTTGTTACATCCTATGAAAAATGTTAAAAATACAACTCTTTCTTTTCCCTCGTCCCCTCCTGATTTCTTTTTCCTTTATTTCTCTCTCTCTCCCCAAATATTTCATCTTACCTTTCAAGTCTGTCATTATATTTCTTTCTAAACAAAACTAGAAAGAGAAAAAGAAGCTAGTTCCTGCTTGGGGTCAGTGGGAACTTTGCCATTGACTTTAAATAGGTCCAGAAGCGGGACCAACAGAGCATTTTATAGCTTCCTTTATTTATCTTAGGTTTTATTTTGAGCAATGTGTCTTTGGTATGACTGCATTATTTCCACAGTGAATACCGTAATAATGGCCTCGTATACATTATTATATACACACGTACTGAACCAAGCGTTATTGATAGTTGTACTCTTTTAAACAAGAGTAAAAGACAATTATAAAAGCACAGCGCAGGGATGCTGATGTGGGGCCGGCTCAGTACAGGGTGAGGGTTCTCTGCAAGTCCGTGCTTGGTGTCACTCCATAGCGATTTTCAAGTATAAACAGGAATATCGCTGATACCACGAGACAGGCAATTAAGAGAAAGACAGTAGTTAACGCTTTAGTCAAGGAAGGCCAGGCTGCAGTTCCTTTGGTGTTGTTAATGATGCCCATAGCCGATCTGTTCTTCCTGATGAGAAATGGGGGGAAAAGCAACCACTCTCCAGACTGGGCTACCGTAGGAACCATTGCCGCAATTTTTAGAGCTTAGCATCGTGAGGCCGGTTGGCCAAGGATAACAATGCGGAGTTTGGCAGAAACGTGGCCGATATCCGGGGATATCAGCTGAGGAGCGTGCTGGCCATTTGTCACACACGATTCAGAGCCACAAACGATGGTAGGGACTATTTCTGTTCCTTGTTGATGACAGTTATGGATCTTGAGTTCTTCTGAAAAGTGTGTCCAAGGAATCCCCGAAGAGCCATCTCATGCACAGAGATAATTTATCACAATTACAAGTGCAGTGTATTACAGTCCTGAGTAGAATAACCAACAGCGCAAATAAATGAGAGAGATGAAGGCGGGTTTGCTGCAAAAGTGGCTGCAGCCATGAATCAGACCAACCGGCCTCTCTCTGCCTTGTCAAGAAATAAGGTAGACCCCCAGCTGGATAAAAGCTGCAGCTCACGTGGATCTGGAAGTGAGGATGGATCAAAGGCAAGTTTTTCTCTCCCTGTCCTACTGTGGGATCCTCTGGATCAGCTGGATACTCAGGACACGCTGGGCCGAGAGCGCTGCACCTCTTCTTTCACCCCGGCCAAAACAGCCAGCTGAACTTCTCGCTGCGCGGGTACACTGCAGGGACAAGACAAAGTCACTGTTGTGCCCGTTCCCTTCAGCTCGCCGGAGTTAAAAATCAATTTTCCTTCCAGTTAGTATGGTTACGTTACTTGCAGGGCAGCTTTCATACTGCTGGGTTTGTCTCCCACAACAAATTAGAGCAGCTGCATGGAGAACATACAGCCCGTTGGCTTCTGGTTGTCACGGAAAGAAATCTACGGATAGGCAAAACAGAAGCATTTATGGAAACCCATCGGTGAGGAGAGGCCGCGGGGCCCGGGGCTTGCAGCAGCTGTACCCTTCCCTCTGAACACACGCGGAGGGGCTGGTGATGTCGCTTCCCACCCCAAACATGTTTCCCAGGATGAGAAAAAATTGTGTAGTTAGTACAAAAGTACGCTATTGTCAGTGAAATGTCCCTCTAGCAACCGCAAGGGAAGGAAAAGCAGCTTGTTGGGAGAGCAGCCCTGCCCGCGGCACAGCGGCCTAGTGGATTTGTTAGACTGGAGCCGAGTAAGAAATTTAGAAATATAACCTAATTATTTTTAATTGATAAATTTCCCACAAGCCGTCACAGCTGCTCTCCAGTGTATTTGTTTCCCCAGATATTTGCCGAAAGCTTTCTGCAAACACATCTTCGGTGCTGATAAATAAATTTGCCTGAATGCACCCTTCTCTAGTGGTTTTATCATTTATTTGTGGCAGAACAAATGCACCTCTTAGAATTTGGATCTTAAAATAAATATATCGTCTGGAAATGCCATATATTCTTGCAGGGGCTTTAGCTGCTGTTTTTCCAGGCTTTCATAGAATCACAGAATGGTTTGAGTTGGGAGGGACCGTAAAGTTCATCTAGTTCCAACCCCCTGCCATGTTCAGGGACAATTCCCACTAGACCTTTCCTGCCAGTAAACTGAATATTCATGGAAAAATGGGTGAGAAAGGGTGTCCATAACACTGAAATAAATCCAGTGTTTTATTCAAGTGATTATCCAGGAACGTTTTTTGGCCACTTTCCCGATTTCTATTAAAAAAGAGAGAAATTGGTCCTCCCATCCATTTATGAGTTAAGCCATTTTAAAAATTGCTTTATTCCATTATACGGTTCCACACCCGCTTGTTTGCCAAAAGAGAGTTTGCCACCGTGCCCAGAACAGCTGCTGGTGCTCGGCATTTGCAGCTTCCCCTTGCTCCCTGATACTCCATAAAACCCTTTATATTCACTGTAAAAAGCATTTTCCCTCTCTTTGCTTAGTGACCGTGCGCCACAAATATTCTCTTTCCCGCTGGGAATGAAATGAAAATGTTTGCAAAGCTTTATGTAGTGCCAGAACATGCCAGCTCCGCGTGTTGTGAAGCGAATGCGCGTACGCGTGCGGATGCTTGCCTAGGAGCCCAGCATTCCCCTCGTCTTTCCGGGCAGCAGGAAGGTGGTGATGGGCTTTTCCTGGGACTCCTCCGAGCGCGCATGCGGTCGGTGTCTGCCGCCTGGCTTTACAACTCTTTGAAGCTTATTTATGGCCTGTGGAAGAGCTGACGTGGACTAGGCTAACTATTTTTGAAGCTTTTCTTTTTTTTCTAGCCTTGTCCATATCTATTCAAGATCACGTGTTTATGCCGCATCAAAGCGGACGTGTTGTTTCTCCTACCTCAGATCAGGTCTTTGCGCTTTTCTTCTCCTGCACTGCTTTAACGCTGCCCATCATAAGCAGTTTACACATTTCTCCCCGCGTTGTTGTAGCCTGACGCGTGCTTTTATTATGGTGGCACCTTTGAAAACATTGGCTTCAATATTTGGAGGGCGAATATTTGCCTTTCAAGGAACTGTGCTCCGTAAGAGGGAATTGTGCAGCGCATTTCAGTTAATTGAGTTGATTTCTACTGCCCCGAGAGCCCGAGAGAGACTTGTTTGCTGTTCCGCTGGCAGCTGACTGCTCTTTTTAGAGGCTACGCAGGATGCCCCAGCAACACTTGGCGGCTTTCATCCCTTCCTTTGCTACTTTCATTTGGTATCTCACTCACAGAATGCATTTCCCGTGCCAAATCCTCCTTATCGCACTCACAAAGCCAGGCTGTGATGTGCTGGCAGCGGCAGCGACGTGCAAAGGGGTAAACTCTGGGGAAGGAGAGTGCCGGGATCCAGCAGCAGGATCTGCTCCCCGGCTGCTTTCGAGGCAGGGTGGGAGTCAGGCAGAAGGACCACGGTATCCTCTAACTTCAGGGACTGAGAAGCTGATGTCCAACCCATTTTGGATGTTTTTTAAGCATGTACTTTGGCTTAGAATATTTATTCCTTCTCTTGTGACCCTGAAACCCATGACTATGGTCAACACAGTAGCTGGATTTTCTTTTATGTTTAGACCTTGTTCCCACAGTTTGTGCGTGTAACAGATTCTTTGGTTTGGTGCTTTTTATTCATATATAAGTGAAGAGTAATAGGTATATGGATTACTTGTTTTCATACTTTCTAATATTCTTGCAAATCAAATACATTGGGATTTTTTTTATTATTATGATGTTTGTCTGTTTATCAACCTCTGCTAACCCAGGACATAACTCAGGACCCTTCAGTTGAATTTATAGGTTCAGTTCCTTTTCCTGCTCTCATCAAGCACAGGAACCAACACCACAAGGAGACAGACTGGGAAATATTTATTTCCCAAATACAATTCTGTGGCCTCCTGCACGACAAGAGTCTCGCACTCTGAAAATTAAAGCCCTTCACCTCACACAGCAATTAGCTGCCAGTCCCCGGAGGAGCCAAAGCTGGAGCGTGCCAGCACTGCCGGACCTTCTGCTGGTGGCACCGCCAGCCGTCCTGCTCTCCTAACTGGGTCTCGAAACCCAGAGCTTGATAAACTGTCTGGACTGACAGGCAGCTTTGGGCTAAGAGAGTTTATAACATGCCAGTGCACGATATCTTCATTTTTTTTCTGGGATCTCTGGAGCAGAACTGTCCTGAAAATTGAGAGTTTTGTGGCATGGAGATTCTAGGGACTTCAGAACAAAATATTTTGAAATGACCTGGTCTAGCGGGAGGTGTCCCTGCCCAGGTTGGAACTAGAGGATCTTTAAGGTCCCTTCCAATCCAAACCATTCTATGACCGTGAAAATTGTCTCTACATCTCTTTGGCCATAAATGCCTTTGGTTAAAAAAAGGACTTGTTTTCAGTATCTCTTGACAGCAGAGAGGTGGTTTTTCTTTGAAGCGTTGAAGGCATTGCGCCTGCTCCTCTTCCTCCTTTCACGGTGGGCGAATAGATGGCGTGAGATACTTCCACCCCATGTCCTTCCACAATCTTCCTGTTACAAGCAGGTACCCCTCTAATTCAATTAAGACACTGCAGATTGGCTTCTGTGCACTGGGGAATGGGGTTCGCCTTTCCCCAAGTTTCCCTTTGTCTTCGGGAAAGCTGCCAGGGCTACCTCCCGCACCCGAAATTTAGAGGGGCCTCTGCTCGTCCAAAGCAGTTCAGAATATCTGGTACTATAAAATGCATGGGGGGAGATGGTTTTATCTCTTAAGCCTCCCCATCCCTAGCTTCAGGAATAACTAACTTTTCCTTTAAACCTGTGGACTGCATATGTTTTAGATTAGTTTCATTTGTGTTTTTGTAGGTTTTATGAGTTTTTTTAAATAATTTTCCTGTTTTCTGAGTAAATTATATGAAACATCTGCCCTAAATTTAATCTATCAAGCTCATAAAGGGAAAAGGCAGACGTTTTATGAGTGATATTATAAAATTTAGATAATTATCTTGTTTGTTTTAGCAGTTTCTATTTTGGTCTCCGTACAGTATTCTTCCATTAAAAGACAATTTTTATGTGGTGCGCTGGTCGAGGGGAACAGCCAGTGATCACATAAAACATACATATAATAATGCTCATGTTAATCAGTAATACTCAATGTATTTTTAACTGAACTATATTTACTGTGTAAGCCTAAACCTAATTTCAAGCCTGTTATGGGCTTCTCACATTAAAAAGGAAACAAAAGCCTCCGCATAGACAGCATGTAATTCCACTAACCTTCATTAGCCATGCTGCTTAGGCAAGTGCAAGTAGGATTTATAAAAGTATGCCTAGAGCAATGGATATCAGACGTATTCGTGGTAGCCTTTTCCACTGCCATCTGCATCAGTGCGCTGGAGTTCTGCCATCCTTTATCTACTGAATGTGCAAATCTCTTTAATGGAAGGTGGAGAAGTGGTTGAGGCACCAACCCTGGAGGTATTTAAAAGCCGGGTAGACATAGTGCTTGGAGATATGGTTTAGTGATGGGTTTTGCCAGTGTTGGGTTGCTGGTTGGACTGGATGATCTGGAAGGTCCCTTCCAACCCGGGCAATTCTATGATCATCGCGTGCACTCCTGCTCTTATGTTCTTTACTAGACATCTGCCACTGTCTGCTGTCAAAGACAATATACTGTGCTGGTTTAAACCTCCGGTATGCCCTGATGTGGTTATCCTGGCTCCTTATGTGGTTATTCTTGCCTTTTTCTTTGTCAAAAGAGGCTCTTTCCATTAACTTTGCAGGATAGAACCAAGCATTGGCATTAAGATCCAAAATTGATGACAAAAGTCTTTTATTTAGGAGAAGATGCCGATGGTTTAGCTTCAAACAAAAAGCCGCTGGGGTTCTGTTGCCCGTAGGCATATGTGAGGATACTCAGCAAGCCAATCTTAATGGAGTTGTAAGCGATCTTCCTTCTCTTGCCGCAAGACCACAGTCTTTCAGAGCTCATATGGATTCGGAATAATGTCTGACTGCCTTGGTCACTCTTCTGGGCAGGTTTTGTATGGCACTCGTTCCATCCCTTCTTAGACCTTCTTTGAGCTTTTCTAAGTGAGGTATCAATTGCTATCTCTCTGCTAGTTCAGTCTTTTTTCCTCATTCCCACAATTCTTTCCTCAAACGAACAGAAATAATAAAACTGGCTGGGACTCCTGCTCTGTTGTGCCGTGGGCTCAGCTCGTGTCTGGGGACTCAGTGCTCGTCAGGAGGCCCAACAAGCTTCTAGTTCAACTACCTTCTGCCCTGGCTTAATGGGAAAGACTGGTCAGTTCTGGCTTCCAAAATCTTCGCGTGGTCTGTAAAAATGTAAATGAAAAACGAACGCCCGGTAGAAATATAGCAATTTTTTTTTTTGCTATATGAAATACGAATGATATATGATATATAGCATACGCTATATGAAATATAGCAATTCTTGTGCTATATGCAATGTGAAATCAGTGCATCTTTCTGCGGGCTGTTTATGTTGCAGAGGAGCCGAGAGAGGAAGGTGGAAGCATGCGTGTTGTTTCTCAGTGCGGAGAGTCTGCAGCCTTTTTTCCCCCAGTATGTATCAATGGATAGAGAATTCATTCATTTGGAACTTGCTAAGTGGTGCCAGAAGGCAACAGAAAATAATAGCAGTGCTAAAGGCTTAGCTGTGTGAACGATACGCACTTGGTGTCCAGAATCTATTATAGTTAGTTGGAACTTCAGGGTTTAAAAGATAGATATATTTCTTTTTTTTTGGACTTTTGTTTAACTCCAAAGACTATGCCAGCATGGCTCTAGGGTCAGGAACTAGTTAAAATGCTGCTGATTCTCCCTGATGGGTAGAATACGCTACAGCAGGCATTTGTAGTTCATATACTAGTAGTTACAAACAACTGAATAATTCTCAGCAAATATCTGAATACTTTTTTCTTGCTTTCTCTTTGAGTATTCTTGATTTCCATAGACTCATCCATGATGCAGATTTACTTAAATATTTTTTTCTCATTTTTCTCACTACTTACTGTTTTAAATTCCAGGGTTTTTCAGTTAGCTTCTCTGTGCTATCTTTGCCATTTTTCCTGCTGCCCGGTTGGATAAACACAATAATTTTTAACCACCTTCCCCGTCAGTACATTTGAATGAAAGAAGCACTACAGACCAAACAGAGAGGTCTGTGACCCCGTCTGGGTTTCAGGCTCTCACTACAAGCCGATTCATGATGAATTTAACCCGCACAAACCCCTAATGCCAGGGAGAGGCAGTTCTGCTCCCGTCCCCCGCGCCTTGGCCGGTGGCCGGTGGGTGACGCAGCCGTGCCGCCCCGTCCGGCTTCTCCTGGGATGGAGGAGGAAAGGATTTTCCTTTTCACCAGCCCCTTATCTTAAGCTGATCGTGAGACTGAGCAACGGCAATAGGAAAATGTAGCTGCCTGCCTCAGGACCGGGCTACTTACGATTTTTCTCCGATACAGTAGTTTCTGACCCCTGAGGAATGGGTGATGTCTCCAGTAGGTCACGCTGAAAAAGTCACGTTTGCCTGTTGGCCCGTGCTGGGAGTAAGAGCACTGACTGTGCGCATGAGGAATAGGAAGGGGCATTTTCACCTCAGAAGCCGGGGAAGGGGAGGGAGCTTAAGTAAAATGCTGGGGGGACTCTGGGTCTTCTGTGTTGTGGCGGTGTGAGAGGAGCCGGAGGGCAAACGCTTCCCTCCTGCTCAGCATTGTTATTTCCCCTCTGCGTATCCCACCATCCCACTCGGGTCTGGAGCAGGGAAGGGGAAAATACGCTTTTGGGAGCTAGCAGGAGAACTGGCTGAGTCTCCCTATTCTCCTCTACGTGTAAATCCGGTATAAGCCCAATCAGAGTGCAAAATTAAAATATTTTCTCCTTTATGTGTTTTCCATAATACCATGTCTTTGAGGATTTGAAATGCCAGAAATGATTGCCAAGCTTTCGTCTGGTTAGCTTACATGCTGATTGATGAGCTTGATAATATGTGTGGTTTAATGATATTTACGCCGTTTGTCCAGCTAGGTATATTAAAAGAATGTTGAGAAAATAGTAGACGTGCTAAAATCCGACGGTAACAGCTCATACATTAGTGGTGTTTCGTTGTGAACAAAGTCATTTTTCAGCCCAGTCATAAAGTAGCCTAAAAACAAGCGTGGCACTGTTTGCTTCAAATGAGCCCGTTTCCATGTGACCACCATTCATCTGACATCATTACTGACATAGCTTTCGTTAGTATGATATCTGATTAAGGCTCCCAGCCGTGGTGGAGCCAGACTAAGTAGTCTGAGCGAGGTGGCTGAGGCAAGTTAATGTGTCAATGTTACCGTTGGGTGAGAGCCTCTGCTCAAAGTTTCCTTTGGAGAACAAGGATAGAAATGGTTGATGGTCTTTCTAATGGGAATCTCCCGAAAATACTTGAAGATCTGGTAGTAATTAAAGATGTGCTGAACCCCAACGAGAGATGTAATCAGGTCAGCAAAACATAATGTTTCTGTGTGAGGGAATGTATGAATGTGACTGGGACTGAGAAAAAAGAAAAAAGAAAAGAGAAAGGAAAGGAAGGGAAGGGAGAGGAGAGGAAAGGAAAGGGGAAAAAGGAAAAAAGAAATAAGAAAGGAAAGGGGAAAAGGAAAAGAAAGAAATAAGAAAAAAGAAAAAAAAAGAAAAAAACATGAGCAAGAGAAACACAATTGATCATATATTTGCAGACACCAATTAATTAAATCGCTGTCTTGTCTGTGAATAAATGCCTGGTTTGTATATGTAAATAAACAATCAGCCTTGTTTAGGTCTAAATTTCTATTTTATAAAAAAATTTATAAAGCTTGATGAATTCTCGTTACCCGAGGAACAAATCATTTTCAACAGGCACCATAAGATACACTTGCAGCGTCCGTCTGAGATGGGATGAGCTCCACTATTTCTGCTTTGGCTTTTAAAATCCACAATGATTATTGCTATATCTAGTGATTTAGAAAACATACTGACTAGCCCGCTAAAGTGAAAAAAACCCAAATGTAATTTACTTTATGTAATGGGATGACGATAAAATTTCTTTTGACAATTCTGTTTCTAAAGTCTGATATTAACCTGTGCTCCAATTTTGGTCTTGGACAAGAAACTGCTGCTATTGTTGTTCGCTTTTTCCTTTTTAAACTAGAATACGGTGGGTTATTTTCCCTGCACAGATGCCACAGTGCTTGATATATCTATTATGCTTTGAACTGTTATGAGACTAAGACTCATCTTAGACTGTTATGGGACATAATTCCATAATTAAGACCCCCCCCCAAGAGCTAGAAGCATCAACTTCTCACACCTGACGCTAAATCACTGCTCAAGTGATTTAGAAGCCCACTTCATGCTGTCAAGGGTGATGGAGAAGCATAAACCCCAGTAACTTCCAGTGGAAAGTGTGATTCCCATTCTCTAGATCCCTTTGGGAAAATAATTTAGGGAATTTAAAACATCATTTTTAAATATTGAAGTGAGGAGTTAAGGATTTGGCATGAGAAGGATGTGAAACTCACCGAGGAGCAGGTTACATAGAGCTTTAACAAGCGTTTTTTAGGTAGGAAATTTTTATTTCTGATGCTAAATGATGGTCAGACCCATAGTGTCCTGGCACTGACTTTGCCCAGGTGACCAGGAGTCAGCAGTTCAGGAGGCGTACGGCATCGGCACGGCACTTCCTCTTACAAGCACAGCTGTTGGCACCACCAAGTGACACCGGCCGTTACAAACTACAAAGGGAAAATCCCAAAGGATATGGCTTCGAGCAAAACTGTTCAGATGCGCCCTTTGTTTTCCTGTATGAATATACCTGAAGAATAGATTCTATTTCAAAGAAATACTGAAATCTTCAGGGTATGGATTGCTTACCCGCATTCAAAATGTTTGGTGGGTTAGACCCAGATTAAGATGGCCGAAATTCTGTATAATTTGGCCTGTGGCCAGCCAATGGGAAATACTACGGTTGTATGCGGGATTAAGTTGGTGCAATTTGGACATTAGTCCTCTAATAGAACCAGTGAAATGAATGGATAGACTTAAACGCTGAGCTGCAGGTTAGTTTTGCAAGAAAGTATAGCAGAGTCTGTCCTATTGCCGTATACCTTGTAAAAGTTTAATAAAAGATATTTGTTTCACGCCAAAGGAATAACGATAATATCACTTTGAAATTGTTAGAAAAATGCTGAGCGTTAATCTGCCATAGCCTTTAAATCACCGCTCATATGCATTTAATCTTCTTCTCCTTTAATTAGAAAAAGTTGTAAGGTGGTCGATTCGTCTGACGTTAGACTCAGCAACACATTACTTAGATGAAATCACACTTGAGAGTGCTGTGGACTGGACCTGAGTAGCTTAGCTGATAAGGCACTGGTTTGTCATCTACAAGACAACAGTTCAAGACTTCTCTGATTTCTTAAGTCAAATTAATTTAGTTATGTCAGCTATGCTGCCATAAGATGATAATCCAAGCTGCATGGATGCCAGGCATACTTTTCCCTTCTTTGGCTAGGCTGAAACTCTGTCAGAAACACTGCGGGTAGCAAGAATTCATTTCAGGTGTGGCGAGGAAACCGGAACGTTTGAATTGCATGAATCCTAAAATAAGTGACAATATATATTGGCTCCTCTGACTCCACTGGTCTAGGATTTTTTTCCTGTAAGACCCACTAAGACCCGGCGCGAAACGCTTCCAGCCCACTTGAACTCTGGTTGGGTGTAGGATCTAGCTATGAAGTTTATTTAAAAAAAAAAAAACAAACAAACCAGCAACAAAATGAAAAAACCCCTCACTACCTTTTCTGTGCGGGGTTCTAGAGCGTGGGACTGTCATGACTCAGCAGAATAATGGTCCACTTTGTGTGTTTCTCAGGCGATCCAGCATCTTGCGAACCATTCCTCTGAGGAGACGCGGTTTCCCCTGCAGAACCCTCTCTCCTCGGGTGCCGGTTTCCTTCCATGGATTTCCCCTGTGGCAGTAAATCTTTTCAGGAGAGATATGAGGATAACAGAGCCTAAATGCTTACAGAGAAAACACAAACATTCTTCTGCAGAAGTGACTCACTCGGGGAGAGATAAAGGGGCTGGAATTTTCCTAAGGAAACGTCTTATTAACTTATGTTTTCTGTCTGTATCTCTGTCAGAAAAGGCTGTCGTTCCCGCTACTTCCTCAATAACTTCCATTTCAGACAAAATGTTGCAGAGGGAGCAAGGTCCCAGAGATGTAAAATACCTCCCAGTTTTGTCAAAGTATGTGGCTGGGTAGGGAAACGGAGTCTTTTAATGGTCCCACTGATAAAAACGATCCTCAGCACGAGCCGTCAGAATATCCACTCAGGCAAGAATTGCGAAGATTCAGACCGCAACACGTACGCTGACCGGGCATGGCGCAGAGCTGGCCGTCCCCAAGGAGGTACGCTGCGTAGTAACAGAAATCAGCATAAACCGACACCGAAATAATTCTCTTTCTGGAATGAACTGCCCAAATTTATGTAGCATCGCACAGAGATCTGGAAACACGGGAATATTAAACTGGGAAATAATGAAGCTAAGATAACATCCCTCCCTATTCTAATGCCAAGGGAAGCTATTTAAGCCTGTTGCAAAAGATTAAGGTATCAGGGACAGAAAGAGAGGTGCAAATAAAACTTTGGAAGTGGTGTTGACTGCAGGGACTCTGTCAGTGCCGTCTACTTCAAGCACGGCAACTGATAGCTCAGCTTGAAAAGTCACTGATCGCCTGAAAATGTGCCACTGTCATGTTATTTCCAAGAGGCCTTGATTACTGTGAAGGCATGTAATTGAAATTCTTATTCGCTATTAAAAAATGTGCTTAATATTAGTCTTCTCATGCAACTTCTATGTTGACATCCCAATTATCCAAGTGACTTAGCTGGTAGCATCGCTTCAGTTTTTGCAATAGCCTTGGTGATGATCAAATTTCTCAGGAATGATTGTCCATAATCCATCAGAGCTTGTAAAACTTTTACATTTATCATAGAGCAAATAATCTGGTAAGCGGCCAAGCCTTCATTTTCCACCAAAGAATACTAAAAAGAATCCAATTCCTGGAATCCGATGCAAATGTGTTTTCCGTGAACTGCTCTGTATCCATGCACACAGTTCAGAAGACGACACCAGAGAAGTTATTTAATGAGTAAAATATTGTTGTTTCTCCCCCTCCCTCCACTAGAATTCCACATATCAAGTTTTCCAAGACACATATGCTCTTTTTAATGACTTGAAATACTTTCCTAATGATTAAATTCTGCTTAGCTGTAGTAGGCTCTTCTAGACCTTTTAGATGCCAATATAACGTATGCAACCAATGATAGGCTGTAAACATTCATTTTAGGCCACTAAAATCAATGCTTGGGAAGCTGATTTGTCCGTACCAACTTTGTTTCACAGCTTGTGTAATAATTATTCCTAGTATTAAATATTACGGCTCAATAAAGCCATTTGGCATAGTGCTGTCCAGCTACTTGAAACTGCAACGTCTAAATTATTCAGCTGCATTTCTGCAACACTTCTGAGTCACGCAGAGTATTTTTTGCCTTGAAATTCAGCAGGTTGCTTGACGTTTAAAAGGCACTTCTTGAAGGTTTGTGACGTGGAAATCAATTGCTCTATAGGATGGGAAAGTAGTGCTTTCGTGTGGGTAGTGATTTCTGTTTCCTGTACTTCCTCATGGTTCAATAACTTCCAGCTTCAACATATACGGGGTCATCTTTTAGTGTGCAGCAGACGGCCACCATCTCAAAAGCTTCAGGTGGTAGCTGTTGTGTAGACACACAGGCGACGGGATAAAGGCCAGCTTGGCCAAAGCCAAGGAATGCCGTGACAAGGTGCCGTCTCCAAGGCAACTGCTGTGGTTGGGCAATTTTTCTCAGGCGCTCATTTTCTCGAGCAGAGGATTGTTCATTAAGGCGTGGAGGTATCAGCTCTGCTGCGTGTGGAAAGTGGCATGGGCTGCTGTCCCCGTGAGGGTCTCCTGTGCTCTGGGGTGGCTCCGCTGCGATCGGCACGGAGAAACTGGGCATCGCTGCAAAATTAGGCGCCTATGCTGCAGACACAGGCGGGCAGAGGTACTGTCTTTCCAAGTTGTCTTCTCACAGCTGCTGGCAAAGGAACACAAATTTGTGCGTTGCGAGGGAGTTTCTTTTCTGCTCAGCCCCCACCGTATTCAGTAAGTTGAGGCATTTACTATAAAATCACCTTGTTAATCGTACGGTTTTCAATTCATTCCAAGCGTTGTGAGGAAGAGATGGTTATGACGTAGAGGAGAGATGGAGATGTCAGCAGGGAGGTCGTTGGGTTGTGTATCACCTTCCATCCCTCCCCGAACAACTTGCCTCCTGTGCGTGGAGGAATCAGGAGAACCTTTCAGGACGTCACCTGGCAGGGATGGCACAGGGACTGCAGGCTGGATCCGGAGCCTGGGCAACCAAACGTGCCCAGGCTGCTGGCCATTCCTCTCAGTTGACATCTATGAGCCCAGTGCATGCCCTTCACCATCTCTCCCGTTCAGTAATTCCTTTATGTACGCCGAGAACCCTGCAGATCAATCACACCCCTGTTCCCACCTTCGGCAGGAGTAGGCCATTCTCTCGTCTTAGGTATCTCCTTTTTTATTTTTTTTTTTCCCCTGCATGGCCAAGTTTCTAGTTCTTCTGATGTCTTGGCTCTGGATCCTGGCTTTTAAACTTACTTATAAAATTCTTCCTGTTTTCCATGAAGTTTTGCTGCTCCGTACTCTGGGTTCTAGCCTTTTGCTCACGTTTCCACGTTCACTTTTTCATTACTTCCCCTTCACTCAGCATCTGCTGTTGCTCTGGTGCCTGCTGTTTCTCTCTTCCTGCACCGGAGTTTTTGCTTCTTCCCACAGGCTGCTCTGGAAAGCTCTTTTTTTAGTAGACTCTCAGCCATTATCTGCTCACACATAAGATTAATTTGCTGCCTTTGAGGTATGCAGGCAGTAGAAAGGAGCAGTAATAGTATTAAACAGTCCGGGGAGCCTGGCTGCTCCCTAAGTGAAGTTTTTCTTGTGTTTCAAATTGCACGAAAATCAAAGCATTTTGTGTCTGTGGGTTCCTGGAACATTTTGACACTTAGCTGAAGCACTCCCAAGTTGTCATCTTATAAAAAGAGCAACTGGGCCTGGTGTTGGATTTTGCTTTACCATGCCATTCAGAAGTTATTGGCATGATATTACAAAAAAAAAAAAACATATTTAAGTGCTGTGGAAGGTTTATGAAAGTTGTATAATTCTCTCATATGACCAAAATATATCTTTTTTTTCATATTTGTCCCGAGTACCATTCAAGTATGCACTTTATCAAACTCCAGACCAGAATGGTTCATAGTCACTTACTGGTATTTCAAAGTTGGTTGTTTAAATTTGGTACTTCGTACCTCCAAGGGAAATAAATTTGCATATTAAGGTTTAAAAAATACACTGAACCAACCTGCAAGTGAAAAACTGGACCTAGTGCTTTGTTTGCAATATCCCTGCTGTAGCTCTTCGGAATATCTTGGCATTGTGGTGTAGTTTTCCCACATTTCAGAGGACACCTTGAATAAAGAGCTCCGCGCGGATCAGTTCATCCTCTGTTTCATTATGGTACTGTAGAAATCCAGCTGACACCTTGAATCTCAAAGAAAGATAGAGTAGATCTGGAAAATATTCCGAGGGGTGACAGGATTGACTCAGAGCAAGGAAAGACTATCTCAGAAAGGAAATAAAAAAAACACTTTGGGAAAGAAACAGAATGGGGGAGGCAGAACATGAAAGAGGCCAATAAAACCGTAACTAGCACGGAGAAGTCGTCTGCTATTTCTTCGAATATTGTAACTAAGGGACATCAAAGCAAAGAGAGGGAGAAGAGGTTCTTTGTGCAGTTGGGTAGTTCAGCTGTGGAACTCTTTGCCAAAGGATGTTACAAATGCTAAAATAGTCCATGGTTTGTGGAGAGGTTTGACGTGTTGGTGGAGGAACAAACTATTCTGTGTGACTATACCTACAGAAATCACTTCTGGTTCAGGAAATCCCTTAACTAAAAAATAAGCAGATTCTGAAGCTACCTTCATTTTTATAATCTTTTTTAGGCAGGCCACTTTTGGAGGACAGGTGGTAGTGTACTACATGGACCACAGGTAGTGTACCCAGTACTATTTTCTTGTACTTTGTCACTTCACAGAATTGTCTGAAAGGTGGTTTTCGGTTCTTCTAGCAGCCATATATCTCCCCACCAATTTTTAAAAATGTATTGTGTTGCCAATATTGTAATGCGGAGGCTGAAGGCAAGAAAAAAGAGGCGGAAGAACGCAACAGTTAGCGTGGATTTATTATTGTGCAGGATTTGATACTTCAAAAGATCTTGGCTCCCGCTGACTGTCCTTTCTTGGTCGCCACATTTCAACAGCTGGGTTGAAATTCCATACGTTAAAGGCGCTTTTGAATGACGGTTATCCAACATCCATTGCCAAACTTAAGCATTTGGGAACTTTTTGAACAGAGGCAAGACTGTGACCGTGCGCCAGAAATGCAGAAAGCTGATTGTGAGTAAAAGCCCAAGTTGAGGAATCTACAGAGGCAGCTGCTGGGAGGGGGTTTCCTGTTCTAGTTCTCAAGGCAGATTTGGCAAGACGCATTAGCGGGTCTCTGGTAAGGAAAACAGACTTTTCCTGCAGCCTTTCAGTCTCTGCAAGCTCTTGAAGAGCTTGATCACTCAGAAAAATTAGCCCTAGAACTTAGTGTGTACTTACTATCTATTTTGCTGCTCTGTTTTATTTTGTTTTAACGAGTACTGTTCGATAACGTGAAGTCTAGTAGTAATGTTGGGTTTCTTTTGAAGCAAGTTTAATTTTCATTTTGATCGTTTATGTTGTGCCTGCTCTTGGCTTTGTTGCATATAGCCAAAATATTGTTTTCTGTGTGCTCTTTCTTGAAAGCTTTTTTAAGTTGAAAGAAATTTCAAAAGGGAGCTACTGCAAAAAATGAACAGAATTTAATATAGAAAGGTGCACTGGGATCAAGGGAGATGCTTTTACTAACAAATTTAATACTCATATAGGTAGCAAACCCAACTGGACTTATTTTTTCCTCTACTACAATATATGTACATGTAGATTTTTAACTGATCAGCCATTCTTCTTAACTTAGTTTTTAATAGCAAGCTAACATAGAACAGGAAACCAAAGGAGCTCAAGAGCTGTAAATATGAATTAGAAGCTTTATTGCTTGTACTCTTCCTTATCCTTGTGGGGAAAAAAAAAAAGGCTAAATACGTCCTTTCCTCTTTCTTTTCTATTTTGAATTTGGGCCAATGTGGGTGTGGAATTCTGGTGCCAGCTCAAAGTTTTAGTTAACCGTAAAGCCCACTACTAATCTGCCACGTGTAATTTGGCACAATCCCGAGCTAGGTCTGTGTGTAGATCAGGAAAGCAAAGCCGGCAGAAATTTAGGTTAAGAGATGGCAAGAAGCATGTGTAATTGTCTCCAGTGCTCCCAATTAACTCTCGGAACGACACTGAGGAGAAAGCTGCAGCGACAAGGCCAGGCAGGCCCTCACGGGCTGAACAAAGTCTCCAAATGCCTGTAAGTTTTGGGAGGCGAAGGTCACAGGAGCAATATCGGGCCACTCCAAGTCTGTGCCATAAACTGTCAATAAAGAGCTCTTGTGCGAAGCAGGCCTCATGTTTTCTCTGCCTATGTTTGTTTTTCACCAGCACCCCATCAATTCACGGTGCAGGGTTAATAAAAATCCACACAAGTCTCAAGGTGTTTCCTTTAAACGTCCTTGGAGGTTGTGTAGATGGACAAGACCACGCAGCTGCCCCAGTGCCCAGGCCCGTACTGGTCTCTCCTCTTTAGTGCGGTACGTTTTCACCTGTACTCCATATATCTGGCATGATTAAACTGCAGGGCTGCATTTTTAATGAAGTTTATCTGAACAAAAATTTTGCGTGTAACATAAATCCCAGGAATCTGTCACGAGAGGAAGACCTGAATCATCTTGGCCGCACTGCCAGCGTATCTAATCCTTTTTATCACTCCTTGACAAAGACAACCCCCCAGTTCTGGTTAAAGAGAAGATGAAGCTCTTCTGTCTGATCTTCCTGGCCCTCGATTCATTTTTATTCAACTTTTTAAAAGGATATCTCCGACCTTTACTCTCATTTTGTCTTCTTAAACATCTTCTGGCTGTCTTCAGATTCCATGACGTTTTTTACAACGTTGGGTTTGGGCTGAAAATTCATATTAATAGCAAGGTCGAAAGAAGCAAACGCTAATGCCTTGGAATCGCAGCAGCTATTCATCAAGTTTAATTGCCATCAGGTCTACTTAAAAGATAGCTGATTTACCTACGCTGCATTACACAGTAAAGGAGTATTATATGGAAAATACCAGAAAGAGACAATTATTTTAGCAGGTGCACACTGATTTGAGCTAATTTCTAAGCTAATGAGCTAGGTTCCCGTGTTTTGTTTTGGGTTTTTTTTTCATAACATTCTGAAAAAAGATCAAGATTTTCCATAGTTTTTATGACATTATAAAGGTGAAAATCCCAAGCAAAATAAAAAAAGTAATTTAAAAAAAATACTCTTTTACAAGTCAGTCAGTTTCACCAAGGATTTCTGTGACCATCAGAAAGTTTTGTACATACGTGACAGAAAGCCAGGCTGATGCTGTTCAAACGTGGCTTTTTTGTACATCTCACTATGTTAAGATAGAGATAGAACAACTGAAAATTATTTGATCCGTTGTCTGTCAGCTCCACAGGGCTCCGTGATGGTTTATCTCCAATTCTAGTCATTTCAAAGGTCAAATGATTTTTTTTTAAAGAAAAGACAGCTAAAGCAGAGTGTCAGGAAGTGAGATAAGGAAAACCCTTTTATGTTTGAAAATATTGCCTTATCTTAAAGTTCACTTTTCATTTAAAAATAAAGGCCAGCTCTGAAAAGAACAAACAATATTTTATTATGTAAAGGAAGAAAATACAATTGGTGCATTTTTATTTTTTTTTCAGTAGAAGAACATAAGCTTGTTGTTTTCTACAACTGTCAGTAGATCACCTATCATAACAACTCTGGTTGTTATCTACCTATATTTATTTATTTTTTTAAGTGAATGGCCTTAACTTCGTGGCAAAATGTAGTTAATGAAAGAGAACAAGACCTGAAGTTCTAGGAAAGACTTTGCTATGGACAAGCCATTTCGTCACTGGAATCAGAAATTATCCTGTGGAAGAGGAAGTTTTAATAAATCAGAACGAATAAGATCACGACTGAGAAAATTGTCTAGACCTCTTTAAGAATAAGAGTATCCATTTCTCGCAACTGACCATAACACATTTATTCTACAGGAAAGTGTAACGCTTTTTTAGTCGGCGAAACCACACCATGAGACCCTGACCTTGAAAAATTGACAGTATGTCACCCACCCAAGCGTTACGGTCCGGTACTGATGCTTCTGAGAATAACAGGAAAGAATGTGAGATAACACCAAGATGGGCAGTGAAATATCTGAATCATATGCAGGTAATTAAACGTACTCCCAAACCTCACATTCTGATTAATCAGGAATTACCACAGCTGCAAACAGTGTTGGCAACAAAGCATAAAACCACTTGACCCTCCACTGGTTTGGAACTGAGAGGTTTTCTACATGTTTTACACACTGTTGATCATAGCCTCAATGTAGCTGAAATATTTTAAAGCAAAAAAAAAAAAACCCTCAGGAAACAAATCTTATAAAATAATTTTCTGGACGACAAAGATTTATTCAGAATATTGACTGGCTGCAGAATTGTTCTTAGATGTTTCTGTGTACTAGTTTCTCAGACATCCTCTTCACCTCCTTGTGGTCTCTCTCGCACAGAGCTATCGCATCGAGAGGAAGGAGTCCTTGCGGAGCGATTAGAAGTGCAACATTCAGGAGAGGAAAAGTTATTTTTCTTAACCTCCTGGATGAGGCATTAACTGTAATCTCCTTTGAAATTCTTGCGGGGGTCTACCTAGGCCGCTTACCAGAAGTCAAATGTTAGGATGCACAATACATACATCAATTTAAGCCAATTAACGTACAAACCAAACCTATAAAAACACCTTGTTAGCTGAAGACTGGCCAATGTGACTGCACCTCTGAGGTATTAGTGTCAGTGATGGGCTCATCCTGACCTCAGGACCACACATTATATCATCTGAAAGCAAAGCGGTTCTTGGGATTTAACCATCTTTTTCACAGCCCTTCCGCCTTTCCTGATTCAGTCTTGTACATATTCTCAGAGGAGACCTTCTCGGTCTCTACAACTCCCTGAAAGGAGGGGGGAGCCAGGGGGGGTCGGGCTCTTCTCCCAAGGAACAGGCCATGGGACAAGAGGAAATGGCCTCAAGTTGCACCAGGGGAGGTTTAGGATGGATATCAGGAGCAATTTCTTCCCGGAAAGGGCTGTCAAGCATTGGGAGAGGCTGCCCAGGGCAGTGGTGGAGTCGCCATCCTTGGAGAGATTTAAAATCCGGGCAGACGTGGGGCTGAGGGACATGGGGTAGTGGGGGTTTGGGCAGTGTTGGGTTGATGGTTGGACTCGATGATGTGGAAGGTCCCTTCCAACCTAAACTATTTTATGGTTCTATATTTCATATTTCTTTCATTGCTAAAGTACTGAATGATGAAATAGATAATGCAGTGTATCTGTCAGATGAGAAGTGCCTACAGAGTTCTTGATCATCTATATACAGATAATACGGTAAATAGAGGTTAATGAAAGGTAGCAGCATCGAGATCTTTGAGAAATTGTGTAGCAAAACCGAGGTTGTCCTACAATGTCTGTTTAGGACCTATTGAAAAGGTATGAACGTAGCCAAAAGTGCATCAGACTGTGCGATTCCTGTTTGCACGTTTGTATTGTTTCCAGATTGTTTTAATCTAATGACTTTTCACGTCTAGTAGAAATCATTGTATTTTCACCCGTTCTGATGAAGCCAGTTATGGTTCTCTATTATGGTTCCAGCTGAATTTTTTCCATTCAACAAAAGTATTCTGCAAATATTTGCTAGCATATCACAATAAGTAATTCTGGCAATTAAAATCTTTTTGTGTGAAATTCTCATATACTTTTGAGAAACATGTCTTCTTGCAGACAAAATTTTCTTTATTTACAGGAAAAAAAAAATCATAGAAACAATGCTGGGTTTTTTTAAAAGCTTTTGAATGATCGACCATGAGGCAAACATGTCAGATGTTACCAACACAAAATCATAAAAAAACTAATAATTGGAGAGAATTATTTTGAGTCATTCCATTGACTTGAAAAGAATTTTATATTAACCTCGATAGCAAATTCCATCACCTCTTTTTGTTTCCTCTGGGGGGATATATTTTTAGATGAAGAAATAAGCCATACCTATTTAATGAATTATCCATTGCAAAATTATTCCCTCAATTCCAGTCGCCAGATTAAACCTTTACTGTTGCCTGGGAAAAATCACTTGCAATCTGTCAAGTACTCTAAAATGTTTACCATGTGAAACAGGAAGGATTCTATTTGTTTTGTGATGGAAAAGCAAAAGGAAGTGTTTCTGCAGAAAACAACATTCAATCTTCCATATTGCCCAAGTGAAAGTTATGGTCCAGCAAAAACTTAACTGCTTCTCTGTTTAAGTTAATGTTATACAGCAAAAAAGTGAGGCATTTTATTGATCTTCCCCAAATTACAAATTCTGTCACAAAGGAATGAAAAAGTGTCTCTTTAACCATTGGTATTGGTAGCAATGTCCTATTTCTCCTATTGAAATACAAGGACAAGTTAAAGCCTTATTTCTCTACAAAGTTTCTGCTTTTCGCGTTAGACGTATTTTGTAAGACGCGTAGCTCAGAGCTTCCTTTTTTATTCAAAATAAGGGGAGACTTTCCACCTACTTCAAATTGAACGCAACATGGTCCACAAGGTTTTAAACTAGGCACTAGGGAAATGATTTGCCTAAGATAAAACTCACCCGAAGCTTTATGCAAAACTGAAACAAAACTTTGTGGCTTGCAAAAATCTGATTGACAATAACCTGCAAGTTTAATACGTTATTGTTGGGAGGTAAAAAAATAAAATAATTTTTGTCCTTCTTGCAACAAAGCTTGCAGAAGAGTCGGTTCTATAAGGCCAACAACCTTATTCTGGGGGTTTGAGTTGCTTCAGGTAAGCATCCAGACTTTTAGATGCTTATTTAATTGACCCTCTAAACCTTTTGAGGTTTGCCCATCTCCAATTTAAAAATCCTCTCTGGAGGGAAGTTTTCCAGCTGTAAGGTCTCCAAAAGCACACCTGGCAAAACAACATCTGCCTGACAATGACGGGGGGAGCCTCCGTAAAGGCTGACATATGTGCACGTACAATTGGGCCTTATAGCAACAAAGCGTTTTACAGATTAGTGTACACCGGGGAGTCCTGACTCTTGACAGGAAAATATGATGGCTTTTAGACTTTAAATTACCGTGAAGCTGTATCCACAGCTGGTGCAGGTACAACATGCTCGTCTACAGATGGCAGGTAAGGGAGGTCATGTCCATAACTGCCTCCTCCTGCTTCCCAGCGTTGGCTGAGATGCCGCTGTTGCAATTCAAGACCAACATTTTCAGTGGCGGTTGGTTCCAGCTGCCGACACGGCGCTGCTGGAAGCCTGTGAGCTCCAGTACTGGTGCAGAAGGCTTCTGTTGACGCTTCCAGATGATGAGATACCATCCCTTGTCTATTATGGCATCTCTTTCGTGAGGTCCGGGGCACAGTCTGCCGTGGTTCGGTCACTTAGGAGAGACTGGGTCAGTGGACGGGGCTGCTTGGAGGTGAATCAGCTGGAGAGCTCGCGGAGCCATCACTGTGAGCCGAACGGCCAACCTTTGAAGATAGGGAGAGTAAATCTTACGCAGTCAGGTTCCTGAAAACTCACAAAGGCGCTTGAATTCTGGAGGGAAAAGGACCGATGCACGGCCCGGTTTCTTACACTGACCTTTGTTTTAAGGTTCTGACAGAAATTCCAGGAAATACTCATACTTGGCCAAATTCTGAGAGCAGGACGTGGTCCGGCTGACCACCGGCGGGACTGAAGGAAATGTACCTCCTTCGAGGAGGTGGGCTTGCTTCTTTTTTTCTTTCCCCAAGCAGTGTATTTATCTGGATACTCAGCCTCAGTCCTTCTCTTCTCAACCTGCCTGAGAGCTTTACGCGTGTGGCTTTGTGTAGTCGTAGAGGACGAGTACTGCTTTTATAAGGGCAGGCCTGAGCTGTTATTAAGGTGGCTTCAGAGGACTTCCAGGGAGAAAAGCTCTCCGTGGATGAAGGGTGTCTTCACCCATTTTTAACGTAACCCTTTTCCCCGCCCTTATTTTGGCATCCGCAGCTCATGGAAGTGAACTCACGGGTAGGTGGTTGTGCCATAGCATGGGATTAATGGGGAATTAAAAGTTTTGTGGCTGTTCCAAAAGCAAAGTTTTATAGCCTAGTGATAAGGAAAAATGAGTCAGAAATGTAAGTTTGCAGAGCTTGCAGCAGGAGGGACAGCAGGTCCTGCTGGGAGGACATAATCAAAATCATTCCCCTCTTTCCAGACTGTTTTTTTTTTTTTTTTATGTTGTCTTTAACCAGTTTTTCTTGGGACATGGAATTGTTTGTGTCCGAAGCCTGCACTGCACAGCATGTAAAACCTGAGCTGCCTCCTCCAAAGCATTTCCTGCAAAATCTCATGTCGTGGCACCTCGCTGGCCTCCAGGCTTTTCCAAAAGGGTGGGTGGGCGGGTGGGACGGACGGTGAGGGGTGACCAGTGTGACTCCAGTTGGGCTGTTGGACAACACTGTCAGCAGAGGCGAGGGTCGTCGAGGGGTAGAGCCGTCTTCCTAGCAAAGTTCTGCTCCTAACGCCGTGCTCTGTGCTCTCCTCTCGCTTTCGCGTATTCACTCCTGCCCATTTTTTAGATGTTGAAAATTCTGAAATCAGGTTTCTTTTCCTGGACATCGCTGTAAGCATTGAGTAGATGCAGGCTAGACCCCGCATCTGCATCTGGCATCCAATGGCCTCGTGGGATCAGACCTTAAAGACTAAAGGCCAACTCTTTTAATGAGAACTTAGGCAGCGTCTTACAGCAACACAACTGACTTGTTGGGAGGTTTGTATAACACCTACCAAACTGAATTTCCATCAGGTTATGGCGTTTACACACTTCGGCAGCGTACCTTTTATTCCATTTAACTGTATTTCATTTAACTCTTTCTCTGCTGGCCAATGTTCTTTTTCTTTTTCTTTTTCTTTTTCTTTTTCTTTTTCTTTTTCTTTTTCTTTTTCTTTTTCTTTTTCTTTTTCTTTTTCTTTTTCTTTTTCTTTTTCTTTTTCTTTTTCTTTTTCTCTTTCTTTTTCTTTTTCTCTTTCTTTTTCTCTTTCTTTTTCTTTTTCTCTTTCTTTTTCTCTTTCTCTTCTTTTTTCTTTTTCTTTTTCTTTTTCTTTTTCTTTTTCTTTTTCTTTTTCTTTTTCTTTTTCTTTTTCTTTTTCTTTTTCTTTTTCTTTTTCTTTCTCTTTCTCTTTCTCTTTCTCTTTCTCTTTTTCTTTTTCTTTTTCTTTTTCTTTCTCTTTCTCTTTCTCTTTTTTCTTTTTCTTTTTCTCTTTTTCTTTTTCTTTTTCTTTTTCTTTTTCTTTTTCTTTTTCTTTTTCTTTTTCTTTTTCTTTTTCTTTTTCTTTTTCTTTTTCTTTTTCTCTTTTTCTTTTTCTTTTTCTTTTTCTTTTTCTCTTTTTCTTTTTCTCTTTTTCTTTTTCTTTCTCTTTCTCTTTCTCCTTTTCCTTTTCCTTTTCCTTTTCCTTTTCCTTTTCCTTTTCCTTTTCCTTTTCCTTTTCCTTTTCCTTTTCCTTTTCCTTTTCCTTTTCCTTTTCTTTTGACTTGGTGACATTTTTTATTTCAGTAGGACAAATTTATACTGAAATAGTTCTGTATTCAGTTCTGTGCTGAAATAATTCATTATTTATACATCTACATATAATACATATGTATTGTATTATATATTTATATATATATTACAGAACAAAAGCTCTGTAAATCATTAGATATTTATAAATATTGGAAATAAATGAATAGCTTCAGATTAATATCCCAGTGTCAAAGACTGAGCGTAAATTTGACACAAGCACAGAGGAAGGGCCGAGGCAAAAGTAAAGCTGCTCTTTTTCAGCAGAAAGCTCCAAATCTGACTTAATAGCCACATGAAATATCGGTCCATTCTTTCATGAACAATGAAGAGTTAAATGACTCTCAACACAGCTTCCGAGGAAGGCTAATAGTTGTTAAATCATCAGATTAAGTCAGAAAATGGAAAGGATACCAGTGAAAATCAGGAGAAAAGTAAGGGTAACAAACTGAGATTGGTCATGCAATTCACAGGCTTTATCCTGACTTTGTTCAACCCAGAGAAAGAAAAAGTAGAGGATGGGAACTTCAGGTGTGGACTAGGAACTTCAGGTGTGGGACAGTGTTTCTGTACCCTGGCAGTGCAGGACAGGACGGCTTGAGTGGGCCAAAAAGCATCCAGAAGTTGGATAGAATGGCTACCGAACATACTGCACAAGGTCACCGGAGACCTCAATGACAGGCAGTTGCCCAGCAGGACATCCATCATCCCTTTGGGCACCTCAGCTGTTATAGGAAGGACACCATGGTTAAAGATGTAGGTTGAAAAGACTCTCCGTTCCCTTCACACCTATCACCGTGCCAGGACCCCCAGCTGAAGGCTTACGGATGTGTATTCTAAGCCGGACAACCCCGATTCCACTGAGACTACAAACGTTTGCTCTCACCGGTCACTGAAGACCAGGCAGCTATGAACACACGGGCTGCGACACTGATGGCTTTGGTGGCCTCAGTACTTCTTTGTCGAAAGGGATCAAAAGAATTTGCAAAGAACAGAGAAGCTGCTGGGTTTCTTCCAAGCTTGGAAGAAGCCAGATGACTCTGTGCTGCGACTGCTCCACGGGACTGGAGAACGAGAAATCTGAATTGATTGGACAGGACTGTGTCAATTAAGCAGACAGGAATGTGCTTGTCATGCTCAACTATGCATTTAAATTCAAATATCGAACACCGGTACAACACCTTAAAGAACGGGTACTAGCAAATCTACACTCCAGAATCTTTTAATTAAAGTTATTTTAAACAGCACTTACAAAGTGTGTATTTTAAAATGTTCCCTGTGCATTGACTGCAAGATGTTTTTCAGAGATGTCTTTTCGGTAATGTGGAGGTCTAATACTGTATTTTACTTTTTGAAATATTTGAAATAACAACAGAGCCCCAGGCTCTGCTTCAGCAAGGAGTTAAGGTGAGGTGCAGAAGAAAATGGCTGGGATAACTGTGCATAATATTGCCTCATCAGCCCTCCACCATGTCAGTCATGCCACAGATATTTCTGGATGCTGTCGCAGCATCTGTGGAACCATATTCCAGCTGTTCTCAGACTTCCCCATTTCTGGAAGCCTGCCCTTCCCTCAGCTCCCACCGCAAATGTCCACACGCCAGAAATCCAGTCTTCCTCCGAGAGATCAGTCCCAGACTAACCAGAGATTACACCAGAATGTCTCCGTTATTTTCTCACCCTCATCTAAGGACCTTTGGAATTACAAAGTCAGGCATGAATTCATTAGCTCAAAGCAAGACCCCAGCACTTTAGTGAAGGAGCCCTGACAGAATCGTGAGTGAAGGCCCTTCCCAAGGTCACTCGGGTCTTCAGCCCGGGTACAGCCAAGCTGCAAACCAAAAGGATGTCAAAACATGCAGTAAACCACGTTTTAATTAGTCACAAAAAAACCCCAAAGAATTGAATGAACATGTTTCCTGGTCTGTCTAAAATTTACACAGCTTGCTTGATGACAATCATCAATTCTGTCACTTCCGGATGTCACCAGCCGTCACGTGCTTCGGCATTTCTTCAGGTTTGGAGTCCCATCTGCCCTTCCCTTGCTCTTTCTTTTTTGGTTTAAAAAAACTTCCTACTGTGGTGTCTAAATACTTGGGAAAGCAGTCTCAAAACACACAAAACCTCTGCAGAATTACCCCAGATTTTCTTTAAAGAGAAAGAAAGAGAAAAAGAGAAACCTTCAGAGTCCTGTTGAGAATTTCTTTATATCTGCATATGTCTGATTCCTGATATCTGTAAGCTCAAATGTACTCCACAGAACTCCAGTGGATTCTTATTTCCAATAACTCTTAGTAATCTTATATCCTACTTCATTTTTACAACATCACACGCTGAGCTTACCTTTACGTGGCTCATGAGAACACGTACTATATTGTTTAAGTAAGTTCGTGTAGTAAGCTTGTGTGCACCCACAGATCTTTGTAAAATAAAATTAAACTGCTGAAACCAAGCTATATTCACATAATAAGTTACTCTAGTTTAGTATTGGGGGTTTTTTTTGCTGAAGAAATTTGGATTTGCTGCAGGATTTTTTTTGCTACGAGAGCACTGGGTTTAACTAATGGGTGCAAATTAGCAAAAAAGAAGCGCAGGATACTGGACACATTAGCGTGTGCCGGTTGCACACCAGATTTTGGGCCCGTCCACCTAAGCAACAGGGAGCAGTTTGGCCTCCACATCTCATTTTCAGACTACATCTTTCAAGAGAACTTCTAAACTTTCTTGTGTTCTAAACTTTTCTTATGATGCAAGGTGTTTTGATCCTTGTTCACACAAGCTGCGTCCCTGACCCTGTTCAAAAAGACGACCGTTCTCCATCTAAAAAAGAAAATCTTTCAAAATCTGTTAAGCTGATCCTTAAATGCTATTGGGATCGAATATAGGGGTAGTCACAAGATTTTAAAGCAAATTATTATCATTGTTATCATCGTTACATAGGGATAAAAACTTTGTAGCCCTTATTACAAAAGGCCCAGGGAATCAAGCAACTTCTCCAGTATCATGACACTAAAAAGCAGACTCAGTGCAGCATCTTTGGATGTGTCATTCTCAGCCCTAAAGCAAAAAGAGTAGATGCAAAAGGTGACACTGATAAGGGAATCATTTAGTTACGGAATTGACAGCCCTATTCCCTTTGCAAGGCGACATTGTAGCCAGGAGTTCACACAGATATTTTTTTTTTTTCCTGAAGAGGTTTTTTTGGCTGTGTAGAACATCCTGCGCAGTCAGGGCTAAAATGACAAGAGCTTAGGGTGAACTGCAATCTGGCTGCGGATCTTTCCCCTACCTCTGAAAAATAGCACAGGTTAAAAAAAAAACCAGCCCAACAATTTTTCCTCTAGGTATCTTATTCTGTAGCAGGTTTTCTTCGCCTCTTTTTTCTTCTTTCCTCTTTTTTCAGAACATCAGTGCTGACCTTTAAGAGGAAAGTGTTACAAAACCAACTGGTCTAGAGGCGAGATACCCAGCACGGGAAGCTGCTTACGAGATAATCAATAGCTCTGTGTAGAAAGAGGGAAGCGAAGCCTAGGATAAGGAATAATGTTAATGAAGAGTGTGGCCAGCAGGTCAAGGGAGGTCATCCTCCCCCTCTGCTCTGCCTTGGTGAGGCCACACCTGGAGCACTGTGTCCAGTTCTGGGCTCCCAGGTTCAAGAGGGACAGGGAACTGCTGGAAAGGGTGTAGCAGAGGGCTACAAAGATGATGAGGGGACTGGAACATCTCTCTTATGAGGAAAGGCTGAGGGAGTTGGGTCTCTTCAGTCTGGAAAAAAGACAGCTGAAGAGGGATCTTATCAACACATAAATACTTAAAGGGCGGGTGTCAGGAGGATGGGGCCAGGCTCTTCTCAGTGGTGCCCGGGGACAGGACAAGGGGTAACGGGCACAAACTTGACCATGGGAAGTTCCACCTAAACATGAGGAGGAACTTCTTTGCTGTGAGGGTGGCAGAGCCCTGGCACAGGCTGCCCAGAGAGGTGGGGGAGTCTCCGTCTCTGGAGACATTCCAACCCCGCCTGGACGCGTTCCTGTGCCACCTGCTCTGGGTGACCCTGCTGTGGCAGGGGAGTTGGACTAGATGATCTCCAGAGGTCCCTTCCAACCCTATGGTTCTATGGTTCTATGGAAGGATTACTAAAATTATTGTGATATCCAGAGATTCCATTTTGCTACTTTTTTGGCCAAAATTGACCTTTGTCCAAAGCGCTTGACAAATGATAGTGGGGCAAGCAACAGACAAACAGACAGAGATGATACGTGAGTGATTGTGCTTCCTTGGAGAGAAATTGTCTGTGTTTCGATTTAAGTTTTGTTTGCTGTGGCAGTGTTTTTCCTCATTTCCATGACAAGAGCAAAGAAAATAGCATCTGTTAACTTGTTCTAAAACATTTGTGTTATTTTTTCTCGGCCTAGACTAAATAGGCAACACCAGGGAGCTGTGGTTATTTTCCGTGTGGATGACCCAGGATTAGAAAAAGTGTGGGAATCCTGACCCATTGCTCATTCATTTCAAAGAAATGAATTTTTCTGAATAATTCCTGATTTATTTTCATGCCTCAACTGTTTGTGTGCAACTGTTACATTGAAGTGAGTATGAGGTGGGTGGGAGAGAAGGCATTTGATAGTGTCTCGATTGAGAGAAGGATGAACACGATGGCAGTACGAATGGAGAAGGCTGTGTGTCCGCGACGGAGCCGTGCAAAAGGGTGAGCTGAGTCCAATAGCCCTAATAGGGAACGAACTCTCTTAACAGGTCTGGGAAACCAGTGCCTAATTTATATCAAAATAAATGGGAGTGGGATATACGATAGCGAACTGTGTTAAGAGATCTTGCCCCGCATACCCTTCCCGTCTTTCTTTCTCGCCTTTTTCCCAGGGTTGGGTAGCGCGTAGCCCAGCCCATGTCCTACAGGAAAGTCTGCAGCCTTCGGCGTAAGAGAGCCCCCCGATTCGGCTCCCAGGTTGGCCCTTAGGAAAGACAGCTTCTGCGAGGTCATAAAATCCTTGGGATGTGGGGCTTTGAAAGGATTGCCAGAACTACAGTCGGGGCTGTCCAAGTAAAGAATCTACTCTAAGCCCCTTCTTGGGGATGGGGGAAAACTGCCACCCTGCCAGACCTGCTGGTGGCGTCCGGTGGGCTCTCTGGGAAGAAGGTGCCATAGGCTGCAGAACTACCTATTGCTTTCGTCAGTCATCAGCCTTTGGTGCCTATTTTTCCCTAAACCCAGCCCCTCGGTAACAGAAAATGGTAGAATGTATTGAATTTTGGAAGCATTCCATATTTACTTGCAATAACTGCCCTGGGAGACTCATTAATGCTTTAAAGCTTCCTATTAAATGGAAACCCCACAGTATTTTCTTTTTAATAAAATAAACTGTGAGGTGAGAATATTTTCTGTTTGTTTTTTAATTATGAATGCTGGTCTCAAAAAATTACTCTTAATTTGTGGGATTATTTTAGTTTTATGTCCTTTCACGGGCATGTAAATGAATAATGAAAAAAGCGTAATAAAAGCAAACAATAATTATTCATATTGACCTGAGGCACTGAATGAAATAGAAGAGTACCCAAAGAAACAGATTTCCTATAGCACTACTTTCTTAAGTATACTGAGGTAATTAGCTTTAAGAGGAGATAATTTCAGTTCACTGAGGTTGCTCTTTTAAGTCCTTCTGGGAAATTTGGATTTTCCATTGATAGCAGTTTTAACATGTCAGGCTGGAGCCAGGGTGAATTAAAGTGAAGAGCTACACAGTCTAAACAAACAGTCCTTCCCATTATCAGAAGCCTGACAACATAACAGCATAAACTACAGTCACGTGCCCGCAAGTAATGCAGGAACAATTAAAAAAAATAATAACAAAACCTCACTGCAACCCATAAACAATATCCGACAGCTTTTATTAAGCTGACATTTTAAGCTGTCTTATTTTCCAGTTTAACATGCTGCTTTCCTACTGGTCTTAAGAAAATAAACAATCTTCTATTCTTTCTTCTGGTAAAATGGTGACGGCATTCTCCAGCAGTTCCTCATGAAAATAACTGACTAAATCCTCAAAACCATCAATAAGTCGCAGGAAAACTTCAGGTTTTATCCCATTTTGAAGGATAGTTAGGATATATACAATATATTTTTTTTATGGGTAGGGATTTTTTAGTAATTTATTTTACATATTGAAATTTTTTTACTTTAACCTATGATTTACATGTCCATATTACTTTGCGTATAGTCTTGTGTTTTTCTTGTCCCTACTAATTTTGACCCAAAGACACATCATCCGTTGTCCATTTTCCCCCCTACTATTTCGGTTGTGCCCCATGTTAATTGACATATTAATTCTCTTTTCTCATTCTGAGAGCGCGTGCTCCAACAATTTTGCTAAACCTCGCCTCTTTCCTCTGCTCATCTCCTCTACAATCATCAGTTTGTTTCCTCTCATGCTGCTTTCTGACTAAATAGGGACTTAAAGGGTCCAATTACTGCATGACCTGAGGATGTCCTACTCTTTGGCATGGTTATTCTTGTCATAGGGTGTCCTCCTTGTGTGCAGTTGTAGATGGAGAATTCAAGCACAAAGAGATTAAGGGCTCTGACTCATGTTCAGCAAACACAGAATCATCGAAAGGTTTGGGTTGGAAGGGACCTTGAAGATCATCTAGTTCCAACCCCCCTGCCATGGGCAGGGAACCCCCCTGTACTTTTTGGAACCCATCAAACCTCTCACACTGTTTCAGGCGTTGTCACCTCCCTCGCTCCCCGCAGGTGTGTGCTGCTGCCCTTCTGTGAGGCGCCCGTGCTTCTCTAGGAAGCTCATGTTTGACTTCTTTTAGTTCAGTGGTGACTTCAGATCGTATCTGGAAGGTGGACTGGAAAGCTTGGGTGCAGGCCTGCGTGGAAGCACACCCCAGCTCTTACCCCTGCAGACTCGGTTGCAGGGATTTAGCCATTGTGCCATAGAATCACAGAATGGTTTGGGCTGGAAGGGACCTTAAAGGTCATCTAGTTCCAACCCCCTGCCATGGGCAGGGACACCTCCCACCAGCCCAGGTTGCTCAAAGCCCCGTCCAGCCTGGCCCAGCCACGATGAGCAAGAGGATGAGGCTGTCTCAGCAAAAGGGGATGAAGAGCCAGAAGATGACACGTGTTTCAGTGTCCAAACAAATGCTACAGCTACTGAACCGTAGCCTCTGTCCCTGACACCCCTGAGAGTAGACGCCACGTTTTATTCCTCCCACTGCTGTGGTTAGCCCTCCAGCAGTGCCTTCACCTCAAATTCAGTTACAACAGGAACGGGAAAAAGCCCTTTCACCTTTCGTTTCTCAAGTGTATGTTGCTGCAGATCTTGTCTCGTTTGCGATGTGTTCTTTCCTTGAGCCTCTGACCAAGTGTAAGTTAAATGCTGAAGCTGATGGCAAGGCCTCTCATGCCTCGTCCTGTCCTTTGTACCGACAGACAAGAGGCACTTGATAAAGACGTTGCCTCGAGGAGTCCCCGAACCGGATGGTAAGCAGAAGGAGAAGTTTTTCCCTACCTCAACGGTGTTTAAAGATGACTCTGTAACACACAGAGTGAGCGTATGCTTCTCAACACGAAGCTGTCCAGCCCAACGCTGCAGATAAGAAAGGCTATTAGATCTCTTCACGTATCCCCTGTCCTCTCCCAGCCTCGCTGTTAAGATAGATCATTTTCATACATGCCGTTTGTTGATCACACGTGCGTGGTCAGCTACAGTCCGGGAAAGTGACTGAAGAATTTAGACCAAAGGCTGCAGAAGCATCACTAGGAACTATGCGGAGAAAGACAAATCCCACAATATGATTTTCTAGTTCAGGTTGTGGATGCTGTTCTCAAAACTGGCTGGCCGGATACGCAGCCCAATAGTGTTGGTTCCTCGGGTTTTTCAAACTACCGGTGAGGTAGAGGGAGAATTTAGAGTCTTCCATTAATCTGTTTTTAATCATTATTTTTCACTTATAAACATTAAGGATATATTTCAGTGTTTTTCTGATTTGGACTCCTTTTTTTATTTTTCACATTGCATCAGTCAACCGCCTCCGCCTACAAGAAATTATTTACATCTTCTAATGAAAAATAGCATTTGGAAAGGAGAAATGAGGCCTGAAGACCTCAGATAATGCCTAAATGAACAGTAAGCTCTTCAGTACTTTCATGTTGTTTTCCCTCTCTATAAAAACAATTGTACGCAACACTAAGCTAGAAGGTGGTTGTATATTGTTATGGTTCCATCATGGCAGACATTGTCATAAGACGGAACTAAAATATGAAAAGCCGAAGGGAATTAGGTGCCCATCCCATTTTAGAATGACCCGAGGATTAGGAGCAAACATTTTACCCGGACTCCTACAATCAAGACCAGATGCCTTTCTAAATACTATGCTGTAATTCAACCATATTTTTATTGGACACGGTACAGGAATTACTGGGTGAAATTCCATGGTTTCTGTTATGTAAGAGCTCAGACTATGGGATGGTGCGATCCCTTATGTCACTAAAATCCCTGAATAACTGAAGATGTGATCCCCTCCTATTTGCTCAACTTTCAGTTCCTTGGTTCTTGCGGCATCATAATCCCATTCCATCTCCAGCCGCTGAAGTAGCTTCTGGGGAAAACTTTGTAGGCAAGATCTGGATTTTTAATGTAATAAACAGGAAAAAACCCCCAAACCTTAGAAAAACCTTCCTGTGGTGTTTCCACCACGCTTTATATGCTTATTTCTCTCCAGGAGCAAGCTGAAGGGAATGCATATCTGTGTTTATGCATTGGCCTTAATGCTGTTATCACCAGGCAATAAATCAAGGAATTTCTCCTGGGTTCCTATCTTAAGCATCAGCTTTATCAGCAAAATCGAAATACTGATAAAAAGAAATAGAACCTATTTCTGAAATAGGACTTCCCATGAATTTGCGAATGAGAATGCCAACTGAAAAAGAGTTCCCATATCCTCAGGTTCACTTCTGATGGGCTTCGCAAATTTTCTTTTGAGCTTTGAAAAAAAACCTCTTCTCCTTTTCATTGGTCAGCATTCCAAAAGCACGTTATTTAAAAGACTCCAAATGGCGTGAAAACTTTTGCAGAACTCTAATTCCATTAAAACCTCTGCGTGTTTAAACCGCGTTCAATTATAAAATGAGTTTTAAATGGCTTTTCTTTTTTGTTAGGCAAGATCGTTTGAAGGGAGGAAAATTGGAGACTGGTCATGTTTAATGTAACGCTCAGGAACCAAAAAAACCCCACCGCCCTACCGAAACCCGACCCATAGCCATCGGGGTCAGTGGGAAATAGAACAAAACAATAGGTACCCTGTGACCTCACGGTTCTTTTCCTTCGGGTCTCTGAAGTCATTGGAAAACTCGGGTACCCTCTGCTGGCCACGCAACCCATCTGTAGCCCCGGAGCTGCCATCCCCAGGGATGCTGAGAGCCCAGCCGGCAGCTTGGAGCAAGAGCCGCCTTGACTTACATCCTGTTAAAAGAGAAAAAAAAAAAAACCCATAAAACAAAAAAACCCACAAAATCACATACAAGAAAGTTCTAGTCGGGAAAAAGTTTCAGGCTACTAGGGGGGTACTATAAAAAAGAACATCGCTATCGTACTGTAAAGAAGAACGCCACTAATTAATATATGTGATGTTCCGGCTTTTAAAGGATTTTTAAATGTGAAGGCTCCACCTAAGGGCGTTAGCTTTTCAGAGGGTGTTGCGCAGCGCTGTGAAACGCCTGCTCACTCCATCCTTCTTATCACTCCTATCGGGACCCGGGGCTGCCCAACGGGAGGAGCGTGGCACGGCTGGGAGACTGCTGTAACACGAAAAAACCGCGTACGCGTATTTCTTTGAAGTGGAGCACGGCCTCCTGTTGCGGAGGCACCTGAGATCACTTTTAAGCAGAAATCAGTGAAGTTAAAGCTTTGTTTTATCCATGTAAAGTGACGTGTATTTGGTGCCTTACAGTTCACGAGGTTAAAGAGGTAAATGGTTTCGTGTATACCGTAGGCCCCCGCTGAAAAGAGGACAATAATGATGAGCCAGCCACTTTTGCAGAGGTGGAAAGTAACCGGTTAGAATAGTTAATCTTTTGAGACACATCCCTGGCGTTAAGTGGATTCTTCTCATTCGGCTGAAGGCGCAACAGCTGGATTCTGTCACCCCTGACTGGGGCGGTCTTGTTAGTGTAGGATGACCTCTGGAGCACTAACACAGATAATACTGGCACCTCTCCCCGCTCTAATCAACTACCAGTCTGAGCAATTCTACAGGAGATGGGGGCATTAGGGCCATATTATTCTAAACAAAATTCAGTGATGGTAGCCGAGTATTGTGACAGCAAAAGACAGATTCTACCTTTCCCACCAAAGGTTTTTAATGCTAAATTCGGGGAATGGGCTGTAAAAACAACACAGCTCCACATTTTCCCCCTTTTCTGAAAGTCGTGTTTTGCAGAGCTAGACTGTTTGTGTCAAGCATGTCTGAGCTAAAACTCTCACAGTTTTACTGCCGTATATAAAACTGTTCATTGCAAACACAGGTAGTTAATGCGCTCTCTCTTCGTCTCTTTCCGCGTAGATTAGAGCTGGCCGGAAAACAAAGATTTCTGGGAATTTAGCTGGAATGGGAAAGACTCAGGTTCAAGTTACGGTTCGGTCCTGTCCTCTCCTGGAGCAGGGCATTGAACAAGGGTCTCCCAGGTCTGAACTGAGCGCGCCGGCGGCTGGACCAGGTGCTGCTTTGGCGATGGAGCTCTTGTATTTTTGACCATTTTCAAAGAAGCTTCATCAAAATCTGATCAATTCTCATGATGCATGCAACTTTTCGTTGAAAATATTGCCAGTCGTAAAGTTTTCGGTCACGGATAAAATCTTTAGCTACAGGTGAAAAAAAAAAAAAAAAAAAAAGGGGCAACAAAGCGTTCTGTAGTTATGAAACGGCAAAATAGCGGTAGCTAAGTTAATCACAAGGGATTTGTACCCCACACGGGCATTTGGTGGCACATCACGCTGCAGAGCAAGGCAGACCATTAATAGGAATGGCGCTCAGCAGGTGAAGTAGAATATACTAATTTTATAGGGAACAGCAATTCTGTTTATCCTCATCGCTCATATGGGACTTATTAGAAAATAAGCAATATACACACTGTCAACTGATTTTGGCTTAGACTAGATGATGTGAAAGGTCCCTTCCAACCTAGGCAATTCCAAATATAAAATGTGCATAGTATGAGATTTTTGGTGTGCTTGGCCTGTTGTAGCAGTTACAAACGCTCTCGAGATCCTCGGGCTACTGGAGTGTTCTGCAGTGCCTTGTGCCTGGGTGACACAGAGACATTGGCTTCGGTTGTGTTTGGAGAGTGGCTTTGGTTGTGTTTGAGAGTCTTCACCTCTGAAAGCCCGATCCTGCTGTTGGAATCACGACAGAAATAAATGTCTGTGTCTGAGGTAGGAATGTTTCCATTTACTTCATTGTCAGTGGAGGGAAACTGTCATTTATCCCCACAAATAAATATTTAGAGTGCAAATGTCTGAAGTTAGTTGAGAAATCCCACCTCTGATTTACCTATCAAATAAGAAAAGCACAATGATCATCCGTGAAAAATTCGGGGCTCTTAATTGCGCAGAGTTCTTCATGTCAAAGGTGGGGATAAAACCCAATTTTCCAGGGTAGCTTCACTTAATTGGAGTAAGCGTTGTGTTCCACTCTTTCCGGACAATTTTAATATGACAACACCAGCTTTGTTTGCTATAGACTGTGATTCTGTCTGGACGCAAACCCGCTGCTCGGAGCGGGAGGCAGGAGCAGAGGTTTTCCATGGGGCTGAGGACTCCGCCATAGCGAGGAGTGGAGGTCGGTGCAGAGTTTCTTTGATGTGGGGGGAATATTGTGGGAGAAGTAGGAGCGTTGTGTAATTTCTTAAGCTTTTAAAAGAGCATGGAAATTGAAATTCATCAGCACTACTGGACTGCTTTAGAAAGGTAACATAGTCCTTTATCCCTCAAACCAGTGATGGCAGATTAAGGGTGGGTGTCGTCCTGTTTGTAAATGGCTAAAGCAGGCTTTTCAAAGCTTTAGTTTTCAGAGATTTTGGTATAAAGAAAAAGGATTTGGAGGTTCCTGAGCTCATCTGGTTTTCCAGTGAAACTTTAAAAGTTTTTTTTTTCTTTTTGGGTGGGAGAGGAGTGAGGAGAGGGAGAAAATGTGATTCTGATGCAACTTTCAGCAAGTAAAAGGATATAAATGTTAACAAAACCTGTGTGTTTCTTTATTTCAATTGAAAAAAAAAAAAGTAATAAAAACTCTTCATTGTGGAAATAACCACTAACTTGTTGCTTTGGACTCTTACCTTGCCTTCAGCTTCAGTCCTTTATCTGCTTGATAGAGACTGGGAATGTAATCTTGGTCTCCCGTATGAGTTTTCTTGCTGTGAAGAAATTCTTGTTCTCCCTGTAAGTTCTTTCAAAAAAAAAAAAAAAAACAAAAAAAAAACGTTTAAAGTGCAAATGCAAATAAGATAAACTTCAAAACCATCACAGCTTTTGCAGCCTCCCCACTCCGCTGATTAGAACGATCAGCTTTCAATCGCAGATCCCCTGGGGCACGTGGGTTGGTGACTATGGGTCTCTTGCTGCTGTGGTCCCTGATTTCGTCCATCTCTTTGTACCCGTGATTGCCTCTGATGTTTCTATTTCTTCTCCCACCAACCCCCTCAAAGTGGTTTCTTTGGCCACTGTTCCCTCCATCCCTCGCAATGCGTTTTCCTCATGGAACACTGTCAGCAGGGGGAGCGTCAACAGCACCGGAGACTCGCCAACGGGCCACCGGGTCTTCGTGGGAGGAACAGGGACAGACAGGCCGAAGCTGAAAGACAGAAATCCAGCCATTATAGATAGCAAAGACGGTTCCATGCTGAAAACTGTTGACTCATATGTAAAAGATAGAGAGCTCTTTATATGTAAATGGGAAGGGAAAGATGTCAACCTATATACATATTAGAGTTGCCATAAAAAAAAAAAACAACGGCATAGGAAATGTAGGATTGTGCTTGAGGTCTTTCCCCAATTTATGTTTTAATTTTATTTTTTTTTTATATTAAGTTTTTCTTGGATTCCTTGTTCGATGACTCTCTAGAGAGTTAGTTCTTTGCTGGTGAATTTCAAGGCTAATAAAATATGTTGAGATTGACCAAATAAAAAATAGACCGATTTTGAATACGCTGGCATTGAAAGGAAATAACTTAGGCAGTCTGCAGTGTCTGGACGTGCTGTATCCTTGGTTAGTTCGTTCCTTTAGTGAGTCATTGTTTTCTGGCAAATGTTGGTTATCCCTCTCATGTACATTTGTGAAAATTTCAGCTAAGCTGGGCTGTTGCAATTAGTGCAAACATCAGCGTGTTATCAACATATGCCTGAGGGAAAAAAGGTGCACCCTGGATTCTGTCTTAAGGGTCCGGCATGATTGTATATAACCTAATATATGAAAACTTCTATGAAATTATGTTACGATATTTTAACATAAAAAATGAGGAATACTGGCTACTCACATACATGTGCAAAAAAGCAAGTAAAATTCACTGTAAGTTTGTTACGTGGGGCTTTATGTTTCAACTTCTTATCTGCAATGAGGTTAGGGCAAAAATATAAGTTAATGGGTAAATTTACTCTGACTATTCAAGAGAACTAACAACTAGACACAAATAAACTTTTAAGAATTTCCAACAAAAAATAGAGTTTAGGAACTCCAGGTTTTCTGAAGTGATGCTACTTGGGGGCGTAAGCCTGTGCTCGGACCTGCCCCCCTGTTGGCTGATGTGGGCAACCTGTCGTTTCACTTCATGCCCTCGGCTATTTAAGAGTCACGGACAAAACGTCCCTGTGGCTGAATTCTCTGGACAACCTGGTGAGGCAGAGACCTTCTGAGTTTAACTCATTTAACTCACACCAATTATACTGCGTTCAACTATAGTAAAATTTGCAGAGGAAAATATGGTGCTGGTGTATCTGGTGATGATGGTGGTGCACATCTTTATTATTGGCTAGTGGTTACAGTACTCTTCTATGTTCACTTTCTCCTTGAGCTTGAGCAGCTCGCAGTTTGCCACCCCAGAAGAGGGCCTGTCCCAGCTAAGGAAACACGGCTGTGCACTCTTCTCAGACCAGCAGGGAACGTTCAGGACTGGGGCTAGGGATGGACCAGAAGAGGACCATGCCCAGGCTGGGGACATGGAGGCCTGACATCTTACCCTGGCTTCTAAAACTGCTTTTCTATTTCATTTTTATGTGAAATGTGTCACCACTGTGGGGTCTATGGACCCCAGCCAGTATTTTCTAAATGCTTTTACTGGATCCTCCTTCGCCCCTGTTTCAGCAAAATAGTAAGGAGTATACCTAGCATTAAGCACCAACAGCAAAATTGTTACCAGTGGAACGTTTATTTATGTAAAACTGGGATTGTATTGTCCTGTTTCGTGTAATTAAGACCTACATATTTGTGCTAGCCCTGACTTGTGACATGAGTCTTGCTACTTAAGGCGTCACTAGTAGAGGATCCCAATCTCTCATTAGAATGCCCTCACTGTTGTGTGTCTGATAACATGACAGAAGTGACACTTAATTCTACATTTTATATGAATTTTATTTTTACAACCTTTTTTCACCAAACAAGGGTTGACATGTGCGAGAGAATTAGCTCAGAAATTATTTTCTTCCCAGGTTGTGTTATTCCTGATAGCTCTTGAGGCTTCCTCAGCGATGTAGGAAAAACTGAATGTTGCCATGGAGAGGAGGAGGATGTCGTGGGACCTGCTCTTCCTGGCACAGAGAAGGTGCAAGGAAGGGTAAAGGATGGTGTTAGGACTTTCAGCTGGTGCCAGCCTTGCTGCTTCTCCAGAAGAGATGGGAAGATTCTCCTTCCTCCCCACTATAGTTTCTGGCGCCCTTCAGCTAGGGCTGGACAAGGCTCCCAGAGCTTTGGCATTGGCAATGCTGGCTGTGGGACGGTGATGGTTTTGGTACCAGAAGCTGTTGCCTGATGAAGGTAGATGTCTTCTTTGCTCATGTTTACATCCCACCCTAAGTGCTTCTTGAAACACACCATCAGAACGCCACAACTTTTTTAACACGCTTACCCATTTCATTTTATAAATATAGAAGTACTTTTCATTCCTGCAGAGGAGCAGAAGCACGGAAGGACAGGGTGGAATAAGATCACATAGGGAGTCTCTGGTAAAGCAAGGCCTTGAATTCATGTCTTCCAAGTCCTAAAGCAGACCCTTAGTGTGCTGATCGTCCTCCTTCTCTGCACGTCCTTGTAGTTGTGCTAGAAAATGTGTAGGGTTGTGATTATCTTTTTCTCCTGGGCTGCTCTTCTACAACATATGTATATCTTCAGTTGAATAGGTACATTTTTTAAACCAGTAAGCCAATTGGTATATATAGTATTCCTGTGTTTAAAAATGCCTTTGAAGACTCGTCCAAAGCTCACTGAAGCCAATGACATCTTTCTTTAATTTCAAAGGAATACGCATCAGGATGTGGATGAAAAGAGAAACTGTGATCCCGCTCCTGCACAGAGAATTAAAGCAGGTGTGCTTGAAGGTGTAGGACATAATTTGCTTGTAGGAGTAATGAAAGCATGTGGGATCATGAAAACTTTACAAAAAAGGGGGAGTTTCACACTTTCTGGAGTGTGCACTACTGTCTGGAGCAGTACCCCTCTGAGCAAAACTTTAATATCTCCTCTGAAGAGATTTTTTCAGCAAATTTGCTTCTCTCTGGAATTCAGCAAGACTGGAGAGAAAATGTTTCTCACCATTGAAAATAGATCTAGAAAAAAATTGTAATCAACAAGAACATAGTAAAGCAAATCAAAATAGCTGCCCGTGTTTTGCTTTATATGGCAATGTTTTCACTGGGCCAATGACTTTATTGATTTTGAAAAGATTGTTTTCAAGGTTATCAAAGCTACAGCAAAGTGAAAGGCCTGTTGAGCCCATAGAGTAAAAAAATATTCTAAAGTCCCCTGGACTGTTCTGAAGTCCCCCGCTAATTGTAGTAACATTGTGTCCTCTTAATTAAACAGAATGAAGGAATGTAAAACCTTCATGGGTCAATTTTTAGACTTTTTTAAGAATAGAAATGGAGAAAAAAAATCCCTGTGCCTTAAAGCAAGAAAAAACATAATATGCCAATGTGTTATCGTTAACAGAGTTGATTATTTTCTAAAAAAAACTTACAGGGATGGTTATTTTCTTATTTTGTTTTTTTTTTTTTTTTTTAATCTGGGTAAAAGTGTTTCTGACAAAAAATATTAAATACAAATAAAAATGTGACAGTCCCATTTCAACTTCATCGCAATCTTTTGGGGTTTTAATTTCAAAATGTCTTAATTTCAAACTTCTGTTTACTACCAATTGTAATACAAGAAATGAACTTGGACGGAAACTGTTTTGATTTGACCTTAAAGGATTTTTCTAGGGAAGGGAGAAAAAAACGTGCACCGGTCTGGCGAGTGAGTCCATGCTGGGCAGCGCTGGGGTACGCTCCTGGAACACGCAAACCCTTCTGCTGCCGGCTGTAGTTCCGTCCTGATAAAGATCAGATGAGACCGGGAGTGCGGTGGTGCTGGGAGGGGGCAGGACCAGCTTGGGGCTGCACAACACTCCGATGGGAGCGAGACTTCGGCTGGTGAGATGTGACCAGGCAGAGCTATCATTTTTCTGGCGAGCCTTCGGTACATCTGCAGTCAGTGCACTCTACTCTCACCCAACTTTTGCGTATGAGGACAACAGGAGTTGTTACAAAGAGAAAGAAAATGGGTTTCTGGTAGACTCTAGACTTCTCTCAAACACTTTGTGCTACCTTCACAAAAAAAACCCCAATTTCTGCATCCTTCTTGACTATTAAGCCTTTTGAACGTCTTTCAGCTTTCTCCATTGCCCATCCATCTCAGCCACCAGCCTGTTGCTGCTGAGGAAATACCCTTCGAGAAGAGTATTAGGAAGACCGTTTCAGTGATTATTTTATAAGGAATAATGACCACTTTGTTTCATTAGTGGCTTTCTGGTTCTAATCAGACATTTATTTTTCACATCCACCAAACAAGGATGTACAGCACATGTTAGGGGAACTGTGTGTGTGCCATATGGCTAAGAAGAATAAATGCGTATAAAATGGAGAGAGTGAAAGAGGAAGAGTAAGGTAATATAATAGATAATGAATTCAGCTACATTATATGATTTTATTGTTATGAGGCTGCAAAGACGAAGGAATACTATGGAACACACATGGATTTTAAACCCCCATGACTGAGTTTTACTTTTAGTGCTCCAAGCTGCAATTTCTTTTCCCTCACGCTGATCAGATGACTCTGTAGTCATGAAACGACAAAGACGGAAGGCTTAATTCTTGTCTATGGTTGTACTGTCTAACTCCAGCTTCAGCAGAAGTGAAGCACATGAAGCCAAGACATGTGAAACTGGAATCACCGCTGAGACGGGCCTACGATGCGTTGGCCTTGGGGTAGGTTTTCTGTATTGCGAAACAGCGCTCTGATAATTTCTAAGAACCTAAAACACATACTCTGGCTTACATTAAAAAAAAGTAGGCTCCAAAATCAATTTAAAGATTTCTTTTAGACTTTGGCTGGACTTCAGAAAGTGAATTTTCCCATTGCTCTAATCATCTGCTATTAAGGTTTGAAGTCAGGAAGCATCTTGAGGTCAATTCACTAGAATGAAGGGCTGAAATAAAAATGTTTTGATTTCCTAACCAAGAACCGCAATTTTTAAGAGGTGTTCTGGAAAAAAAATTGCATGTTGGATGATAGCATGAAATATGGATGGGACATTTAAAGCCATAATTTAGCGCAAATTGTTACCTGATATTAGACTTACTTTCCTATTATTTGTAGTTTTGCTGATTCTATGGTCAAAATCCCACATAGCACTGAAGCCTTCCTCCCTGGCTTTAATAGTGAAATCCGCATTTGGCTGGGCAGTTGCCTGAATGGCTATGGATACAAATCTGAAGGAATTCCCCGAATGCAAACTGGCGCAGAGCGATCCACTTCAATCCACTCGCAGCCTCATCTTAACAGTGCCACATTTCACAGGAGCGCTAATTTTGAAAGTTAAATACGCTAAATGCTCTCACTTTTTCCTTTAGGTTGTGTATTGTACAGTCATGGTTGTACATCATATAATCTTTATAATCTTATTTACATCGATTATAATTTTTGATTGTTACAGCTACAGGTTATTTAATACCAAGATCTAAAACCTGTGCTCATTAGGATCCTAACCTGTGTCTCTCCCTTGAGAAGCATATTATCGTGCTTGGCAATATCAATAATTTTAATTGAAGCGAGTAACACACCCCTGCCCCGATTTTACAATTTAAAGGAAGGTGCTGAGAACCCTCCAGTTCTTAACATATAATTCAGGATCAGCTGAACGTACGCAGGACTTTTACTTATTGGAGAATCGGAGCAAGAGGTGTATAAATCCGTCTTAGTTTTCTTTCCAACTCTTGTTTCGCATTTACCTGGTAGATTTATTGCTTGACTGTGCTTCAGTAGTCTGACTCCCTGCGGTGATTTCCAAAAGTCTGCCGGCAGGAATACACCCTTACTGCTGCAAAAGATTATGACATCATGGATGTTAAAAAGAGAATGAATGATGTGGTTAGCCATGCGTTCAATATATTACTAGAGAGGGGGTTATATGGAAACATGGCCTTTCTGTCAGGTAGAATGAATGAGATATATAATTTGTTTTGTCCTTCTCTTAAAAGAACAAGGGAAAGGAGATAATCTGTCTTAATAAGGGCATGCTTAGAGTATCAAGCAACTAGAAAGTAATATATTTTTAAACATCCATATGTGATCCCCTTATTAAATTAGGATGTTGAACTAAATTTAAAGTATCAATATATAAATCAGTCAGTCAGTTAAATTAGCCGGTTTTATACTGATAAATGGGAGTTAATAAAGCAATTACTTCTTTCTGAACCATAAGGCTCTGGTTTCCAAATCAGTTGTATGAGTTATGGATTACTGACATAATTTACAAGTTTTCATTTACGTGACTTATATCCTTGATTTCTGAGGAATTAGTCCTTTATTGTATTAAAGGCACAACAAAACAGCATTTGCGTGACATTAAGGTTGGGGGCGAAGCAACAAAGCCCTCTGACTTCTCAATTTATGGTGACACGGTGTTCCTTACTCTAGCTGCTGTTGTTCATAACGTACAGAGAGTTAAGGACAGAATTGTTGCCTTAATATTGAAGGTCGTGACTTCTCAATGTGTGTGTCATGACCTATGTTCTATACCTGTAGAGTTTTGCCTTTTTTTTTCCCCCTCTCATTTTTGTAAGCACACACCAGTAGCAGGCAGTTCTGCACCTACGTTGGCCATTTGCTATGAAAGAGGTGGCATTAAAACTTGTCAATGTATTGCCACATAACCTTCACATTTTCTATTTTTATGAGGCTCAACTTTGTACAGCTTGACGTCATTGAGGGCTTGGAAATGATTACAATGTGAGTAAGGTCAAGCTTATATAGGGTGTGCCGTAAATAAATTTTCATTTTAATTTTTCACACGCTTTTCCCCTCTTAAGGCTTACTGCCTGGTATTTATCTTGTTATTCTCCTCAGACAGAAATAACCTGCCTCTTGGGCCACACAAGTCTTGAAGAGCTGCACAGACTGGCTGAAGTCAGGTAGAATTTTGCTAAAACCCAATTCGTTATCTACAAAGCAGTTCTAAAATTCAAGCGAGAGGTAGTGGTTTGCCGGTTAAACTTTTTACTGTCCTCTACTGTGTTACTGGTTAGGAGCCCAGCAACATCAATGGTAATAGCCATTATGAAAGACAGTAATTAGGGCATTTCAGGAAGACTTCATGATGCGTATTGATGGTGTCTGTGTAGTTCAGTTCATTCAGTGTTTCAAAAAACAGCAACAACAACAAAAAAAGCCAAACACAACAAAAAAAAAAACCCAAATCAATAAAATAATATCCTGATTGAAAATGTCACATCTCCCATGAAAAACATATTTGGTTGGGAAGCGACAAGCAGCAAGCTGGGGAATCAAACCTGGCTGCGCAGTGCCTGAGACATTTCCAGCTTACAGGGAGGAAAGAATAAGAGCGTAGACAAAAAAAGCCGGGCAGAAATAAGGGAACCAACAGCCCATTGAAGCCGAATTCTCAGGGCAAAAAACAAAAAGCCGGTAAGATTTATGTGGCCAAGAGTAGGATTACCCTGAGACCTGGCCCAAACGTCAGGCTCCACTTTACAGACTAGAATTAACAGGGGTCTGGCAAAAGAGTAACTCCAGTCTCCTCCTTTGCTTTGTGATGTTTACCTTGCAGGCAATCCAGAAACTGGATTTGGTGCTAAGCATGGGATGAGCCGTTTGAGAGATTGGCTTCCATCTCCCCAGCATTTCTCATTCAAATATCGACAGCCGATAGACCCGCAAGGCTCCTAGAATCTGCCTTTCCCATATTCCTTTCACTGTAAAGAAATCATTTTCGTTAATAAAAGGAACTTTCCTCTGACAAGAATTTCATTTTTTTCCCACTGAAGTGCATTAAAATACTCTGAAAATACCCCAGAATTACTCTACACCGGGATATGCACAGCGCATTACATATTTTAGCGCTCACGGAGTCCAAGCTTCAAATATTAATGAGCCCCACGATAAGTCATGACAGAGGCAGTCAGGTGGTGATCTGCCCGGTATGTGTTTGAGACCAAGTCTGGTTTTCAGATGTCAAACTGTATAAAAATGCTTCTAAGGAAATATCATAATGGGTTTTCTGTAATTCTGCCGAAGTTTACCCTCAAGCCTCATGTAATTGGGTAATATCTGTTAAGTCAAACAGCTTTGACGGGAGCAGTTTGGCATTAGTATCGTCATCAGACGATCGATAGGTCTGCCAGTGACGTTGGTGCTACGTATCGTCTGAATCACAGGCCTGGCTAACAGAGAAATAAGTGGATTTACATGAAACACAAAATAACCAAACATTATTGAGTGGGATATATTCCTAATAAAATATTAAAGCTTCTTAATAAACTTACTTTAAGAGGCCAGTATTTGATAGACCTAACAGAAACTGGTTAAACTGGCTAAACTACAGCAGTGCTGACACAGGAGCAGCCAAACTGCTTCCCTTTACGCACCTTTCTTTTTGGCCCCAAGAAAACGAAATTTATTAATCATTTAAAAGAAACGGAATTTTGGCAGGGCTTCATTTTTCCCTTCAGTCACCTATAATTTGATGGGATTTGAGGTAACCTCCCTGAATATACCTTCCAGGATGCTAAAGAGAAGGGATTTGTTTACAGTATCCAGAGCGGTGCCAGGTCTGGAGGCAAGATTTCCCCAAACTTTTGATCTGCGGGCTCTGGTTTCCAGAATGTTGAGATCCATGTTAAAAAAAAACCCGAATCTGGTGTCCAGAGCCTGTTCATCCCATTGCCGCATTTATAAAACAGAACCAGAAGAAGAATAAAGGGACGATTAAAGGTGTGGAATAACCACTGTATGACTAGTGACCAAAAGGACAAGAGTGTCTACAGAGGAGGTATTATAAAATCAAGAAGTGTGTGGAAAAGGTGAATCTAAGGTGTCTATTTACTTTTTCTTCACACAAGAACTCAGCCCGTGAAAGCAGTGACAACAAAAGGCCTTTTTAACGTAACTAAATGTTCACTTTTACCACAACTAATGGTGGTGAGGGAGTACCATGGCACGGAGGCGTTGGCTGCAGAATGCTACAGGAGGCAAAAACGGACAAGCATTTGGATTCAGACAATACTAAACAAATTTTGGGAAGACAGATCCATCAGTGAGCCTTAACCATGTAGGAAACTGCTCACTGATTGCTAAAAGTTAAGATATTGTTTCAGATTGTTCTGTACTTGCTTTTTGTACCCCCACATGAACACTGTTGTGGGGGCAGACGGGCCTAAACAGACCTTGGTGCTGAGTCTGAACGGCTTTACCCTGCCAGAGTCCATGGCTCTTGACATGTTTAGTTGTCAAGGGCATAAGGAAAGGACAAATTCTCATCAGTTATGACTGATTTTCACTCCATCCCCCCAAAACTACCCTCCAGACTAGGCCTCCCTCTTACTCTACTGGGGCTTCCTTCCTTTTCCCCGTTTCCTTGTCACACCCCCCACTTTTAGCATCCTTCTTGGGAGGACAACACAGGGGGAAAGAACCGAATTCCTGTGTGTCGAATACTGATATTCCGTATGGCCGTGTCTCTGCTCTACAGACAGGAATTTGTCCTTCAGCATGACTGTTGAGCACCGGGCTTGGACTGGATGATCGAGTCTTACCCTCTTCAAAACCCAAAGCCTTTGTTTGAATGCAGCCTGAGCTCTTTTTTTTTTGCAAGAATGAAGGAGTGTCCTATCAAATCAAAAACCAACAAATGAAAGAGTTACACGTAATGCCCTGTTTATCCATTTCCCACTGTATTATCTGAAGCCACAAGCATATTTCACACATTTATATGAATAAAAGAAGCACCAATACAGAATTAGGGTCAAAGCGCATAGCCTCGCATAGCATTTCCATGTGGTATTTATACAATTGTATAATTACAGCAGATCACTGGATGAAAGTACAACTCGTGACACTGCTGAAAACGTGGTTGTTTTTAGAGCTGTAAATTGGTGTTGCTCAGACTTGGTCCTGAAGACAAACTACATCAATACAAAACTGTAGGAGGCTGGTGGTGCGTCTGAACAGGGAAAAAAACCTCCGAAGAGGAAAAATACACCCAATCTATGATTATGATCCTGCCTTCTAATGTAAAGGCCAAGTTGATTCTGGATCTGCAGGTCAGTCAGTGGCCTCAGATACTTTATATATATATATATATGTATTCTATATAGAGAGAATATATATATATATGTATTCTATATAGAGAGAATTCATATATATGTGTATATATATAAAATAAAAAGTATCTGAGACCTCTATGCATACTATATAGAGAGAAGTCATACATATATATAGATTTTCTCTATATATAGAATATATATATTCTGTATAGGGAGAATTTATCTGCTACCTTCTTCTCCTCGACCAGATAAGAACTTAATTATCATACCTGACTGTTCTGAGTTAGTTTAATTGCTTATATTTACCTCTTTTGTTCTCTTTAGCATAGAGGACAGTGGTTCTAAATGACCCCATGGCCACGACAGTTAATGTAAGCAAAAAATAAAATGCTTTTGGCTTTGACAAAAAAAAAAAAAAGAAAGTTGGCTCAAATTCAGGCCACGTGTACTTAACATTCTCCAAAATGTTGCAGATGGGTTGAATGGGAGGCTGATTTTGATAAATGGTTCCAACTCTGAAGCCACAATGCAATACTTGTAAATTCTTTTGAGATGATTAGACCGGTAGTTTAGCATCTATCATTTGAGATAGACTAGCATGATAATGGACCCAAATAACTCATCACACATCCCTGCTATTACTCTTCCTCTGGTATGGCTGATACCGCTGATGTTTGGCTGCTCATCCTGGTGAATTTGATGGAATATTTTTTGATTAAAAGAAGGAAAAACTGATTTTCAAAGGAGCCTTAATCTAAGGGAATAAGTACTTAATTCCCTTGTACACATGAGAGGATCCAATCAGAGGTTTTTTCGGTTTTTTTTTAGTCTGTATTTATGCCTTTGAGGTTGTACTCTTAGATCTCATGCACAAAACTGGAAAAATTGTGGAAAAACTTGCTAGGCTCTAAAGGCGTAACAGCAAAAAACCTTATACGCTCATCCTTTGTTTGGATGACCACGAGACATTGTGTAGACCATTTTGGATGGTTTCATTCCCCTCCCTCTCCCCGGTGGAGCTGGGGTGTCCGTCTCCTGGGCTCTCGGCACGGTTGCCCTCCGGAGCGGTGGTGGGTGGCGCAGGCAGGTGCCCATCCCTCCATATCCAACGCTTCCCAGAACGTCCATGCAGGTGCCGGGAAGGTGCAGGAGGGATTTTCCTTCTGCGTGCTGATAGCGGACCCTCAGGTCCCCTCCTCATCACCTTTGCTGAATCTCCACTCTCCGGGGGAAGATTTATATTCTCTTGACATGGAAGAGTTAAATGAGGGGAAAAAAAGACTTTTACACAGCCCTGTAAAAGTCATGTTTTGCTGGCAAACGGCAGCAAACTTGCTAGGCTTTCTTCATTAGAGCCTTGCCATTTAAGCCATCAGCGTCATTTTGTGAGGACATCAAACATGTGTACGCCAGATGCCTGCAACGCGGAGCAGCACTAAGGACCTGACTCAACTTAACAATAATCTGCGGACAGCGGGTGTGAACCTGAGCTGGGCCAACACCTCATCAGACTGCATGGCTAATTGATTTCAAAATTAGAGTTGGTATTTCTGAACAATAATCTTAAAAGGCAGCAATAAAATACATCAGAATCCTTTGAGCTAGCCAAGCTTTCATCCAAATGGCTTATTACAAAGAGCTGGCACACCTGAACTTTGGCATAGACAAATAAATCCCAAAACAGTAAATGGAAACCACATTTGGCACTGGAGGTTTGTCAAGAGAAGTTTGTAGTCATCAGGAAACAAGATTTTGGATTTTTTTTCCTTAGTGGCAGGAAATCATTCACTGGATGTATTTTACTCCAACTGCTGTGATTTATGCAATGAAAACATAGGTAGTGTTGAGGAGAATGCTCTTTTTTTTTTTTTCTTTCTTTTTTTTTTTTTTACCATTTCACGATCTTCAGGATCCCAGAAGCGCTAAAAGCACAGCAAGGGTTACAGTTATCCCAACAGTGATAACTTAATTGCATCTGTCGGCCTCCCTCTTTGAACTTTGAACTGCTGGTTTGTGGCGTCGTGGTCCAAAAGGATTTAGATCTGACTTTTGTGTGGCTACAATAAATTATACCCAAGTATCTGAGCAATGCCTGGAATCTTATCTTGAAGGCAGGATGAGGCATCTCGCTTAAGGGATGGTATAAATTTGGAATACAAATCTTTCCAGGAACTAGCATTTCAGATCAGGTAGGAAAGATTGCTTTTTCCTTCGCAATAGGTTGTATTATAAGAAACTCAAGGATATGTAAATAAACTCATTGATTTCCTGAAATATTTCCAGAAAAAGTGGCTCTTCAGAACTGCTTAAAGATAGAACGAAAGAAATCTGTGAAGTCGGAGGCTGAGCTGCGAAGTGCCTGAATCCATTTGGACTCCTTGGCTCTTGCCGTTGTTTGTAAATAGTTTTATACATTTGATTTTGATGAATAAAGATGTAATAGTCGAGGGGCAATCGCAGCTTTCATCATTAATTGGTCTAAGTGAAATGTTACCCACTGCTCGATTGCTAGCTTTGTGTTTAAAATTAGTGGGTAAGTTTTACCACCCCGACAGTCTCAGCCCGAGTGTGTGATAACTGAGGTACCTCTCTTCACGGTTTTGAATAATTCTGAGCTGTACCATTTCTGTTCATGTTAGTGCGGTGTCAAACTTAGCTCAAAGTGTGAGTCTTGATGGTACGTATTACACCTTCACAAACAGTCCTGAGACAACTACAGAATTATACATTATTTTGCCAATGGATATAAGCAGTCTTTTAGCTACGCGTCTGACAGATGTAGTAAGCTCAGCCTTAGACACTTCAAAATATTGTTTTTTCTTTCCGTTTATGTCTAATTACAGTTTTCTGGCACGGCCTGATTCCCATCTCACTCACAACGTGAGTCTCCAGATGCATCCCTGGATTTTCACTGGCTCATTCGTACAAACAGAACTGGTCTGTGACACGCCAACTTTCCGATTATACGGGGCCCAATTCAGTTATACATGTTTAAAACCAGCCTAATGCTATTAGCTGCCAATCTGTGGTGCTGGGAGGGGATAATCAGACCGTGAAGATTCATCTTGCCCTTTCGAAAAATTTCGCTACCCACGCCGCTACATCTCTTGATCTTGCCAATATGTTATTGTGCCTCCAGTGGGCTAGGCACGTGAGAGCGCCTTTGAGTGATCTACTATGTTTTAGCCATGATTAACTTTAGAAAGGTTCTTCAGTTGCACAGGTTTGGGGTATGTGGGGCAACTCGCGTTTTGAGCCATTAATTAACTGCAAAAATTGCTCCTGTCGCTATTTCAATCTCGTAAAAGGTACTGAAATAATGGAGTTTTTTAATAAAGTACCTTATATTAACGGGCAACTTTTGGTAGAATAACTCAGTTTCTCACATCCATACGCATATTGACTTAACATCCAATTACGCAGCCATTAATGCTCATCTACTTGTTTGACTTTAAAATAAAGGATAAATTAAGCTAAATGTTTAACATGCAAATAAAGGCTAATGGGACAGATTCAGACCTCAAAGCGACCGACTTCAGCCAGGGTTGCATAGGTGCAAACGAGGGCAGATTTGCCTCGAAATGTTTGCTCTGCTCGTAACGACACTTCCCTTTGCTTGTGTGGTATCAAACCAAGGGCTTGTCTTTGTAAAACTGAATAAGAGACTGACATTTGTAACTTAATTCCAGCACATGGCTCTTCATGTTTTCCTCCTACTTCTGCGTGTACTCGTATGCAAAGCAAAAGAATACATCAAAGTGACACAAACAGCATAACAAAAATCTGTCTACAAAGTCCCGCGGCAGCTGGGGCTCTTGTATGTTTTAGATTAGAGTCCAGAGAGCGCTCCGGCTGGACCACCGCAGGAGAAATGGCTAGGGGACACCGGGAATGTTCCCATGCACGGCATTAGACAGGCACCTGGGTCAAATTAATCCAGGCTTATCCACTGTGAAAATTCACAGGGTTTAATGGCTTCTCTTACCTGTGAAGGGGTGGTCTAGTTATAGGACTTCTGTACAGAGCCTGATGCGGAGCGGCGGATTTCAGATTTTTGTGTTAATGTTAATGTTAAAGGTCAAAATCTATAGTAAGAGGCAAACAGGTGGGAGTTAACATGCAGCAAACAGAAGAATACAGCAAAGGAATGAATTCTTCTGTTTTCATTCATTTTTGAGTTTTGAAAAGCAACTCGGGTGTTCCTAAATCAGTCTTCAACAGAAAACTATTTTTACGGCCGCGAGGAAAAATAATGCAGTGGATTCCTGCTGTATTTTGCAGGTTTACTTTATTCTAGAGAAAGATAATGATGGGTGTGTGATGTCTGTACTTCGGTGTAGTTATTTTAGAGGCTTTTCCCCTATTTATGTCTTAGACTACGCAATGACGCTTCATTATAAGAAGTGTATTTCCTCAAAGCCTGTGTATTTTCTCAAAGTTTGTGTATTTTCTCAAAGTTACAAAAGGTGTATACTTCTCAAAGAAAGTATCTTCCCAAAGAAGATACACCACTCTGTATCTTCCTTTGATGTCAAATACCGAACAGGGTTGTGCTGTACTTGAAGGTTCTTCACCGAGGACCCAGCAGAAACATTAGAGAGGTGACAGGGACCCACCCACTGCCAAAAGAAAAGCTCGGCTGGATCACGGAGTTTTAAGAATACGCTTCAAATCCCTCAATAGTCCCATTAGCCGCCCTGCGTGGAGAGAGGCAATCAGCAGGTTGCCTAGCTCTAATGCTGCAGTTAAAATAGCTCCGGATTAGGGTTTGTTTGTTTGCTTTATCCGTGCATTAGTCTTTGATAACAATGCTACAAACAAGACCGCGCTTGTCTTCTATATGGAGATGGATGAAGCGGCTGCCTCCCAAACAAGGCAGGAATTTGATGAGATAACGGGAGGGAAATCAGAAAGTAACTGGAATTTTTACAGGGCTGCTTCTACACTGTTGGTATCTCCTAGGGTTGTTGGCCTGCTGGCTGGAGCAGGTCCCTGGCTTGCTGCTGACGCTGCTGGACGAGCCGTGGGTACCGCGGCGTTCTCAGCCCCCAGCATCCTGAAGAGCTGTGACGTGACCCACGCGGCCAACAGCAAACCGGGCTGGGCCGTGGTGCCACCGCTTTATCTGCCGTGATAAGGCAGCAGCCTTGGGGCCGTAGGAAGACTGTTGCCTTATCGGTACAGGTAAAGCAAAGTCTTACCAGTAAGGTTTAACACCTATTAAATATCATACTTAATCTGACATTTGCATACATATCTGTCCATCAGTATCTCAGACACAAGGTTTGTTTTTTGTTTCCAGTTTTCAATGAGCGTCAACCCACCAATACAAAAAGTAGAAATGAGGCAGAAAGACAGAGAAAAAGAAAGTGGTTCCAACAGAACGGTGATCTGAATGAACTGTTGAGTTGGAGGGTAGGCAGAAAAGGCTGAACAAATCTGCTAAGCTTTGGAAGAATAAAGATTTGAGGATTGTAACTTACTACAATTTAATATAACTCAAAACCCAACTTGAACATTTAAGTCTGTAATTGCATATAGAAACGCATAATGCAGTGCATTATGATTAATGAATGCATAATTACCCAGAAATTCACTCCTAAAGAGAGCACTACATCACCATTGTTGTAGTATAGGAGATTTGGGAGGAAGGAGAATTACGTGATTCCCAGGCAGGGAAGAAGGGAGCGCTCGGGAAGTCCCACGACCTGGCGAGCACTGCGGACCAGTAGGAACTCCTTCCCACCGTGGCAGGCAGTTGAGGTGGTGGTGGGGGGCCTCCAGGAAGAGAATGGAAGACCTCTGGAAAGCCATCGCTAAAAACATCAGCGTGCCGGGCTCTTGGCTGTTGTCCAGGGCTTGGTCCTTACAAAGCTACAAATAAAAATCCCAAAGGAACAGGATGAAGCAGATACGACCACAGTTGTGGAGAAAATAATTTTTAATACTCAAAATAACACTAGAGGGAAAAGATATATGGATATACCGCATGAATAAAACATTACATTGGGCTGGAGGGTTTTTTCCCCCCAGATATTGCTTTGCTAAATCATATGGGCTGTTGCAGAATACATAATACACAAGGTACAGCCTGTTAAAGGCAGTAATGACTGAATATTAATTCTTCTGGTACTTCTCCAGTGTGTCTGTTTGGCTCTACCAGCCTTGCCTTCACGCTGATGGGGGTCTAACAGACATCGAGGAATGAGAAAACTGCATCTCTCCCCATCGTCAAATGCACGTGAGTGTCGCAGAGTGGCCTGACCTCTCGAGACAACGTCAGCAACCTGCTGGCCTACAGAAAAGAGTCCACCTTACAGAAAGACAGCGTATTAAGAAGAGTGCTAATGACTTTTCCTTGGATCAGAAGGACCAAATTGTCGTGTAGACGCTCAAAAATTAATTATTTATGTTGTACCAAAGATTCCCAGCCACTGTAAAATGTCTGATACAGCTCCACTGACCTCAAGGAAGCTGTGCTAATTTGTACCAGCTGAGGATGCTGATGGCGGCGATGAAACAGGACAAAGAAAGATAGCGTAGTCTGAAAGTGGAGTAACGTAAAAAGAGGCAATAATAAGGACACCAAGTTATCTGATGTGTGGTAAGAGGACAATAACGTCAAGATTAAACAACATGCTGACTAATATGCCCAATTCTAAGCATATTATTTTCAGAATTGATTTAGATTTTCTAGTTACCACTTTGTCTCTCTTGCTGTGGAAATCAATCTATGCCATTTTTCTCCTTTTGTAGCCTCATTTTTCCTCCTTCGTCCAGCATTATCAAACCATGCCACAAACTCAATTACGCTGTTGTGATGCCAAAACCTGTGGTCCTGGCAAAATGTATCATGCAGCATCTCTAGGTAAGTGAATTAAAAAAGCATCTGAGCAGGTATCTGGTGTGTGTCACAGTTCATTCTTCCATAATAAACTATGTTCTCCTCCTCATTCATTTGTCAATCACAGTAACTAAAGATTATTATTTGCTGTATGTACGTGACACCAGCAATTTGCAAAGTCTGTTGGCAAGAAAATCAGGTTAGAATGACAGAGTGAGAAATTAAGCAGAAGTCTGATGTAATTAGCTGCAACAATCAGTGCTCTAATTTCTGATTTATTGTTTCCTGTTTTCCTGCTGCTTTCAGTCCATGCGTACTGTATGCGCTTCATATAGGTCAAACAATTGCCTTATCAGTCCTGGCAAACCAAGAGGTCAGAGTTAACAATATTTATTTAAACATGCAGGATGCTTCCCACTGCAATTAGGAAATAACTATTACTAATAGGCCTTTGGTGCTATTTCCTCATTTATACAACTTTGTAAAGAAACAGAGGCGAGAGGGAATTCAGATTTCAGACTCCTTCATAAATATTTCTTGCAGATGGGTTTACTCGACTGGTAGCACTTTTTACTTTCGGTTAAACTGGCCCCATTGAATTTCTCCAAATGACAATCTGACAACAATATTAACGTGGAATATTTACATCTATGTGTATCAGTTCAATAACAATGGACGTGTGGCCTATTTTGCATGATGTAATGCCAGATCTTCCAAAAAAAAGACTATCCAAATCTTGGTCCCTCTGAAATCGATGCGAGTTTTGCTCCTGACTGTGATGGGATTACGACTTGGCCCCATAAATTTGTTCTGGCTGCCTTTTCCGCATTGTAGAGGGTTCAAAGTCTTTGGAAGAGCAATCCCTTTTAGTAATCCAGGATTGCGCATAATTTACTCTCACACAGCTCTCGCAATTCCGGTAGGAATTCACAGGACCGCTTGTTTCGGTTTGAAATCCGCACAGCAAATTGTGCATCTCACAAGAAATACATTTATTATGTGTATTCAACACTTCAGGTAACTGGCACACCTTCATGAGAAGTGAAGCTAGGAGAGACCCCCAGAGGTCATCTAGTCTGGCCCCCAAACCGTTCCTAAAAATAAACTAGAACTAAACCCTTCCTGACAGAAGCTGGCCTAGCCCATTCTTTTAAGACTTCAGAAATGGAGATCCCACAACCTCCCCGTGTAATCTGTTTCACGGCCTACTCCCATACCCTTATGGAGAGATAATAGGGGGAAAATTCCAGACATCCTTGCTGCAACTTAACACCATTACTCATTTTCCTTCCTACAGTAGACATGGAGAGTAATTTAATATCTTTTTTTTTTCTTTTTTTGGCAGTAGTCTTTTACATAGCTATGTCACATCTCTTCTTAGTCTTGTCTTCTCTGAAATAATCCATTGTAGCCGTCATTCCTTGACATCCACATTTTCTTGATCATTCTTTTGATCTATGCCGAACCTTGTCCAACCTTGCTAGAGCCATTGCAAACCTGGGTGCCGTACATACAGCTCTTGTGTTTATACTTCCCGTTGTGATATTTGTTTTATTGAAACGTTAAGACACTTTTGACTCATGTGCTATGCTCTAACGTCCAGACCCTCTTCTGTAGGACTGCTATCTAGGCAAGTCGTTTCTCATACAGTATTTGTGAAGCTGATTGTTCCTACTTAAATGTTTTATTTGTCTTGATTGGATTGCTTTCTATTTATTATAGCTTCTTTCTCCCATTTATCTTGCTTATTTTGAATTCTAACCTTGGCCTCTGAAATGCTCACGCTCCTCCCAGCTTGGTATCGTATAAGAATTTAATAAACTTATTGCCTGTTGTACCACCCAAGGCATTAATGAAATGGCTGCACACTACCAGACTCAAGACAGATTTTGGTAGAACCCTAGTTGATGCAGCCTTTCGACACACTGTTTTCCAGTCTCTTCTGCACCCTCATTACAGTAGTGTCAGGTAGAAAAGTTATTTTCCTGTTTGGTTTGGTTTTGTTGGTTTTTTTTTTTTCAATTAGGCTAATATGTATGCAAACCAGTGTTGACTATTTTAATAAAGTGAAGATAAGTACATCATTTTGGCCTGTTACTTATCACCGGTTAATCTTTCAAGTGCTTAGAAATAGATGCGTTGTTTATTTTTCAATGGTCTGAAGTCAGGCTGGCTCTTCCACGGTTCCTTGGCTCTCCCTCTTTTGGGAATAAGCACCCACTTTGTCTTTTTCTGGTGCCCCAGAACCCTGACCTAGGCAGATTCTCTAATTTCTAATGATTCTAGGATTACTCCACCACTTAAATAACTATACGAAGTCCTGTAGAACTCACTGCAGTCTGAGGTTTTACCCTGTTGTTGTCAACGTTAATCACAGAACTCATGTCACCTCAGACAGCTACTTTTCATGAACTGTGAAGCAAAAGAGTATTAAATATTTTACCCATCTTGGCATGATCTAGCTCTGCTGACAGTACTGCTGGCTTTTCATTCCAGTCGACCAAGCTTCATTGCTTACAAAATTTAGCTGCTGGGAGAGGAGCCACTGCTCAGAACAATGGGGCAACACTCATTTGTGAGGGCGAGTTCTGGAATCCGAGTCTGGAGACGTCCGAGCCCCAGGGCAGTGTGGGAAGGAGGAGTCACAACTGCAGCAGATCTAGGATGCAGGTAATATCAAGGAGCCAATATCCGATAGCCTTAATTTATATCATGCGGCATCTGCTGACCATAGAGTTGCATGACATCGCTCTACCAAAGAGTGCACCAGGAGGGAGGGAAAAGGAGCGACGGAAGGGGAAGAACATAAACATGAAAGCTGGTAGCAATATGAATTGCTAATAATATTTTCAGGAAACAGGGAAGGAAGAATGTTTCAGCTAAAGAATGTGTCACAGAATTTTATTTTTTTTTTTAAAAATTGGACTCGGTCAACTTAGAAGGTAAAGTTTGAACTTAAATGAGGGGAATCTATGGATGGATGGAAGATGGTGGAAAACTTCAGAGTGTAGGTGTTACTGATCTATTTGAAGTAGTTTTTATAACCAAACTTTAATGATTTTCTGGTTTGAGCTTTTTAGCCCTTTTTAGTTTGAATGAAGTAAAAAAGGCCTCTTACATTTATTTATTGGCTTCTTGGGCCATAAGCGTCTCTCCTGTTACTATTCCCAGGTTACTCTGTGTCTCTCTGTAAAGGCTCGTGTGTGGACTGAAGGCTGCGCTCACAGAGTGAAGTTTCTTTCTTCGGCTGAAGGGAAATTAGTGTCAATTCCAACTTTCTAAGTATTGTTCTCTGTAATCTATTTATTTTAATCTAATTTTCAAATCCTTGATTTTCTTCTGTTTTTTTTCATAATTATTCTTCTCCTTGAAGTATACTGCACAGCCCAGGTTACAAAGTTGGAAATTAAAGTTGCCCAACAGTTCTTCTCAAAGTTGTGTAAAATGGACGAACACATGGGCTGAGAAATTCTTTATGAGCTAACATTACCCAGATTGAATTTTTCTTTTGGCTGGTTAATATTCCCTTAAGGTTTGGTCTTGTTGCTGTTACTATCAATGGGAAATCTCTCATTAAGTTAAAAGGGTGTGGAATCAGGTCTTTAAACATTGTATTGAAACATGACATGGTTCTAAATGCTAGTAAAACTTGCAAGAGTGATCTTTCAATGGCCCTGAGAATTCAGGGCTGATCCACACCAACACGTGCTTTCTGAAATAGGGCAATGCGCTGAACTGTCGCAAAATCCTTCCCCGTTCCCCGTCCTCCTGAAAGTTGAGAGAAGTGTGGAAACTCGTGCACTGATGATGGGTAGCTGCTCACGGAGCATAACTGTGTGGTTGGATTCCAGCACACGTTCAGGAGCTTTCTATAGTACCTGGGAGTATTCCTGGATGAAAAGCTGGACATGAGCCGGCAATGTGCGCTTGCAGCCCAGAAGGCCAATCACATCCTGGGCTGCATCAAAAGAACCGTGGCCAGCAGATCCAGAGAGGTGATTCTGCCCCTCTGCTCTGCTCTGGTGAGACCCCACCTGGAGTGCTGTGTCCAGCTCTGGAGCCCTCAGCGCAAGGACATGGACCTGTTGGAGCAGGTCCAGAGGAGGGCTATGAAGATGATCCGAGGGCTGGAGCCCCTCTGCTGTGAGGACAGGCTGAGAGAGTTGGGGTTGTTCAGCCTGGAGAAGAGAAGGCTCCGGGGAGACCTTAGAGCCCCTTCCAGTACCTGAAGGGGGCCTACAGGAAATCTGGGGAGGGGCTGTTTGCAAGGGCATGGAGCGATAGGACGAGGGGCAATGGTTTAAACTAGAGCAGGGCGGGTTTAGATCAGACATGAGGAAGAAGCTGTTTACATTGAGGGTGGTGAGACACTGGCCCAGGTTGCCCAGGGAGGTGGTGGAGGCCCCATCCCTGGAGACATTCAAGGCCAGGCTGGGTGAGGCTCTGAGCAACCTGATCTACTTGAAGATGTCCCTGCTCACTGCAGGGGGTTGGACTAGATGGCCTTTAGAGGTCCCTTCCAACCCAACACATTCTGTGATTCTATGATTCTACCTTGAAGGCTGGGGTGGGGTCCAGGTGCCCATCCCTGTCCCTGAGGTGAGACACGACCATTGGCAATGGATGGACCTCAGACTGGAAGACGATCTGGGTGACCACCAGGAAACCCACCCTGGCAAAGAGGGAGCTGTCGTGCCTTCCACTCTGTGCAGTGAAGGAGGACTCTGGAGGACCCCAGAGCACAACGGACTCACAGTTTAGACACAGACGTACAACAACAAGCTCAAGCAGTGTTTTAGCTTCTCTTTTGGTCTACTCTAATGTGCACTGTCGCTTCTGACGTTTCTACTCATTTCTAATTTGCCATTACTACTTAGAATGCATATGATTTTGGAAACTTTACTTATTTCTTTTTTATTACTTCTTTTTTACTTACTTATTTCTTACTTTTATTATTTCTTTTGCATATCAAAGCACTTCATAAAGAGGAAAGGCCTAATTCATCGTTACTCACACATTGAAGTTTGGATAAAAAGGGACAGCACAACTATAAGTTAGTTGCCAAACGTGCGTGCGTGAAGGTACTGTGGGAGAATATCCCCACGCTGCTTTGCTGGTTATCATTCAAGGATACGGGAAAATATCTTAGATCTTCTTTGGATCACAGAATAAACCGCTGTAAGAGCCAATATGCAGCCGAAGGACTTTTGTTTCCTGTGACTGACAGTTCTTTACAAATTGACATCTTAGCCAAATGTTCAGCTAACATCAATCATTATAGCTTCCCAGAAGCCAGTTTACACCACCTTACAGTAGATGGAGATAGCTGTAGGATATCACAAAGATAAAAGGCGCACTGATATAAAAAGTTCTTTCACTGTGTCAGGCTGGTCAAAACGAAAGGAATTGTCTTCTGCAAAAAGAGTAGCTTCTTGGCCAATAAGCGTTGTTGTCAGAAAATCCTTGCCAAAACCCCTCCTTTTGAATTTAAATTAGTTCTATAGTATTTTTTAACAACGTTGTTTCAGTTTCTTCATAATGCAATGGTCTGTGGCTTTGGGGTTGTTGTGCTCCACCAGCTTTGGTCCCCAAAACTGAAAACTCTGGCACATTGGGTAAGAAATGGAGAAATTTATGAATGCGTATTATCAAATTATAACTTCTATGAGACGTTCTGCTGCTATTTGTCACTTCAAAAAAAATGTCAGAGGTTATGTAGAGCAAAAACTGTAAAGCTCTCTAAGGGCTTAAAGGCCCCGTGGGTCTGGTAGCGCCGGGGTTTGTACGGACACGGGCAGAGCAGAGCCGCGGGGAGCAGAGGAGGAGCCGAGCGAACAGCAGAGCTGCTGCTTTCCACATCCAGCCCAAACAGGAAGGTCTTTGGTCCATTCTGTAAGAACCTCAAAGTTACAAAAGCAGACGTTTAACATCATGAAATGAAACTGCAGGGGGAAGAATATCCCAAATCATAAGCAGCATTAACTGCATTGGGAGTGTCAATGCCATCAGATGCTACCATTTCGAAGGACAAAGATCCACAAATACTAATGTCAATTCTGTCCTAACATTCAACTGGCCAAATATGTAGCATTTTTACTGCAGTGGGCTAAAAGTGCCAAGAATTAATGTTTTGTCTTCCAGTTAAAAAAAAGGAGCACTTATGACTTACTGGCTCCACTGTATTTATGGCCTCGGTTAAAGCTGAAGCCAAGCACAAGCTTCAGTGCTCTGATGAATCAGTAATATTTTTTTAAAATAAATAAGTACTTATTTCAGCAAAATTAACAATTTCTACATTTCCATTCATAGCCAATTATCTGCAGCAAATGTAAATCCAATGTGACAGTTTGAGTATAGCACTTAAATTAAAAGTTTGTGGCTGATAATCATGGCCCAGATTATTAATATTAGATATCAGTTCAATTTTCTACAATTTCAGGAAAGTTTCAACCCAACGTGTTATGCTCTTCAACCATCCTAATATTTATGTCCACCAAATTTTTAATGGACAAGTTTTGGGGGATTTCCCCCCCCCCACCCGCCTCCCCCCCCCCACCCGCAAAGTGAGTTAATCTTACTTATTTGCTCCAAAATATTAATGCTAATTTTCTTTGCCAGTTAATTTGGGGGTAGAAAACATAACGTGGGCTCAGTCCCCCTTGTTTGATAATTTAATACCGATATTACTTACGTTATTAGTTTTACTGGTAAATCAAGGAGCAAGTTGCCGGAATCCAGCTGTGACCCCAGGGCAGGAACTTTCTGCCGGCTGTCACCTTCTGACAGTTGGGGCTGTTAATTACCTCCAACAGTTGGAGCACAAGCACCTCTCTGTCTGCCAGCTGGCGGCCTCCGCCTCGCGCTGGCAGCCTGAGAAGATTTAAAACCTGTAACAAAAGGCTGCTATGTAAACAGTTTATTGTATAATACACAATGGCAGCAGTAGACCCACATCGGGAATCAAAGGGAGTCTCTGCGCCCGTGAGTGGTTCAGGCTGGAAACGCGGCGAGCCCCTCATTGCCTCCTCCCGTCGGGCAGCCGCAAAACCTGACGTCCCAAGTGAGCCAGGAGCTGAGCTCCTCAGGCTCTGAATCCGGGGCAGAATCATGGAATCACAGCATGGTTTGAATTGGGAGGGACCTTAAAGATCACCAGTTCCAACCTCCCCCCGTCCTGGGCAGGGACACCTCCCACCAGCCCAGGGTGCTCCAAGCCCCGTCCAACCTGGCCTTGAACCCCTCCAGGGATGGGGCAGCCACAGCTTCTCTGGGCAGCCTGGGCCAGGGGCTCACCCCCCTCACAGCAAAGAATTTCTTCCTCACATCTCATCTCAATCTCCCCTCTTCCAGTGTAAAACCCTTCCCCCTCATCCCATGGCTCCCCTCCCTGATCCAGAGTCCCTCCCCAGCTTTCCTGGAGCCCCTTTAGGGACTGGCAGGGGCTGGAAGGTCTCCCCGGAGCCTTCTCTTCTCCAGGTTGAACCCCCCCAGCTCTCTCAGCCTGTCCCCACAGCAGAGGGGCTCCAGCCCTCCCAGCATCTCCGGGGCCTCCTCTGGCCCCGCTCCAACAGCTCCGTGTCCTTCTGCTGTTGGGGACTCCAGAGTCCAACTGAGCGTCTGAATTGTTGTGGTACCATTAAACTATACCAATTACTTTAATATGGGAAAACAGCACAGCAAGACTTTAATTGCCTGGTGACGTGCCAGCCGCCAGCCAAGGGGAACTGCAAAATTCATCTCTGAGGTTTTCCTCTCAGAAAAAACGTGCAGATCTCATGTGCATCTCCTCAGGTCCCCTTGAGTCCTTAAAGTGGCACAAATGTCTCCATGAGCTTCAGCTGATCATGTTTCACGCAAAGAGCTCATGAGGGAGCTCCCTTCTGAGGGAGCAGTGTCACCTTGCTGTATATAAAACCTGTGAGCTGCTCAAGAGGCGTGAGAAGTAGGTTCCTTATTCCCAACTGATGAGAGGATTTTGATATGGCCACCACTGCTCAGAGCCTGCAGCTAAACTGGTGCCGAAGCCAGGCAAGGGGAAAGGCCCAAAAAGTGGTTTGCATTTCAGCTTCTGGAAGAAGTTAGTTCATGTCTTCACCTGCCAATCATTTAAGTTTGGGAAACTGAGCCACCCTAAGCAAGGGTCAAAGAAGGTACCCAAACCCTTTTGATAGCTTCAGCTGAGGGGTTCGAGCCCTCGCCGAGAGGCAGAGCTGGGTTGCCATCTGTCCCAAGCCTGGGAAGGTTCAAGTCCCCATCTCTCTTCTGCCTGGGGAGCAGCCTGAGAACTTCCAGGCGCGCCTGGGCCACCAGAGGCCTAGAACTGCAAAACTGATGAAATCAAAGAGAGCAAGAAGGAGCACAGCTATGGACCAGGATGAGACAGTCTTCCCTGGCAGGGAGGTCTTCTGGATCGCATCCCTTTTCTCTGTAATGCTGGAGTATTTTACATGCTTGGTGCAATAAGAACAGCGTTTCTGTAACAGAAATTTGTGGAGTTTTACAGTCCTGAGGTAACAACAAAGTCACAAGTTACCTCACAATTTCCAGTTGCGTGTATATAAATTTGAATCGAATACATTTAGTTAAGGAATGTTCCCTACTATCAGGTTTGCGTATCCATTTTAAGAGTGTTCAGACATCTGCTATCTCTCTATCATACTTCGATAAAAGTTATTAATACTGGTGGTAAGCCAGATCTTCCCGGGGCCTTTAAACGGTGTCATTGGAACAGCTGAAATCATTCTTGAACTGCAAGAAGCAAGTGGAGCAGTAAACTTTGCATTCCGGGATGGGAAATAAAGGAAAAAGAGATTTGCAACAAAATTAGTGCTGTGGAAATGTTTCTGAGTGATCGTTATAGAACATTCTCCGTCTCTGTCTCACTAGGTTTTTACTCAGAGTCAAAATAATCCGTTCATACCTTGGTATAAATATTATTTCTTACATGGAAATGAAATTTCATGTCAGCGGTACATTTCCCATAGATGTCACAATGCTGTTTATTAAATTTATTCTAAGAAATATTGCAGTTTACGTCCTTTGAACTGACTCCTAGGGAAAAGGAACTACTCTTGGCCTAGAGAAAAAAAAAAGTTAGTCTTGAACTAGCGAGTCCTAGGGACTTCTATCCGCAAAAATCAACAATAGCAGCCCAAGGATGGCCTGCCTGCTCTGCTGACCTCCAAATGCATCCAAGCCTCCCAGGCCAGAGATGTCCACGTTATTTTTAAAAAGGAAATACCTGGGAATGGCTTTTATATCACTACGGAGCACGTAATTTCACTCCTGTACTTGGAGTTTGTGTATTCCTGACAGCCATTTCAAAGCTACAAGCTTAATGAGGCTTAATCTCACCATATCCATTTAGAAAACGGCTCCTGAGGTGGGATGTACCAAATTGTGGTTTTGGCCACCGTGGAGTCTCCCAGTATTTACACCAGTACAAAAAGGAGCAAAGTTTGGCCCAGTGACTGCAATGCATAACGCTGGAAGGCTTCCTAAAATGTGTGTGTACTCTGAAACTGGAAATTTAATGTAGGAGAAAGGCAAAGTAACTTTAAATCAGTGCTTTATACGATTTACACGCATGAAGCATTGCTTACAAATTCTTTCCACATTGCTATTGGAGGACGCTTTGCGAACGGTGCCCAGAAATTTATACCAATTGCGGGTATAAAGCAAACCGGCCTTCACCGCCCAGCTAAAGCAAGGCCCGTTTCTTTGCCATTCCCCTCTCTCAAGCCGTGGCAGACCTTTTCCCAGCTCCCGTTCCTGCGGACGACTCCTCTCTCGCGGCTCACCCCATCGCCGCTGGGCCAGCAGCCGCATGTGCCCCGAGTTGCCGTATCGCTCCGATGCTCCCTCGGAGCCGGGGAAACGTCAGCGAGACGTACCTGGTATCTATCACCGGCAGTCCCGCTGTCAGACAACTGACTGCAGCAAAGCCCTTTTAAAGTAATTTTACAAAATTTTCTATGGCTTTTCACAGATCAGAAGCACCTTGATATTACTGTATTATTATATATATATTTTTTTTCTTTTGAATAAACTCCTATTTTATTTGGCACTTCGAATAGCAAGCACAGAAATATGTCAGCGTGGTTGTTTTTATCATATTTTTAACATATTATTTGACATATTTTCTAGAAAGGATATTTTTAAGCAAATCAATTGTCTCCTAGCCACTTTATGTGTAATAATCACTAAAGTTTCCTTTGCTTGAAGATTTCTGTATTCCCCTCTCCTTTCCAAAAATTATTTAATTTGATTTCTGCTAGAACATTTCTACTAGAAAAACCTTATGGTCACTTAGGCTGTTTCACTGTTTCATTGGAAAAATTTATAGTATTTAATTCATTACGCTTTTCTTTTTTTTTTTCTTTTTCCTAAAATAACCAGATATTCATTCCTTCTTTTTTTCACCTTTTTCCTAAAATAGCCAGATATCGTGGTCTATTTCGCAGATACGATGCTGGGTTTTTAAGATGCTCTGATATTTGGGCTCTTTCAAATTGCTTAAAATTTCAAGTTTCACGTTTTCCTTCCCGTAATTTATTTTTCTTTTGAGGATTTTTTTTCAGTGATGAGAACACCCCCACCTCCATCCCTTCTTTTTGCCCCGTGTTCCCATCAGCTGTACCTTTGCACAGACCTGACGTATTTGCCATATTCCTGTTCACCTCATGTGGGTAGTTTCATGCCTGTGAGTGGTCCCACCCAACCCAATTGTTCTACGGGACTTCATCGAGCCGTCGCTAACGATGCAGAACCCTCAGAGTGGGGAGCGCACGCGTCCCTTGGCACCATGAGCCCATCACAACCTGCCGAGGGACAGCCCTGTGACGGGACCGAGCCTGGGGGCCTGATGGTTCTCTCCCACCAAAATCCTGCACTGGAGATTGGAGGAGATGTGGCCTGCGGGGGTGGAATCCCTGAATTTCCCTTCTTTTTGCGCTTTCCAGCAGCACAGAGCAGAGGGAAGCGAAGGAGAGAGAGGATCGGGAGGAAGAGGCTTTGCTTAGGCTTTCTTTGATCTGCTCCAGGTGAAGCTTTTCTGACCCAGGCAGAGCAGATCAAAGAAAGAAGCCAGAATACAGAGCACTCGAGTATTTCATGACTGTAGAAAATACTGCCACAAAAGTGCCCCTTTTTTATTTTGAAAATGTGCTCACCTTACCTATAACCGGCCATGGCACTTATTACTAAAACCAGATGATCACAAACTATTGATTATTTTATATGCCTCTGTCAGGAAGGCATTAGCTGTGTAGCGTCCCAGATAAAAAACCTGTGACTGGTACATGTAGAGCACAATAAAACCAACAGAAACAAATGATAACAAATTGCACATCTACTTTATTTCTAAAAATATCTTTGCTTCAAGAGATTTTAATTTCAAATCGTCAGTGATCCAGTGATCAGTAGAAGACTTCCTTTGATCATTAGTAAATCCTAGCTCTGAATAATCCAGTCGGAGGCAGTAAATGAGCTGACATATTGCCATCTTCTTAATATTTAAGACTACTGAGTAGTCTTTAAGGAGCAGAGCTGTTTAACTGCATAAAACCTAAATCCTGTTTGCAGTATTTATGTTGTAATGTCGTGGTTTCAGTTGGGATGGGGTTGACTTTCTCACCACCAGCCGGAGCAGTGCCGTGGTTCGGGTTTGGGATGGGAATGCTGTTGGTAAAACACTGGTGGTTGGTTGTTGCCGGGCACTCAAGGCCGTTCCTGCTCCTCACCCCACCCCACCAGCAATGGTCTGGGGGGCACAAGGGGCTGGGAGGGGACACGGCCGGGACAGCTGACCCCAACTGACCATAGGGACACCCCATGCCATGGGACGTCACCCTCAGGGTATAAAGGTGGGGGAGAAGAAGGAAGGGGGGACGCTGGGAGTGATGGCGTTTGTCTTCCCAAGTCAGCGTTACAGCGATGGAGCCCGGCTTCCCTGGGAATGGCTGAGCACCCACCTGCCATGGGGAGCAGGGAATGGATCCCTTGGTTTGCTTTGCTTTTGCTCGACCTGTTAAACTTTATCTCTCAACTTTATCTCCACCCATGAGTTTTTCCTCTTTTACTTTTCAGATTCTGCCCCCCATCCCACTGGGGGGAGTGGGCAAGTGGCTGCGTGGTCCTACCTGCCAGCTGGGGTTAAACCCCAAGATGTACTAAGCTCCGTGATGCATGCTTTATAGCCATAATTAGATAATTTTCTGCCCCAAAGATGCCTCTGGCAAAGGCTTATCCTTGTGATTGCCTTTCCACCTTGTGAGCAGTCCCACTGAGCTCCACCGACTCTTGGTGGACTTTGTTGGGATTTCTCAAAGCACTTGCACATCACGCCCAGGACGTTGCCTTCGGGACCAGTCACAGGAGCAACCCCTTTGCCAAAAAGGTCACAATATAGAATCATAGAATTGCCCAGGTTGGAAGAAACCTTTAAGATCATTGAGTCCAACCATCAACCTAACTCTGACAAAAAGCATCACTAAACCATATCTCTAAGGACTGCGTCTACCCGGCTTTTAAATACCTCCAGGTTGAGGATGGTACCTCAACCACTTCCCTGGGCAGCCTCTTCCAATGCTTGACAACCCTTTTGGTGTAGAAATTTTCCTAATGCCCAATCTAAACCTCCCCTGGCACAACCTGAGGCTGTTTCCTCTTGTCCCATGGCCTGTTCCTTGGGAGAAGAGCCCGACCCCCCCTGGCTCCCCCCTCCTTTCAGGGAGCTGGAGAGAGCGAGAAGGTCTCCCCTCAGCCTCCTTTTCTCCAGGCTGAACACCCCCAGCTCCCTCAGCCGCTCCTCACAAGACTTGTGCTCCAGACCCCTCACCAGCTCCGTTGCCCTTCTCTGGACACGTTCCAGCACCTCAGATGTCTTTTTTGTGGTGAGGGGCCCCAAACTGGGCACAGAACAGCCTTGCCGAGGTGATTTGCGGGTTCTTTTTTCACGCCTGGAGCTGGTGGGCAGGAGCAGGAGGAGGGAGAGCGGGTTCCCCTCCCAGCCAGAGAGAGGGTGCCATCTACTGAGGCACTGAACCACTCCGCGGCAAGCCCGGCCGGAAAGCTCGTAAGAGCGAAGTAAATCCACGAATGTGATGAAACTCATTAAAAGGAGCGTTTCAGGAAGGGCTGTGTTTGTTCACATCACCGTGTGGTTCCGTTTGCTGTGTGCTAAGGACGAGCGAGCAGCTTTACGGCGAACAGGGATCTAATACAAAAGATTACTTTGGCACATATGCTTTAAAACAAAATTCATTATAAATCCCTGCCATTTACACGGTTATAGGATGGGATTAAATGAATAGTTATCGTGCAGTCATTTTGGTTGTTAACCCTGAATTCACTTTGTGTATTTTTGTGGAATCTGGAGTTTCTATTAAGCCTTTGTTAAAATCCACTTCACGCTGATGGTTATACAGTGAATTATCATTTTGTGCCACGCATGGAACCTCAAACCCATTATCCTGAAAACAGATTACAGAACTGTTTCTGCTAATACTTTTATCTGATACTACAAAATCCATCACCGTGACGTTTTGTATAACAAGGGTCACAAATAAACAGCATATTTTCCTCTTGCAAGGACATTTTTGAACCTCGTCTCGGAGTACTTTGGTCGGTGTGTTTGTTTCAAAAGCCAGATCTGTATTTTGCAGAACAGACTCGTTTCATTATCTGTTGGTATCTGTCTTCTTTAATGAGAAAAGGGCACTAAAGACACTGGAGAGACAGAGCAAATACCTCTATATGTGACTGTGAGTAAATCACAGGCTGTGTGTAAGCCCAACACATGCTTTCTGTTCATAATCCACAGGGGAGTGTACTAATCGTGCGTTTTTACTGCAGCTCTATGTATCCAAACATTTGACCAGGTAAAATTATTGGAGATGTCAGGGAAAAAGATATATTTGCTGTTCTTGCTTTCACCTCATCTTAGAACATAAAACCCTGTAAATAAAAGCTAATCTTGGCAAATCATGCAGAAAAAGTCAAAATCAAGTTGTCAAAGTAATAAACAGTCCCATACGGATGACAGGTTTCTTTGTTACAAAATAATATACACATGTCAGCTGTAAAAAAGATAGGCTGAGACCGAAATGTACTGGTTTTGAAACAACAAGTATGGAAAGTTCTTGTTCTCAGGATCCTATACAACCGAGCTATGATAAAGTTCAAAAGGAATTTTTGATGGTTCTGTTGTGTTTTTTTTTCCCCAAACATTTTTCGTCAGCCTACCCCGATCTAACAATTTATTGCAGTCTGATAGATAGCAAAAGCAGAGAGGAGCGTTGGCCAATAGCTGTGCTGGCTTTTGGGGGTTTATTTTGTTGTATCAGTGAATGACAACCATGACTGGAAACGGTTCAAGCTTATGCTGGTTGTGTCTTTGCTGTTCTTTACCACCAGATTATGAAATAAATGTAGATTTTTCAAATGCAGATGTAGGTGCCATGACTGTGTTTGGCACCAAGATGTATTTACGGCAGATCAAATTGTTCTCTGATGTTTTGGACAGATTTTACAATCAGCAGGTTAAGTTAACAGGAGTTGTGAATTATATCTGAGCGGTATTTATAAACAAGAGTCAAATTTATGCATGCAGGAGGATACTGAGATGTTTGAATAACACTGTCAGCATGTCTACTGCCAACACCGTCTTCCTCCTCCCCTTTACTGCTCGCTGGTAGGATTCTTTTTTCGAGATATGCAGGTCTCCAGGCAGGTACGTGTGGGTTGATTTAAGCTTCCAAATAAAACAGAGTGCCACAGTTGTTGTTCCAGAGGTTACCCGCTGCTAAAAGTCCTTTTTTTTCTGATCTTCCCAGCGTACTGCCACTTCTTTAACGCAGCTAAAGAGTGTTTCAGATATTTAAAGCCAAGTTCAGGTTTCTGAATAAGTGCCTGGAGAATACCAATTTAATTTAGAAGCAGTATGGCTCAAGTGTTTCTTGGCGTTCGATATCATCGCCTGTGGTTTTGCAATAGGTGATGGAATACTCTTCTCTGAAAGAGCATTGAAGAAATAAGGGTTGAGCATATCTGTTAAGAACTTTTAAGTGGATTCTTTTTCTTTTCCATGCTCATTTTTGTATTATCGTAGTTTCTGAGCTCCCGGAGGCCCTGTTGTGACAGCCACCGAAGAGAAATGCAACCAAAGGCAGCACCTAATTGATGCTCCTTCTAATTCATTGGGGCTTTTTTTAACTCCGCCTGCACCAAAATTGAGAAGGGCCATCGCAGATTTAACGCAGTCTGTCTGGGGTACCCCTAGAGAGAGATGTCGAGATGCCACAGTCTGGCCATGACCAAATGATTGTTTCAATATATTGCTTTAAAGTTGTCGGTAAGCAGAAAATAATCAAGAAAACATTGTCCTCACATTTCCTGGTGAATTGTGAGCAACACGCACGTGAACTTTGTGGCCTATTGCATGCATGGAGGACTGTGAATTGTGAATCCCAGCATTTTCACTCCAGGTTTTATATTCAGTCATTGGTTGGCTTTAGGCACAGAACCGAGGCATTCTGTACTTCACGTTTTGTGTATTTAAGAAAAGGGAGAGATGGCAACAGCGTAATTACCCACCTCCCCTTTTAAGGGCTGGGCAGTTAATGCTGCTACAACACTTTGAAGATAGGCTTTCCAGAACTTAAATACGATGAGGCATTTACACAGATAATAAAACATCCATACTTACCGAGGATAAGATACGGGGGATTTAAAATGCTCAGGCTTCCTGGCATAACGAACTGCTTGAGATTAGGAGGGAAACCTTTCCTCCAGGCAGGTTATTACTCAGGGTATTACTTTTGGTGGTTACGGGGTAGATTACATGTTTCTTTGAAGCATCACACGCTGTTGGCTGGAGCTGGGTACCAGGTTAAACAAGCTGCTGGCCTCGATGGGAACGGCAGGTCTTAGTCTTCCGTGCTCCTTGGTCCGCCCGGGCTGGTGGAGATGGACCCTTTTGCTTCCATGTGCCTCAGTGAGATGCACAACGTGCCTGGCTATGGCAGCGCCACATGGCTGGGAGATGTCCCGCCTCGTCAAGCCCTTCGGTATTTCACCTTTTCACATTTGTTGTACGAAATTTTAAAGCTTGCGGTTCTGATTTGGTTGAGCGGACATAACCCAAATAAGAAGAGCCTTACTAATTAAAAACTCGTAAAGCAACCCAGGTGCCTTTGACTGAGCTGGAGGGTAGTTCAATGAGTGATGGTGGTGGCAGATTTGGGGTTGGGTCATCTCCAGGGGTAGAACCAGAAGAGCACACACAACTATCCCACTCATCCCTGGCTGTTGCCTCCCCATTCCGGGGGTGGGGTAAGACCCAGGGGGGTGGCAGGGAAGACCCCAGGCCACCCCACGTCCCTGGCTGCAGTGCCTGGGAGCGGGCACTTGCCGTCCTAGTGCTGGGGTGGGCAGTGAAGAATCTGTTCGAAAATGGTTTGCTAAGACGCACTGAAATGGTAAAATAGTTGCCAGAAGAAAGTCTTCTGTTGGCGTATTTTGAGCAAAAGCAAAAATAAAGCAAGAGACATGGGCTTACTGTTAACAAATGAGAACACTCCTCCTTGAGAAGATGCTGTTTGCAGCTTTGTCCTTGCATTTTTAAATACACACAACTACACGGAGCGCGTGTGTGGTATGCGTGCGTGTGTTTGTGTAATAACTAGCTTAAATTCAGGCCTGATTTTTTTAAAAAAAAAAACTTGCTTATCAGACAGCATGTCTCATTTAATTTTCATTCAGTTCGTAGTTTCTGTTTTACTGCCTTATTATATTGTTCAAGTTCACGGGATGTTTCTCTCTCTTCATCCCTTTTTCCCCTTTTGTTATGTACTTTTTATATGTGTATATACACAGAGAGAGAGAGCAAAATAATCGCTCACGAGAAATCTTGAAACCCTTTTCCTTCCCTAAACAGCAACAAGAGATTTACATTTATAACTAGGGAGCCGGGGGCTGGGAGGCAGCTCGCTAACACAGGCCAGCAGTGAAGCTAGGCAGATAAATTTTTCAGTTCTTTTATCTAGTAAACATCCTAATGATCGACATCAAAGGCTGAAGAAAGAAGCCGTTCTCCTCTTTTGTGCCAGATTGAGAAAGAGTGGGCTCTTTTACATCTCATATGGGAGATATGAGGAGCCTTTGAATGGATCATTGCTTTTTATGAGTAGTAATGAGGTGAGAAGTATTCTAGTGTGTGGCACAGGCCTTCATTAAAAGCGTGAAACAGAATGGCTTATGGTTAAAAGGAGTAATTTGTTCTAACATACTTGCTAAATTGTGCTGTAACCATGCCAGGTCACTGGACTACATTTTCCATAGGATTCCCGAATGCATTTGTGTGTAATTATTCTGCCTGTACGGAGTTCAGGGATTTTTCCGAAGGCTTGTGCTAACTAGTTGACAACACTCATTCCTTTACTGGAAACTTCTCTAAATGCTGTATTTTAAGAGGTGCGGAAGAGTCCACATTCTGTTGCTCGAGCCTATGTTTCCTCAAAAGAACAAGAACCAGCAAAACAACATAAAATCAGCGTCGCTGGCGTGAAGGGCTCACTAAGGCGATGAAAAAGCAGGAAAACAATCCCCACGCTCGCCGTCCTCGGTCTACCAGGATTCTGTCGGAGAGGCCGATGCAAAGCGAAGGCAGCGGAGTGTCTTTTCCTCCTCGCATCCCAGCCGGCAGGGACGCTCGCCGCTCGCTTTGGAAAATCACCCCCTACGTGATAATAATCACCCAGCGGCACCCATAGCACCCTGCACAAACCCGGTTCCGAGTTCTTGAGGAGAGGAAACTGCAATTATGTGTGCAGTACAAATTTTGGCCCCACTAATTTCGATTATATGTGCACTCCGAATTTTTGCCCTGGTAATTTTTATCAGGGGACAGAAAGATGTACGGTCCCCAGGAAGCCCAGGCGTGAGCCATGATGGACTGGAATAAATTACGTTGGCCAAGGAACAGTTTTTCCAGGTTACAGGCACAATAGAAGTCCTTTTCTCAGGAAACCCCTCGTAGCATCCAGGGCTGACCTTTAGGCATTAAACCTGAGGGATCTGCATCTAGCCAGCGGCATCAGGAGGAGGAGGAGGAGGAGGAGGAGGTGGAGGAGGAGGAGGAAGAGGAGGAGGAGGCAGAGTGCAGCCTCCCCGGCTCCAGCCCTGCGCCACCCTCCTCTGCCTCCCCACGCCAGAGAAACGATAGGTCTGAGTTTTCAGCTTGACCCACCACAGGAGTAACAGCTGATCAGGAGATTTGCTACAAAACTTCCTTAAAAAGCAGCATTAATTCAATTTATGACTTAAAAAAAAAATAAATAAAATAGACAATATGTCTTTTTTTTTTTTTTTAATTTGTCCTCGTTTTAGGACAAATAGCAATATCTAAAAAAGAATAAGAATCGTAGCAAAATATTTTAATGAAGTCAAGCCAAGCTTTTGTTTGGAATGCGCATTGATGAAAATTTATGAGATTTCAACTTTTTGCCCTGAGTCAGAGCAGGAAAATGTTTGAAATCGCAAAACCGTCTCGTTCCTGGCTTTGAACTAAGGGAAGGGACGGGACCGTGTGTGTGTGTGTGCGTGTGTGTGTGTGCGCGTGTGTGTTTGGCAGCAATTAAAATACGAGAGCTGTGCTTAGAGCCATATGCTTCCTCAGAAACTGATAACAGTTGCATGTGTATAACTGATGGAGAATTTGTCCCGTCATGTTAAGACAGCTGAGTTAAGTACAGTCCTTTCTCTAAATCAGCTTATTATTTCCTCCTGTACAAATCAGGACAGGCTGGTCCACTTTAACCTGTTTGGAGGAATGGAAAAATAGGGAGATAATTTTGTGAAGAACCCGTGACATCCAGGCTTATTACCGTTTGTCTTCTGAGCGTCGGTCACTTAGAAACCTGAGGAACAGATGAATTGCTTTCTCCACACATTTTTCCAGCCTTATTGCGAAACACAGAAGACTTGGCTGTTTTATGTTCCTCAGCAAGTGCTGGGCTCGTTCCTCATAACCGCATTCGCCAGGTTTTGTTTAAAAATGCTAGTGACGATGATTTAAATTGCTTATTTCAGTGAATTGAAATAAAAAATCGAGTAAAGCAGAGAAGTACAGTCTGCTTTACTTAAGCAGCCACTCCCCCAAAGGTGTGTGTATATACATGAGTGTGTATGTATACATGTAAGTATAGTGTGTATATATATTATTGTAGATGTGTATATATGTTATTCTATAAGATATAATATCATTATATTATATAATGTATATACATGACGCAGTTTGAACAAGCAACAAAATACAGTGTTAGATTTTCATATAAATTAGATGATTGGTTTTCCTAGTTTTTCAGGCAGAGAGGCCAAGGGACAAGACAAAGCTTGGGCAGAATGTCAACAGGCGTCCGGATATCGCAAGAGTCCAGCCAGGGACCACATTTTCTCCCTGAGTACAGGTGAGGGAACTCACCCGGCATCCTTCAGCCAGGGGCCGTACTCAGGATGCTGTGGAGGTCTGGAAGGATGCCTCTGCCATCCTTGATCATTGCTCCTTGCTCATTGGGAAGATGCTCCTTGCTCTTTGCTCATTGGGAAGATTCACATGTCCCGGCACTGGAAGACCCTCGTGGGATGAATAGGAAGATAAATATGCCTTCAAGCCAGATTAATCAGAATTCTTATATCCATACACTCTAAGGTTATGATATTAAAGGGAATTGTTATTTGTCGTGTGCTATGAATCGCAATTTTTAACACACATCTTGGCACTGGTGCCTTCTCTATCAGTTTAAATAGTGTTTGGAATCAGATCTTTATTTCTTATTGGTGTCTTGGAATTTGGGTCTGCAGAGCCAGGTTTGGCCACCTTGCAAACACCACGGAGTTTGTGCTGCAACTACAATTAAAATGCATTTTAAACCAAAATGGACTTGAATACAATGTTCCCAGGCTGACAGTGTTGACAGACCTTCCCCTTTCTCCCACTTCAGCTGCACATTGGCTTTTAAACCATTTATTTGAAACAGTTTATTCTGTGAATAATTCCTTAATAGACAATTGCTGAAAGGGGGAGGAAATAAAGATGAGCAAATCAAAATCACTTGAAGCTCTTTGGGAAACAGGAAAATGCAACACTCCGGAGATACGGCTGCCAGAATCCTGGGAGCTCTGGAGCCAAGTTGACCCATGGAAGATATGAAGATCTAGAAAGTATTGGTCCCAATCCTGCCCTGATCTTCCAGACGGTATTCCAATATATTCTTGTTACACAGAAACTAAGGGTTGTAAGTTCACAAAGGAGTCTCAGGTTCTCATAAAATACTGTAAATGCTACTATTAATGCCGTCTTTATTAGCAGTTATTAAAAAAGCCGGAATACAAGCATTGTAAAGAGGGTGAGTCTTGCCCCGTGCCTCAGTTTCTCCTTGCAGTGTGTGCCCAGTTCTCAGCAGATCTCTATATCTGAGTTTCACGGAGTTGAAATGACTTGATGGTATTGAAACCCCCAACAAACAGATAGAATCTGAAAGGGATACGGTTGTGTACATACAGTTGCTTTGTGCAGCGACGTCGTAAATTGCTCCAAACACCTCTCGATTAATCTTGAGCCAAATTATCTTCAATCCTTTGTCCACGTCACACGTTTCCTGCTTCATGGGACTGAGCGGTGATGAAAAAAAAAGCGATATCAAAAGGGAAACAAATTTACGGTGAATGTAGTCTCCGCGTTTTTTTTAGGAATCTGCATCAAGGTCCCATTATCCCTGTCTGTTTGTGAAGCATCACATGGAAGAGGAGCATATATATATATATATGTCTGCTGTTTTTCTCAGGCAGTTGAATTACAGCCAAAACCTGCTGCTTTCTCCCTGTCACAGGCGTCCCGCGCGCGCCCCGGAATCAACCCCGTGTTCAGGAAGAAATGACAGATGGCAGGGGCACACGTCCTCTGTATTTCTCTAGTTTTGCACAGCACTGGCTTCCTAATTTATGTCATTTTTCACCCAGTAGGAGTTTCCCAAGAAGACAATCGCATTCTTTAAGGTGACTGATCACGGGCTTCTGCTGAAAGTTTTATTTATTTGCCTTCTTCCCACGTTCCCTCACGGCTGCAATCTTTGCTTGACTCGCCCACATTTTCCTTGCCCTGTGAAAGCAGGTGCTGAAAAGTCCCGTTTGCCGGTGTAACCCTTTGCAGATAAAACCAATCCGGCAGGTTTTTGGGTGAGAAGTTTCGTTTGTTGCCCCTGGCCTGCGGGCAGGCGGAGGGGGCAGGTGGGGCCGCGCGGGCAGAGGGCCGTGCGCGCTCCCGAGCTCCCCTGCCGCCAGAGGTTGTGCGTTAATGAACCTTAATGACCTGCTGAGACAGTGGGAGGAAAGGGGAAGGGGACTGGAGCAAGAATTAGCACATTAGCGGTTTCAACCATAAATAAGTTATCTTTATAAACCAAGCTAAAGTTTAGTACGAAAGTACGAAGTAATTTGCTTTTTTTAAGGACTAAACTTTTCTTTTTGGAACTTATAAAAGCCGGCTTGGCATAAAAAAATTCCTTTATCAAAAAGTGGAAATCTGTCCTGTAGAATAGGATGTTTCTCTATTAAAATTAGGATTAAACCTGATTAAACCTAACCCACAGGTGACAGAGGCTGGAGCCGGGTCGGCAACCAACCGCAGGGATGTCCCTCTCCGAGTGGGAGCTGCAGGTCACCATGACTCCTTCAGTTTTCTGTGCTCCAAAACACATCTAAAGCAAACAAGATCACCAAAACCAGAGATTTTGTGTGTGGATAGCACTGGGTTTTCATCAGCGTGCCATTCCCCCCGTTGGAACCCCCAAAAGCGTGGAGTGCAACGAGAAAAAAAAGCCATGGCGCTGACTGAAAGTGTGACATGGAAATGTAGCAACAAGAAAGGGAAATCATTCCACAAAGGAATAATTTTCCAAAACTATTGTTCAGTTAACAAATACAAGAAAAATGTGACAGTCAATGAAAGGCAAAATTACTGCTGATTTTTTCTTTTTTTTTTTTTTTTGTTTTTGAGGTCTTTTGTAACAGTTAACAGCACAGCACCAACGGGGCACAGAGCACAGGCGCACAAACACGGGCACAGCTGAGCAGGCAATGAACTGGAGCTGGGGCTGAGACAGCAAGGCGGGGAAACCAGGAAAAAAACAGGAGTGTCTTTTTTTCTCTCATTTTGCTGTAAAATCAATCATAATTTGAGACTGAGCCTGTGCTTTATGGAGGTTTAACGTCATAGAATCATAGAATTGTTAGGGTTGGAAGGGACCTTAAAGATCATCTAGTTCCAGCCCCCTGCCATGGGCAGGGACACCTCCCACTACATCAGGTTGCCCAGAGCCCCGTCCAGCCTGGCCTTAAAAACTTCCAGGGATGGGGCTTCCACCACCTCTCTGGGCAACCTGGGCCAGGGGCTCACCACCCTCATGGTGAGGAACTTCTTCCCAACGTCCAGTCTGAATCGTCCCATCTCTAGTTTTAACCCATTCCCTCTAGTCCTACCATTACCCGACATCCTAAAAAGTCCCTCACCAGCTTTCTTGTAGGCCCCCTTAAGATCCTGGTAGGCCCCTCTAAGGTCTCCTCGGAGCCTTCTTTTCTCCAGATGGAACAACCCCACCTCTCTCAGTCTGTCCTCACAGGAGAGGTGCTCCAGCCCTCAGATCATCCCTGTGGCCCTTCTCTGGACACGTTCCAGCACGTCCATATCTTTCTTTGTCCTGTCCCAGGTTTACGCACGTCTCAAAGCACCAAAGCAAAGGGGGGTTTCCCAGGGCTGAGTGTGCCCGGGGGCACTGGGGGACAGGGGGATACGGTGCGGAATACTGAAGTGCGTAAAGTACTGTATAATATTCTGACCCACTGGAAGTGAAGTACATGGGCCACTGCTCAAACTGCCGTTTCCCGCAAAGGCTGCACTGTTCCAATGTGTTTGCTACCACTTTTTTTTTTTCTTCTAAAATGCCTGGAGGAAATGCACTGTCATAAAAATGACAGTTCAGCCTGACCCTCCGTCCTTAAGCTCCTGCTTGCACCTTCGAGATGCCACACATATGGTACAGTATGTTACAACCAGCTGCTAATTGGGCTCCCTGCAAACGTGGCTATTCAGGTCAACGGAATCAAATGAGGACAGCCCAAGCTTTATATCCAGGGGATGCGTGCCCTTCTGCTGACTGCCCCGCTCCCTGTGCTACCGGCGGGAGGAAAAGGGACTTATCCAGCCCAGAGTGGGCTCCTAGCCAGCTTTGTTATTATTCATAACGCTTCTAATATTATTATCCATCTATTTGGAGCTATGCATCGGAAAGCACAAGGCCTATTCCTCGGATACTTTGAAACCAAAGTGTCTGTATTTTGATTATATTACGTATAACGCAGAGTGAATTCATCCTGAAGTCTCTGTCTTGGGCTTCTTTGCAGTATGTTTAGATAAAAATGAAATGTAAAATTAGCAAATTGGAAATTACAGTATTTCAGAATGCAGTAGAACGTTAGAAGTCCTAACCCTTCTGTGTTGGGAGACCGTATTTCAACCAGTACCGTGTTAATCTTGTTGATGGTGGCGTATAGTGATACTTTTAGCAAGTTGCGTGGGTGTGAGGCAAAGCTTAGGAGAGCCCAAGAGCACTGTCTAATAACAAAACTCTGCTGATCTACGTGCCATCTTGACAGTGGCCGTAGAGCGTGTTTGTTTTTCAGGCTGCTGTTTTGTGAACATCCTGCCAAGAGAGCGTGAACCCCGCGCACAGCTCTGGCTTGACTATCAAAGTCAACAGAAAATCTCCCAGTGCTCCCAAATGTCTGCATTAATAAACTGTGTAAACAAAACATTCCTGGATACCTCGCTGGGTCTGAAGTCTTATGGAACTGTTGCTGATTAAGGAGTCTCTTTACTTAGCATTTGTCTTTCACATTTATTTTTCAAAGTATTTCCGTAACAGGCCAACGTGAGTGAAGTTTCCTGACCCGCTGCCAATCACAATATAACCTTCAAAGGAAAGAGATAACCTCCCACTGAAGCAAGCAACAAAGAAATGTTCTTCAGAAGAAAATCCAGTAAAATTCAAATAGGGAATGCAAAAGTGGAACTGGTTTTGAGAGCCAAATACTAAGATTAATTTAACTCTTTAACCGGTTAGCCCCATAGCGAAGGGGCTGATTGAAATCCCAGTTCCACCTCCCCAGCCGTGCTGCAGGGAGCAAAAGCGGGGCGAGATAAGACCTTCTGTGGCAGACACTTTGAAAGGCAGTGAGGAGCACGGACCTTCCAGCTGGGACTGCTCGGCATTTATCAAATGGGAAGAGCTGAGATAAGCAGGACCCGGATCCGTGTTTGCATTAGAACTGAGTGAGCAGTGAAGCTCTGGTCCCTTGGGCTATTCTGATACACTGGTATTTATTTTCATCCCAAATCACAGTGAAATTTGAAACATCATGTTTTGTCGTTGTGTTGTTTGTTGTTTGTTTTTTTTTTTTTCTTTTTTGAATGAACAATTCCAAATGGACGTACTATCGCAACGATGGAGTGTTTTGACTGCATCTGATGGAGCCAGACTCTTTTCAGTGGCTCCCAGTAACAGGACGAGGGGTAACGGGCACAAGCTGGAACATGGGAAGTTCTGATCAAACATGAGGAAAAGCTTCTTTACGGCGAGGGTGACAGAGCAGAGCCCTGGAACGGGCTGCCCAGGGAGGGTGTGGAGTCCCTTCTCTGGAGACTTCCAAGCCCCGCCTGGATGCAGTCCTGAGTGATGTGCTCCGGGCAATCCTGCTTTGGCAGGGGAGTGGGAGTGGATGATCTCTAGAGGTCCCTTCCAACTCTGAAAAATTCCGTGATTCCGTGATCTGCTTATCATGCTCCATCGCCTCACGAGCGCGGTAACCCAGACCCCTCCTGTCCAAACCCTTTCCACGGCCAGGTTTTCTGGCTGGATGACTTTTCTTTTCAGGCACCAGACGTACCGTATCTCGATCAAAGGAATGACTGCAGACAACAGGAGAAAGTGCTACGGGAAGTGCTACTCCTATGACAGCCCCTATGACAATGATGCGTTGCCGGTTATAGCCCTCAGACAGAGATGATAACCTCCCCCTGATATACGCAACCAAAAGAGTGTTTTCTAGAAGGAAATTCAATTGGCAGAAAATAAAAAAAAAATTTTCATGCTTTACACAAGTTTCACGGAAAGAGTGATCTGCACTAAGCACGTTTTTTTATCTGTGTGTCTTCTCCCTAGATGAATAGCAAAATGACGCTGTTTAACTGGTGAGAAACTCAGCTCATTTCAGCTGCTGTAGTCAACAGCGCTACCAAATCACCACGAGAGGCTTTGCCTGTTTTCAGCATTCATTTTTCCTTGTTTTGCAAATGGCCTTTACATAACTTCCTGGAAACCCCACCTTTTGGGCTGAAAGTTGAAGCTCTTTGTCTTTGCTCCAGGGCGGACAATTCTTTTCTTTTTTATTTCGCTTACATTCTGCAGGGAAGCGACTCAGAATCGGGCTGTGGGTGGCCCTCGCACAAAGCACAGGCAACGACATCTTTCCTGCTTTTGGGCGACCTCCAGGAGCACCTGTGCTCATCTGGAAGATGCGTCTGCAAATACTGCTCACGCCCTCACTGTCTTTGAGTGGAGGAAGATTAATTAGTCGTCCCTGTTAAATGCCACAATAGCCCACCATTGTTTTAACCAGCACCAGCCTTGATTTACAGATGTGAAACCAAAGAAGAAAATTCTGCCCTTCTTGCCTAATATTGGCTCTAAGTTTCTAAGCAAAATGCCGTGTTCCCTCTGATGAACCAAATGAGGTTTTGTTTCGGAGGGTCCAGAGCTTGCTGAAGGCTGGGGGAGGAAGAACGGGCAGAGACTGTCCAATAAACGACAGTTCAGAAGTTAAACCATTGTGATCGTAGAATCATTATCGTCTGGATAATTATTTTTCTCACTGGGAGTTGGCCGCGTTTCATTTTGCCCACTAGAAATGCAGATTCATTTACTTTTTTTTTTTAACAAACTTCCTCAAACGGCTGACTTCACTTAAATTTCCCATCTTTGTGATAGGAAGGTTGTCTCATCCTCCACCAACAGCTAACGAGGCAGATAGAAGCTGAGGCAACAAAGAGGGTGTTATGACAAATGCTTAAAATTAAAATATTCCTTGAATATTTTTCCTTGCCCAGCTTTCACGAAGGCCACTTAAAGTTCCATTTTGGTATTAAAAGTGAGGGAACACAGAAGGAGAAAAGAGGAAGAAATCCCAGCTTGTATCTTTAAAGCTCTGGAATGGTGTAAATTATTACAGTGGTTTCACATTTTCATGGGATCAAGGCAACAACAGTAAGCTCATAAAACAGATACCACTAATTATGCAGAGGAGAAGTCATAAAGTCACTGGTGGAAGCATGTTTTATATTCATGAACACATCATTAAAATTTTAAGACGCACTATCAAATTCTACATTTTAATACTACACCCAACAGCATTAAACCCTCCCAACAAGAAAATCAGATTGTTTAATGATCGTGTTTGTCACACAGGTTTTATATGTCTGCCGTGGAAGCAGATGTGGACTTTTCTGCTGCTGGACAGCTTTTATCACTGGACAATTAAAAATAATTTTTATCCAAACCATTTATAGAAAAATTAGATACAAAAAAAAAAAAAAAAAAGGAAAGAAAAAAGAACCAAAAAGTTAGGAATGTTTAATTGCAGAAATATTTAAATTTACCCAATCACATAAAAATCTTTTTATAGCATTGTCAATTTGGTTTTACTTCTCTTGTATTTTCTTTTTTAATTAAAAAGTCATTTTAAAGTAAAAGGATAGCGATTCAGGCAAGCTACAACCCAGCACGCAAACGTTAGGTGGTTTAAAGGAATCTTTAAATTAGACGTGGCTTTAACATAGCCATTTAAATTAAGGGAAAATCTAACAGGAGACATTTCAGGCTCGGCTGAATCTCTTGGAAGATGGAAGAGGGTCTCAAGTCGTGGAGTGACTGAGGCCACCGTGAAAATACACGTGTGAATTTTAAGGGTCCGAATCCTTCGATATGGAAAGAGGTGCAAGAGACGGTAAATAGGTGGGTTCTTGCTGAAATACCGACAACACAGGCAACACCCTCAAAGCCGACTCTTGCAACCCACGGGACAGACTCCTGTTTGTGGGTTTGGAGGAACAGCGGCGAGTGGCTGAGCGGTGGCACGTCCCCACGCCATGTCCCTCCCTCCCATGCCGCCGGCGGGGACGGCGCAGTCGCTCCCCTTGGCTGCACAGGGAGCCGTGCTGCTTCCGACGGCGGGGACCTCTAGGAATAAGTCCCCCTCTAGAAAGAGTGGGTACAGCCAAGAACGTCAAGATTTGTCCTTATTTACCAGCGTTAGCAAACGAATCTCAAATACTTAACGCTGCGTTTAGAGGACGTATTTTTAACATTTCACAACTGATTTTTGTTAAAACCTTATCAAAAGAACTAAACTGGTCTATCTCAAGTTAATTACTGTGTGATGCCCAGCTACCAGCTAATACCACAGCTAAGCATTTACCGGACAAAATGGCAAGGGAGAGTTTCAATTATTAACATAAAATTGTTAAAGTGAATTCTGTCAGGACTCGGCGAAGGTTTCTGCCTAAAAAAATCAATGGCTCAACGTGGCCTAATATTAGGTCTTTTCCTAAACCTTTCTCCAGAGCCAATATTTGGCCTACGCTATCTGCCAGCATCTTTTTAATGAGAAGCACACATCTAAAACCTCTCACAGCTCTCAAAATTTAGGAGTAAATATTTTTAAATTAAAACCGTATGCTAAGCAGTGCAGATTTGCTGGTGCAGATGTTATTTTTGGCTCATTTTCTTTAACTGATTCGTAACCAATATACTTCAGCCTATGTTTCCACATTCATTATTATTCTGAATACCGCAGATACAGCGAAGGACATTAATGGCATAATATCTCAGGACACTTTAGGCAGTTTTCTACTTAGCAGCAAAATTGCCACTAAAATTCTGTGAATAAGGTGAATCCTCAGGACACTATAAATAGAAAAAGTGAGAAAAAAAAGAAAATGGAGATAAAGACAACTGAAATAGAGAACGGGTCAGGAAGGACCATTTTTTGTGAAATTCTACACTCCTCCTCTCTCAGGAGGCTCACACAATCCTTTGGCATTTAATTCCTAATTGCACTGTACAGTTTCTCAAGCAAATACAGTCTTGTCAGCTGTTGGGGGCTTTGCTGATGGTGCTTCCACATTCATTCCAATTATTTAGGATCCATAATAATGTCCTTTTTTGCTGTTTAAATGCACGGCCATAATCCACAGTGTCATTCTTCTCTGGAAGAGACTGAAGTCTCTGGTGAAAGTCACAGTTTTCCACATTCTGCTAATTATCAGTTAATTCTCTGCTTATGAGGGACCCTGTTATCAGCCTTGTTATATTGGCCAATGGTTTATTAAAGAATTGATCGTGCATTTTTTCCATAAATTGGTCTAATTAACGTTATTCCTTCAAATATTGGCTGCCCTTGCGATCTTGAAACCACATTATCTCAGAAGAACATGGATATCTTTTTTGGCCGTGGATGGGAAAACACTGATATATTTTTTTGCATTTCAAAAATTGTGATCAACTGACGTTAGCGTTCAGAGTGGGCAATACGGTGTCAGAAGGCTTGAAGCACAGAGGTGCTGCCCATGCCATTTACTGTTCAAGTATTTTCCTTAGAGACTAAAATTGCCAGTTCTTTCACAGTTCAAGGATGAACAAATTTTCCTCTTTCAGCCGTATTTATGTAAAGCGACCAGGTTTTGACTGTGTCAAATTATCATATTCTTACCGTCGTGAGGAAATACACTGTAAATAAGTATTTTTAATGCGTGGATTTTTTTAAGCAAGCCAAGAAATGTGAAATTGGAGAATGGGAAGCTCCTCAGCCATAGACTTATATAGACTAAATAATGGACTAAAACCAATTAATGGTACATGAGCTTACGCAGGGAGTCTGAACATAGGTTTAGAAAAATGTTTGGATGCTAAGGATCCAAGGCACTAAACATCTGTTAATTTGGTATAGTACTATGATAAGTAGGCCCACAAATGCTGGATCAAGGCAGTAAACAGCAAACGCAGCTTTTGCAGGATCAGGTCTCTTGGCAGAACTGCATAGGGTTTGCAGATTTCCCATTTTTATGTCTTGAAACATTTTTGTTTGAGGTCTTTCTGTTACGTCTCATCAGTTATATCTTAGACCTATATAAGATCCTTTCCTATCCTTGTTGCTGAAACTGCGGCTTCGGAACTTTTCAAAATTTCTTTAATTACTAGAAAGCTATGAAGTAGAAAAATAAAGTCGTTCTGGGGTTCTTACGTCTTTGGAAATGATTTTCCCAAAATTGTGGATGTTTTGCGGAGTGTCACATTTTTTTGAAAAGAACCAAACCCCAAACCTGCAGGTCATTCCTTTTTATTGCCCTCTGGAACAAAACAGAAACATGCAAGTGATGGAAAATGTCAAAACCAACGTTTTCACTGAATTGTTAAAAAAGTCCTGATATTTTGGTGAGAAAAGATTCGGGAAAAAAAAAAACCAACAACTTTTGAATGACATGTTTACAGACCGTCATTCCATAACCAGATGGATAAATATTTAAAACAGATAATTCCCTTTACCAAATCTAATATTGACACCCTGCTAGAGACGCTGGATAATCAGTCAGCGACTAAATCTAGGTATAATTTACCAGACCAGCTTCATTAAATACATTTTATATTGTATGTTGCACAAAGCCGAACTCCATAATTGGGATTAATTGCTACCTTCATCAGTTTTAGCAAGGTCAAGGATTAAGTAGGCTTGGAGAACGCTTTGACCTTTCATTGCGACTCTGCTCCCTCCGAAATCTTTAGCTGTCAGATTCAGAATCGGGGGTTTCACAGGAGATTGCCCCAAAGTAGGTTTTGATGCTGTATGTTATTAGCCATGCCTGATTTTACCTAGCCGTGAAATAGTCAGACCCTAACAGAACAGCTGCTTTGAAAAGCGATATGAAAATCACATTAACGTGCAAATTTTTCCATGGTTTGATGTTTCTCGTTACAGAATAGGAACTAAAGCTGAAATACCAATGCCAACCAAATTAAAAAGAAGAAAGATAGAATGAGACTTATTTTTATGTTTATAGGAAGAAAAGGCTTGAAGTTAATATGGCTAGCTGAAAATTTCGTGTAAAAACTCTTTTTCTATGGACAAATGGCTTACGCTTTCAACTTTTCATGAAAATGCCCCTAAACAAAAGTTTTTCAGCCAAAAACTTGTCTGGTTTTGGTTATTTGGGAGGGAGGAGGTTGAGGAAGAATTAAAATTTTACAATACGGGTCTAGAAATGCTCTTCTGCACTTGGTTATGTATATTTAAGACATCTCCCTCCTGGCATGATTTGCAACACAATAATGGAGCAATGCTGAGAAACCCACGTTATTGCTCTCTACTTAAATTCCCAGAATTGTCAATCTGGCAGCTCTCACAGTACAGCATTTACATAATTTTTAAATTACAGACAATTATACAAAACCCTTCTCCATCAAAGGATCGGTTTCCTTCCCCACCCTCCCCCCCCCGAAGTCAACAGCAAAGCCTCCTCTCTCAGCAGTGGAAACAAAAGTGTCTTGGTTACACTCACAGAAGAGCGCTGTGTGCTTAAAACCGTTATATTTCTTTGCTTTTGCCTAACGCTATGGTATTTGAGAAAATCTGTTAGTAACGGGGATGCCATAAACAGTAGCTGGGGAGTCTTTGATGGGAAGCACTCTTCAGGGAGAGCGTATATGGTGACTATTTATAGAACGGTAAGAAATAAACAGGTAACGATGGATTTGGGGGTTTGTAAAACCGCAGGCTCCCCGTGAGTTGAGATGGAAAGAGGTTTAGCAGGAAAACTATTGATGGGTTTGCGTTTTTGTTGTCGGGGCTTTTCTTGGGGGGGGGGGGGGGGGGGGAGGCAAAATCGGCATTTTCCCAAATGACCGTAAATTGTAGTTGTCAAACAAGGAAACACGGTTTCCCCGGTGCCTCCCTTCTGCTGCCATCAACCCTTCGGCTCCACGAGGATCACATTCTTTACGACTGTTAGCGTGAGACAACCCAGGATTGTTCTTATCTGGCGCTGGCACTGGTCGGGGGGGGGGGGGTGGGGGGTGGTTTCCCAACCAAATCGCAGACAGACAGCTGGATGGACGGATGCAAACACGAATTTCGACTTACCGTCCGGTTCCTTTCAGGCGTGTGCGCGTACGTGGGTGTCACACACGGTGTGTATGTGGGGCTATACTTTTATGCAGTGATTCGCAAAAGCGTTTCGTTACAAAAAGCTAAATCCCAACGTTTTCCCTTTTGCTAAAGCAGCTGCTCATAGGGAAAAGGAAAAGAAACCAACCCAGCGACTTTGCTTTGCTTTTTCCGCAGGGTCCGTGCTCTTCTGGTGGTGAATAAATAATGCCCACGGTGCCGCGCGGCAGCGGACCCTGCCCCGTGTTGTAGTTAGCCAGCGAAAAAGCCTGCATCTGCTTATTCTCAGACGTTAATACAGCTAAAGGAATAAGACATCAGAGGCCTGCGAATGAGAAGGCCTTTTTAAATTTACAAAGCATTTGCTCCTGAATCCACCTCAGCCAGTTTGGGGAAAGCGCTTTTGGCACCAAGTCACCCTTCAGGGAAAGACTGATAATGATCACTAAAGACATACTACGGGCTCCTGCCTCGCTCACTTCAAAGGCCTTCTCTCTTAATCAACATTAAATCATCATTTTGCCTTGGATATAGGGACAGCTGTGCACAATCTATTTGTTTTAAAACAGATTAGGAATGGTTTTTCTGCCAGAGCATAAGCTGCACGATAAATGTACTTTAAAGACATAACTAGGAAAAACATTGCTCCCTTCGTTAGCTAGATCCCGATACTAGCTGAGAACACACAACATCCTCCCAGCGCTGGATCCTGCTTTGGCAATCCCCAAGAGCCCTCGGGAATTACGGGGAGTTAAAAAAATCCAGTGTGCGTTGATCCCAGGTGTGCATCCCGGTGAGATGTCCCTGACCGGGGATAGTCACGGAAAGTGGGGTGAGACCTTCTAGATCTTCTGCTTTCTTCCCCCCCCCCCCTTTTTTTTTTAACCTTAGCATTGCCCTATTTCATCCCCTGACAGTCTCACAGGGTGACAACAAAGGCCTTTTATTACCCAATTAAAAGCTGATAGTCAGATAGTTGTTAAATAATTAAGTAAAGGCCCTAAATTACAGGGGGAAAAAAAAAAATCCCTCCTCTAGATCGGTACTGGAGATATTTTTCCATAGTTGCTAAGCATCTCTCTACCAGCTGGTTTTCCTACACAATACAAATGCACTGACATGCGCAGGATTTAAAAGAAAAGTCTAGAAAAAAAGGCACATTTCCAGAATAGGATGGTATGTATGGAAAGCAGTAGTTCCCGAAAAAATTTTGGGAGTCAAAATGAGTATCCAACTGAACATCATTCCCAGTCCAACTTTGGAGTGAAATGAACTACTCAGTTTCTGTATGTGTAGAGAGAATATGGATAATGGAAGACTGCAATGAGTCTTATTGTCCAAATTGTTTAAAAATATATTGAAAAACTAACATGGGCCTATAAAAATATTACAACGAATATGTCTCACAATGGGAAACTTAGGATGTTCAATCTGTATTGTTTTTCTAAAGAACCGAGAAGATTGACAGGCAACTTGCTTGTATGACACTAGTTCCTTCATGGAGAGAAAACGCTGTTTGTCATCCTTTACATATTAGAGAAATGCAAAATGAGTTTAAGAGAGTGGAAGCCGAAGTGAGACAAATTCAAATAAAAAAGTGAGTTCCAGCTTCTCAGAGGGACCAGCAGAAAAACCTACCAAACGATAGATTTTCTGCGCTCAGTCCCTCTCTTGCTGTCTTTAAGCCAAAACCAGCCGGGCTTTTCGGGGTGTGCCTTAACCAAGCACTGTCTGTTTTAATTCACACCGTGCTCCACTCCGGAGGGGCTGGCAGAAACGTCGCGTCTTCCCAAAGGGCAGTGACGTGATCAAGGGGGATCTACCAGCCCTTTTTAGCTCCACCGTCCCTCTCCGGTTCCACTGCGTGCCCACCATTTTCCTGCTGCTGCCGCCTTCCCCGGGAGCATAAACCTGGGACCAGCAGAGGTGAATCGTCCCCCCAGTTGCAGTCCACTGTCACCAGTTACCCAGCCGGCATACACACAAGGGATGGGGTCTGTTGTGTCTGCAGGGAATGGCAACCATGCCCACCTATTTAGAGGATATTGTTCATTTCTGAAAATACCCACTATTGTAGGACCCTTTTCTAAATCCAAGAAAATAAACTGCTAAAAAAGAAAATTCAGACCTATTATGCTTTTATGATAAACCACGGTTTTGCCTTAACCACTTAATCTCTCTTCAAATATTCATTTCAAAATGGAGAATGTCTGTTCTTGATGCCTTTATGACAAAATTCAACTATTCTACTCTCGAAGTCTCAGCGATCAATACTTCTCTCTGTTCTACATATTCATTCTATATATATGATCTATTTTTATACAAATATATATATGATATACTGTGCTATTTTGTGATGAAGACAATCCAAGATGAGCCAGCTTGCCAGAAAAGCGGAACCCAGCGTAGCTGGGCAGATACTGCCACTGATTTTGGTTTTCACACTGTGTTTATCACATGGGGGATAGGGAGTAAGTGAGAAATGCAGATTAATTTCTTTACATAGGCACTGTCCTGAAGAATATTAGACTTCCAAGAGGCTACTGCCAGGCATGGGAATAGAGGGAGAAGAAAAGATGACTAAATGGAATTTTAGCCAGCTAACAGTGTAGAGAAACAGCTGAGCAAAGGGAAGTCAGGATAGAAATGGAGTAAAAACTGGGTAGATTTTTGACCAAAAAAAAAGATTAAAGATTGAGAGGAGAAAATCCCGGTACTGTTGAGCAGAAGAAACTACACCACGTGTGGAAAAGCTGCATCTTAGCAAGGAAAAGGCTCCTCTCGCTAGAGCAGAGCAGTGGTAGGACCTTGGGTGAAGGGCAGCCCATCGCGTCCTCCCGGAGTAACCTCTCTCTCGGTGGAGGAGAACGCACCAGATGATGCAAGCAGGATGCAAGGAAGCAAAAAGCATATAAAATGTATCGCACGCGTTTGAAAAACAACAGAATGCAAATCGAGGCAACATAAATTAAAGAGAGAGGGGGAGAAAGTTACTCCAGGGGTTTCATCCCCCTACCCCCACAGGATACAAGCTATTTCCTTTGACTTTGCAAGAGCAATTTCAGAACGCTACTTCTGGCACTGTCTGAGCCGCGTGTATTTTCAGCGCTTGGCAAGAAGACATTTAGAAGATAGAGCTTGTTCTTTTACTCGGGAAAGGGAATTAGACTTCTTGCGCAGTGACAGTAAATAATGCGTTTCTCCACTGAGGTCACCATCGCGCAGACAACAGTAAATTTGGCGTTCCCTAATTTTTCGCCCCTTGACTCTGCAACCTAAGTAACTTTCTTCTCTCCGTTGAGTAATTGTCCACATGGAGTCCATTTTTATTGCGCGTGTGCTCGTGGCGAGCTTCAGGCAGAGGGAGCACGTACGGCCCAAGAATGGGCTACATGTGGGCAACACATTTCAAGGAATTACAGTTCCTGAGAGGTAAATAACTCCCTGCTAATGTGCAGTGTTGAGAAAATGAAGATGGAGCTCCCTGACCATTGCCAACGCAGAGGACTAATCCTTCATGATAGACCCAGTTCTGATTTCTCAACAAATTTTCACTACTAAGTAATTCCGCAAACTAATTTGAGGCAATTAATAATCTGATACGACTGCAGAACTGCGTCCCTTTTTAACGTACATCAAGCCGACTAAAGGTTCAAAAACTAATCTCCAATAATGTCCATCAGCATATTATAATTCCAAGAGAGATCTATCCGACGCTGTATAAAAACGCTAAACAGCATGACCAAGAGTGACGGCAATGGCTTTAACTTATGAAAGCAGTTCTAGGACGTAGGAATAGCCATCCTGGATTAGATTAAAGCCCCAGTCTGTGACGGTGACCAGTAGCAGATGTTACGGGAATACAAGATAGAGACGGTAACCCCTCCTCTGCTCTGCTGTCAGAGGCTGTAAGTTTACACCACCACTGGCCGATACCTCTACCTGCTCATTGACAGAACTCACGGTTTTCCAGAATTCTGCTTCGTGCTGTGAAAGATTGCAGTCTTGACAGAAGGTGAAAAGAGGTTTTATATATCGCTGATATTCACCGAGCGAAGAATATCATCCCCTTCAGAGGAGCTCTGACGCGCTGGATGCCCAGATCAAGCGAAAAAACCCGAAGTGTAAATCTGAGTTTGTTCCTGCTATATCCAACGAAACCGCGGAGACCGCCGGGTGTCTGCCGTCTTTCAGCGTCAGTATATAAAACTCGCAGGCCCAGCCAGATAACCGACCCTCATTGAACCGACAAATTGTGACTTTGATTTTCAGTTTTATCTAGTATTACAGGGAAAAGTAAGGCTCAGTTTAAAATAAAACCCTTAAAAGGTGTGCATTTTTATTCACTGAGCGGTGTCATTTCTTTCTTGTGGGCAGAGACCCTTGTGGTAGTTACAGTGGGACGTAAGAAATATGGCTTTAGGAGTTTATGTATTTCAGGGCTTGCTCTGTCAGTAACGATAATTTTGAAAAATTGATAAACATAGAAGAATTCAGACTGATAGTTCCACTTGCAAGTGGTGGCCAACGGCTGCCAACAGGCAGCATCCAAAGCGTGGGAACTACTGTGTGTACCTGCCAGATACACAGAGGAAAACGGGAGGGATCCAAATTGTGCCTAAACGGTATCTAGTTTGCATCTTGTTGCTCCTTTACAGAGACGATGAGGAGAATCTGAGGAAGCTATTGTGAAAATGATAAGGGGAAGGTCAGAGCCTCGCACCGCAGTGGAGCTACTGGAATTCACAGTCGTTTCTGGGCGCCGGTTTGAGGAGCGTCGGGTCCTGGGCAGAAGTAGCTCGGCAAAGTGAGTCGGTGTTCGTGTCTTTCAGCTTCCGTGCCTCCCGAGATGAGAAAGGGTTAAGCAGGAGTTAGGGATGCATGTGAAAATATATGGGTGAAGTAGGGGGAAAAAAAAATATTCTCTTGTAGCTTGAGCCACTCCATCTGTTGCCTTAATTCAGTGGCAGACCTTGACTGGACCCTGGGATCTGCTAGTCCCACACTCCATCCAGCCTCTCTCTGTAAATTAAGTTGTTGGCCTGTGTTGCCGAGGGTTTAGGAAGGTGAGTGATGACCTTGGTTTGAGTATGTTTGTATAGAAACATGTCACTGCGGGATGATGTCTTTCCTCCAGGGACATAGGGCCCAATACTAACCATTTGTTAAGAAAATACCAAAGCTAAACATATCCAGTGTATGAAAGGATCCAACACCCTTGCCAAGTGTAACTTTCACTCATCTTTGAAACATCAATGTATGCTATATTTTAAAGGTTATTTTTAGCACTTGTCTTTTAAACTGTTTCCCCTCTGATGCTAACATCTTGCAACTTTAAAACTAATATGAGTTATTTTTATTATTAAAATGGGAAATCTCTTTAATATATTGTAGTATGGCAATATGTTTAATATATGTTTTAAAAAGGAGATCTAAAATAGTATTTATTCTCAAGAATGAGGACACGTAATTCCAGAGAAGCCACACAATGCTTTCAAGTTCTATGTTTCTTTATATAGCAAAGATTAAAAATAAATTTTTAAGGAGGATATAGTTCTCCTTTATTCCATCTTCCCTCCAGTATTTTCCCGGCAGTCATCTACGTTCCTGCATTCTGGTACGTGTGTGTTGATGTTTGGAGAGTTGGTTGTGGTTGTTCAATTGTCTGAGAAAGTTCTGATGTAAAATGACAGCAATTCTGCAGCATTAATTTTGAAATCAGGTAAGGCATTCAGCAGTTTTCCTTATTTCATGAAATCCACAAGAATACATGAACAGATAAATTCGGATGAGAACCACATTTTTCAAGCCAGGTAGTCTTAAAACTGAATTCCTGACTGTGGATTTAGATCCAAACTTTAGGCATCTGAGTCTGAAAATGTTGGCCTCGCTTAATATCCCTATTCAGGATTGATTAATGCACAGTCAGGATGTTTTTCCATACAGCCAGCCTATAAATGTTACCTTTCTAAAGTTCAGCCCATACTAACTTGGTGTATCCTTAAATAATTTATCTCCCTTCCCCTTCCACTCTTTAAATATTTCAGCCTATTTTAGGTCGCGAAGCCGCTGTGAAACTGCTGATTCGGCGGTGGAGCGTGTCCCTGATATGCGGGGTGGCTGGCGCGGGGGCCAGCCTGGCTTTAAACGGGAAAGAACGAAACCTCAGCGCCGTCGGAGGCAACGGGAGCTTTGCCACCAGCTCCCACCTGGGCTGGCTCTTACCTTTGGTCTCCCGAGGTTTAAATCGAGTGTGACTCCAGCAGAGACTGCGAGGTGCAGCGTAAAACCGGTGCGTGGGGGGAAATCAGACCGAAAGCGGCCAGAAGAGCTACGAAAAGCTGGTCCAAGGGAAGTACCTGTGTTAGAGAAGGGTGTATTTCAATGTTTCCTCCTCTGCAAAGTTGTCTCTAACGATGCGTTTCAGGAAAGGCTGCCGACCATCACGTGGAGCCATTCCTAATGGATGCGTTGTAGAAAGTTAGTGATAAAAATGCCGTATGTGTTTGGGTGGGGTTTTTTTCTCTCCCACAATGAATGGCTAAAGAAGTTACCTAAAACTGGTCATGAACCATCTCCTCCACATGTAAACACTCTTTTTGTCGTACCTGAACTTTTGTAGATTCCCAGGTCCTGCTCAATCCAACATAAACAGAGAAACACCAACACGTTTCAGTTGCTCCTCTCTTGCAACCGTGCCCTTTCATTTCTTCTATTTAAAGAACTGTATTAGTTAGGAACGACTTAACGTAAGGAATGCACTCAAGCTCTTTAGCTGAAAATAGTCTTTATTTACAACCAGTTTTGTATAATTTTTTTTTGGAAGCCGTCATTCCATTACTTTTCACATAAGTCAAAGCAGAAAAGAAATGTATTTCAGTAGAAGAGCGGGAACTAAAGGTCATTTCATTCAAAAAAAAAAAAAGCATATGCTTTATTTGGGCCAGCCCTGAAGAACAGAATAAAAGATTGGACAGCTTTCTGGAGAAATGCTCCACATGTTTTCTGGGTGAGAAAACACTTTTAAATTAATAAATTAATAAACCGTTAGATAAACAGAATAAAATGTTAAGTGCATTTTGTTTTATATTGAGCATAAAGAGGAGAATAACAAACCCTTTTAACAGCAGCCAGGATATTATTCCCAAAATAACTTCAAGCGATGCAGAAGCCTGCATGGTGAGAGGGCCACGGCTAGACGTCCTTTGGCCTGGGCAAAACGCTCCGTGGAAGTGGGGTGCAAACCACCTGCCCCCCCGTCCTTCCAGAACACAGCTCCGCTTTGTGACAGCTATCGGACTCTAACGGAAAGAAACCAAACCCTTTAAAACCCTCTTAACACCAGGGAGGTCTCCGAATTGGAGTTTTTCCATCGGGAAGAGATGTGCACAACGTTAGGAGGCCACGTGGAATGGAGTGGGGCCAGCCGAGCTCCGGAGGTGTGTGCTGGGGCTGGTGATCAGCTTGATTCCAGTTTTAATTCACACGGGGGGCTGCGTTGCAGCAGTTGAGGAGGTGGGCTCTGCTCTGAGGAAGGTTTTCTTCCAGGCAGAGAAGTGAGCGGGTGGGAGAGGTGGTCACCTCTGAGGCTGCCTCAGCTTGAGGAGTCAAAGCCCAGAGACTTCATTGCCTATGGAGCTGGTCAGAGCTCAGATTTCAGCGTCCCTCTCTGCTGAACCTACTGCGGACTGTTATTCTTTGGCAAAAAAAAAAAAGTTTTGTTAGTTTTTCTGCTTCAGAGAAGGGACATACGCAGAAGTCTCCCACAAATTACAAGTCCCCTCGCTCCTTTGGGCGAGTCACAAATGCCATAACTTGGCTCAAAACTGAAAACATCAGCTGCTGAAAGATGAGCTGGGTCTGCAAACGCTTCAGGCTCCTCCTGTGAGAGAAAACCCTTCATTTAGCAGGGACTCTCCGTGTACGTGGTCACCACCCTGCAGAGGGAAGGTGGTTCCCCACTCTCCATCACTCCAGTTGCTACACAGGTGGAGCATCTTTGCGTGGTGGCTGGAGAACAGCTGCTCCTTCTGCTCCTTGATTTCTTGCTCTGTTTCCTGCCACTGCCTCTTGCTGCCAGGCCTGAGGAAGAATGAGATCCTCCTGGGGCAGTGGTTAAACATAAGACATGGAGAACTACTTGAATTTATTTCCCTTTACTCCCATTTCTCCAAGGGTTCTGGTAGAGAACAAAGTGAATGCAGCAAGTGGGACAATAGACTCTGCAAAGAAGCATTTTGACAAGAGAAGATAATGCAAAAAGTCAGCATTGTCTTGCTCCTCTTCTTTCTCTCTTCGAGTTCTGCGAATCTGGTGTAATGGTAACAGATTTTTAACAATATGTTGGCTTACCTCAGTTTAACAACCAAACCTTCCTTCCCCTGGGCCAGAGGAGAGGCGCCTGGGCCGCACGAAGCCCCCTTAGACCTGACACTCCGGGTGAATTTACCAGCCCGCTTGAAGACTTAAATCAGCCCTTGTCCATAAGAGCTCCCTGCGCGGCTTGTCGTCTGCTTGTCAAATGTGTGTATTTTTGAACTGGTTGACGCAAATCTGAGAAAATATTGGTTTTCATCTGCATCTTTCTATCTTGAGGGGTTTTGCTACTCATTCTCCTGATAACCCAGCAGTAAAGCAACACTGCTTAAATTCCATTTATTTCTTATTATATTTATCACTTTTCTCGTAACCTTGCTGAATCATTTTTCGCCTTGGTTGGTACCAACACCCTTTTTTCCATAGCCACAAGGCCTGAGCAACCAGGGGCTAAACAAAAGAGCAATGGCAGGAAGAATATCTTAAATATCTTCTCGCTGGGTGTTTATTAATCCCGACTGTAGAGAAATACAAGAAAAATCAGCTACACCCTGAGCGCTTCAGTTTTTATTTAAATATTTGGGATTAAAATGGTATATACCAGTGTTTACTGCATCCTTTTACATTTTTTTGTTATTTAAGTGAAGTAGATTTATGACTTATGCAATTGTGTCACCTCCAGATCCTCACTAGGATTAATTGTTCCAGTAAAGAATGAAAAGCGTGACTCCCTGCCACTTGCAGACAGGAAAATGATGGTTTCAAATTTTAAACCAGATTTTCTCCAAATGTATTTTTAGTCATATTTTTGAGGAGAAGTCTGCAGATGTCAGTCAGTGGTCATGTGCATGCCTGTGACTATATTTCTATTTTATTAAGAGTTTAATATTGCTTCTCGGTATTTCAAAGCTGTAGGCAAAAATGTTAATGAAAAAGCTGTATTTCTGTGGCAAGTACATGACATTGTAAACAGAAAACAGGCTGAGCTTGCAAAACCCAGATTTGGACTCAGTTTTTTTTCACAAGTTGATAATTCATTCTCCTTCGCCCCTTTTTAGAGATGAAATTAATGCCTGAAATTTTGGCACAGTTTCTGTCTGAATTTGTCACGCCGTCTTCCCAAGCTGGGGCGTTTGGATTTGTATTCTGATGGACTTGTTCTCCGACAAATTACAAGAATGTCTCCTGGCAGGCTGTCTGAGTTTTTCCACTGTACATTTATTTTCTGGTGATAATTTGCTGTCTCTGTTAAGATTTATTTAAGAAACCTCCACAGCAGCGGAGTCCCTAAAGAACAGGTACTTCTCTGCTTTTTTCCTTTAGAAGTTTAATCCAAGTTCAGTTTTAGTTTTATTACTCTTTCCCTTCCCGGTCTGGCAATCCCCTGGAGAAAAGCCGGCCTCTGGGGAGGTTCACAGGGAATCGTAACCCCGAGATCGCTCCGCGGAGGGCAGAAATCAGACCATGAATTTCTTATCCTCCTGGACTGCCTGGGGGCACTACCCTACGCAGAACCCTCCACCGGGGGGGTTGAAACAGGAAGGGAATAAAATTTGTCTAGATCAAGCGTTGCCATGGCCAAACCGAAGGCAGCGCGTGGTCCTGCCCTACTCTCTTGGGGCTTTGGGGTGAGAGTCTCAATGTTTGGTAGTTGAACCGTGATAATGGCAAGGAGGAGGTTTTGGTGTCCAAAAAAACCCAAAACAAAACAAAACCACAAAACCCTTGGGAATTAGATATAATTTCCACTTCAACATTTAAGAAATGTCGAACTTGGAAAATCTAGGGTTTGAAAATGGAAACGCCAAATTTACGCGGTCATACCCTTCTGCGATCTGAACTCTACAATCTTGACTCTGTTATAAGGTGTGCGCGCGTCAGGTTGTGATTTTCACTTTTGCCAGCTCACGAGCTGTGAGAATGAGCAGTGTGAAATTTATAGCACGGCGGTGAGTTGCACCTACGCAGACGAGGAACTTCCCAGCATAGAAACACTTGCGCTGAATTTGAAACAATGATCTCTTAATTTAAGACATTTTTGGATGTGTAACTTAAGGTCTAATTTGATAGATGGATTTTTCTTCTTAAGTCTCCTGTGAGAGACTGAGATTTTTAGAACTCGAGCACAAAATGCGCAATGCAATCAGAAACCCGGTCACCAGTAGTTTGTTGCAAGTCTGTTAATGTTTTGCAAACTCGGAAAAACGATAATTTCAGCCATCTGACTTCTGTAGTGACGGCAGAGTGCTAAATTTATTAAGCAAAACAGAAATTATCACAACTTCCCAATAATGATGAAATAACAACTGAAAATAAGGTCCCTACCGCATGGCACGTTGAATAATGACCTTGGGAGAAAATGTGAAGATAAGAAAGAGAAATCAGCTTAACACCATGCGAAATCAGTTCTTTCCTATTAATCTTACAGAAAAATTGTACTGAAAGTTTAGGGGGTTTAGTGACCAATAAGAAATGTTTTTTGCTTCCTTTTGATTCAACATTTTCTCAGCTGAAACAAATAGCTATAGAACAGCAGAAGGAGCGGAACAGCCGTTTATTTGAGGGGTTTCTATTGCCACCTAGTGGTTCCCCCCCCTCCTCCCCCCTTCCCTGAGCACCAACTTGAAGATTTCGGAAGATTTTTCATTTGTCTGGAGAAAATGAGTTTATTTACTGACAAGTGAGGGGGTGATGCAAACGATTTAATTTTTTTTTTAGACGTATCAAGAAGAAAGGCATGAAGTTAAGTGACCTCATTGTATGGACTAAACCAAATTCTGTGTGTAGCTAAGATCCCCCCCCAGCTGACAGAAATGAAGACCCAGAGAGTAACTTAGTAATGGGCGCTACTTAGAAAAGAAGCTATAAAAACGTGCTTTTGTTGTCATTCGAAGCAGGTCATGTGGATTTGATGTAATTCTCTCTTGCCCGGGTCTTAATCTTCTGTAGTTCTCTCTGATTTCTGTCAACTCAATCCATTTTTACCCGTGGAGCAAAACCCGCTCCTACCCTTATAAAAAGAGTAAGATATTAATGTTGGTCTTGACAAGGTAAGCTGAGATAAATCGTAAGAATTGTGAGGTCTTCAGTTCTCATGACTCTTTCATGATAACGGTAAATATAAAACAATTTTCTGAGCTTTTCCCCATTCACACCTGAGAGTTAAAATAGAAACGAGGGAGAGTCTCCATGCCTCTTACTCATGCCAATAGGAGTCCGAGGGTTCCCTGAAGGCCGTGGAGGCGTTCGTGTCTATGGAGGTAAAACTTGCTGTAAATAAAACTAGAGTCAAGCCCACAAACTTGAATAAAGTCCAGAAGTTTTTCCTTGTACCTGGTCTCATGCGGATAGTACAGTCCTGTCATATAGATTATAACACGTAGCACCTGCACGTCAGAGCTCCTTGTATCACCGTTTCCATTTCTCCACAAAACAGTTTTTTGAAATTTCCTTCCTTTTGAATGAAAAACTTTCCTCTATATAAATGTCTATCTTTCGGTTTGTTTGTTTGTTTCAGTATAGGCTAAAAAATGGGATTTTTTTATTTCTCGAAAGTTCTATTTTAATGACACGTAAAAATGGTAAGCATTAATTTTGCCTCCACTGCTTAAACAGAAATGGTGTGTTCTGAGTGATAACCACTCCTCCTTTTAAAATAAACCACACAGTTTTGTCTTGGCAGACGTTCAGCTCTCGAAGACTTATCTGCTTGTAAAGTTTTCCTTCGCATACATGGTCACTCAGTTTAAATACATCTTTTTTTAAAGTATGGAGCAAACTACAGAATGGAAAAAAGTGTGAAAGCTTTGATATATATTCTATCTTTACTGTGTGCGTATGGAGTTAACTCTCTCAGTCCCGATGAGCGACTCCCCCAGGCTTGGAATGTCTTTTCCGAGGCACAAGAAGGGCCCGGCTGAAACTTGCTCTTCCTGCAGTCGGGGGCTTTTCTCAACATTTTTAATGCACAAATTGGCTGGGAAAAGGTGGTCGCTGGGAGCCTGACATGGCACTCGGAGACAAACATCCATTTTCCCATTCGCTCAAAGCCTCCCTGCATAACCTTGGCCCGGTCACGTAGGCTCAGATTTTCAAAATTATTAAAATACTTAAGGAGGTACTTTTTAAACACTCTTCCACCTCGGTTTTCCATCTAGTGAATAACACGCTCTGCAGTGGCGCTTCTTCTCCCCGTCTTGCGCTAGTTTATGGAGAGTATTTAGGAAGAGCAAAGCACTTACCTGGCTTTTGCCTTTGCGAGTTCTTGGAACTTCGGTGTCCTCTCACAAGAGGACCTACCTCAGCTGGGACGAGGCGGCCCTGTACCGGCTTCAGACCTGGAGTCGCCGCCAGTAGTAAAATAAACCAGGAAACCAACGTGAATGGTCATTATTCCAACGGAATGTGGCTTATTGCGCTCAGGCCTCCCATTGCACAGCGAGCCACTGGTGCCCCAAGGCTCGTGCCCTGTGTCAGGGCAAATGTTCAGTGTCCTCTGCTGTTATTTCTTGAGGTGTTCCAAAGTTCATCGTTCCTACACACTTTAGTAAGCAAGTAAATTTAAAATTAGATACTTTTTTTTTCTTTTTTACTACTTTTATTCTCCCTAGAGGCATTTTCCAGCCAAATATTGCCTATGCTAAGGCACCAACCATCTTTGAAGCCCACTTTTAAGTGGTTTATTTATACCATATTCCAGATTGCATATTGTTTTCTGTCACTGAGTGAATCTGAAGTCCAGGTTTTGGTTTTTTTTTTTTGTCGTTTTATTATTTTTTTTTTTTAAGGGGAAATACAGCTTCCAAACACAATTTTTTTTTTCTCATATAACACAAGAAAATAAAACCCTGTCAGGTTGTATGCTTAAACTCATCTGTTGTGTTTCAATATGATGAAAAGTACAAACACCTCAACAGTAGGAGTGCCGGTAGCCAAGCGCGTAATTTGCCTGGTTAAAGACAGGAGTTAATGGAAATTTGAAGTCATCTCTGCAGCTCAGGGCTGCGTTGAGTTCCCCGAGTGCTCTGTGTTAAGGTTAAGCTGTGGTTTCCAGGGGCTGTGCCAGGGGACTGGTGTTCTGCTCTCCCAGCACCGCCCCGCTCCAGCCAAACTGGAACTTTCCCAGTGCCGGCACTGGAGTGGCCGTGGGGAAGCCACAGAAGCCACAGAAAAATTTCTGTAAAGGGCATAACATCGCAAAAACTCAACAGCTAATTGCTGGGGTGAGGAGGTCGCAGGGAAATGCTGGTCGCTCGGATGCCTGGGATTGTAAATATCTTCCTGAAATGTTTTGGCGTTTGTGCGGCTGCAACGAGCGAGCGAGCAAGTGAAAAAGTAGAATGAGGCATGTGGGAAAAGATGGAGACGGCCGAGGCACAGAGGAGTAAGTGCTTCTAGCTGCTCTCCAGCAGCCGGGTGATTAATGGTGGGTTTTTCCAAGGCTCCGGGCTGCCAGGGATCTAGATGTTCCCCACAGCAGCCCTCGGGGGTGAGCTCAGGCGAGCGCAGTTGTGCCTCTCTGCCCAGCAAGGCGACTGGGCCCCATTCAGGTCCTCACCAGCAGCCCCTGGTGCTGTAACCAGTACCCTACTGGGTGCCGCAAAGACTTTCTGAATGGCTTAGGATATTTTGGAAAATGGGGGACATGATTTTGTATAACAAAAAAATTAAACGTGAGTGCTGGAGTTTTGCTTCTCCGCTGTCATTCTGCAGGTGTAAAATCCATAATGCAGCAGGTCCTGCCGTGCCCGTGTTACCAGCTGGTGGCCCGAGCTGCTCCTCCGGGGTAGCTCTGGGCAGCACGGTCTTGATGGAGGTCATCTGGGTTTAGCACGTTTGTTCCCCGGCCAGATGGGGACCTCCCTGGCATGGGTGCATCTGCCCTGCTCTGCTCTACCAGCATATCGAGCGGAAGATGAGAAGGTTCCGGGGAGACCTTCCAGCCCCTTCCAGTCCCTCAAGGGGCTCCAGGAAAGCTGGGGAGGGACTCTGGAGCAGGGAGGGGAGCCATGGGATGAGGGGGAAGGGTTTTACACTGAAAGAGGGGAGATTTAGATTAGATCTGAGGCAGAAATTGTTTGCTGTGAGGGTGGTGAGCCCCTGGCCCAGGTTGCCCAGAGAAGCTGTGGCTGCCCCATCCCTGGAGGGGTTCAAGGCCAGGTTGGACGGGGCTTGGAGCAACCTGGGCTGGTGGGAGGTGTTGGGTTGGAACGAGATGATCTTTAACGTCCCTTCCAACCTGAACCATTCTATGAAGATGTGTTCCCCACCCATCATCCTTGCCATGACCCAAAGAGAGGACAAAAAAGTGTTATCAAGGCCTCAGGCTTCTACCTTCACATCTTCTCTCGGTATTAACATGGTAGCACATAAAGTCTCCCATTCAGCAAAGCGCATAATTGAAGTGAGAAGGCACGCGGGTAATCCCTTTCCACCTTAGCGAGGCACAGAATGCATTTAAATCCTATTAAAGCCTGGTGGACTTAAACACGTACTTAAAGTTTGATGGAGTGGAAAGGCAGACGCGGAGAAAGAAATGGAGGAGAGACAACCCTGCCTGTTAACTCCACAAAGGGCTGACTGCTCACTCCTGTCCGTGCATTCTAGCCGCGGGATTTAATCACAAAAACATTCCTATACGGACAGGTAACACCTATTAGGGAGGGTTGCCACGCTTCGCAGGTAGATTAGGATTTAGTTAGATCCTAATTGTCTTCATTCCCCAGAAATTTCACCAAAACTGCATGCTGGGCACAAGCACGTGTTTTTCCTCCCACAGTTTTTGGGCCCAGTACAAGTGTTTGCCAGAGAGAGGAAAAAATGTCAGTCTGCTCTACGGGTAGTTTGCTTTGGGAATGGATATTTTCTGGAAATTCTTTCTTCTCCAGGTAAATTAACTTTCCTAAAAGGCTCTCAAGCGCTAAGTTGGAGAAGGAGAATGAAGTGCAACCCCAAGCTCAAGGAAAAGATTTATTTATTTTTTTAAATAAATATTCTTAGTTTAAAAAAAAAGAAAAAAAACCCCAAACAAACAAAAAACCAAACCAAGCAAGAAACAAATGAAAAAAACACCCCAAACACCCCCAAAACCAACACCACCACTTATTTTCTGCTAGTTGATGGTTCTGAACCCTGCTCTGAGTTGGGGGAAAAAAAGGGCTGGGTGCTCTTGGGCGCTGTGGGGACTGCACTGCGTCGCTCCCTGATGGCCCTCGGTTCATTTCCTGACCTCGGGAGAGATGGCGAGGGCGGGGGGAAGAAAAAAAAAGAAAACAACTCTTAGTGCTGGGGAATGAATGTGGAGTTCAACTTGAAATATAGGGAAGACAGTCTTTCAAAAGTTGTAGCCGTATTTAGCATCAGAGTTCATGAGATCCACATGTCCCATCTTCTCTTTCTACAAATCCCAGAGGGGAAAAAAACATTTATTATGATAGCCCGGAAGGACAAAAAATGTCTGTTCATCAATTTCCCCCTTTTTTTTTTAAGAGATAACCACTGACTTTACCCGTATGTTATCTTTATCCCGAGGCAGCAAATTTATCATAATTTATTCTGGTATATTCTAAATTTACCATGTTGATTACCACTGTATAAACAACGTCTGGCATTTGCCTCAGCCAAAGAATTGGGGCTGGCGCTGATTTGGAGTAGAGATCTGTGGAAGAGCTTCAATTTACTGAAGTGGCTGCAATATCAGCGCAAACAGCAGAGATAGATAGCTGAGGATGGGGTGGGTTTAAAAGGGGGAGGAAAAGAAAAAAAAAAAGGATTCTTCTCCTGTGTGATGCTAATGAGCCACTTACCGAAACGTATCTGTTTGGAGAGGGAAGTCCAAATGACACGAGGTTAAAAATCGTTAGAAAGTGGTCTGCGAAGTACAGCCGACTGGACTCTCTCATGGAGGAGCTGCTCTTAAGGCTGCTCCGGGATCGGGGGGGGGGGAAGGGGTAAGAAAACCTTTTTGTCATTACTGCATACAAATATAAGTAACATGAAAGCGGTCTCATGAGGTTGGACTAAAAGCAGTCCTAGTCTCGGGGACTGAAAAGGATTTAAGAGGAGGACCAAAAAAAAGGGGGGGAGTGACTTGACTGGAGATACATTTCTGTTTACAGGAAGTAAAAAAAAAAATTACTTGATCAATTGGCCAAACTACGTATTTACTGGAAAATAACTGAGACCCCGTACAAACATGTAGAGGGAGCAAATCCTGCGTCTGTTGCCCCATGCAATCCCAAGGCGACTCCTGCCTTCGCAGCTCTTCAGCCGTCGTTCCAGTTCGCGCGGCAAATCCTGAAATTGAAGTCTGAATTTACGAACAAAGCTTATAAACAGCAGGATGAGTTCTTTTATAAAATAGCATATTCAGGATTTAATTTCTTTTTATCTTTCGTGATATCCTGTTTCTCCGTTGCCCTGTGCAGCACACTTGTTCCAGAGCACCATTTCTACTGCGTTAAAGCTATGGGTGAACTGCGCCTGACTTTAACGGGGCTGGAAAAGTCTCGGAGACTTCCCTGGCCGGCGTTTCCATCCTGCCTATTTTTATTCTGCGAGACATACCCAGACAAGGTACTCTCGATATACATACATATGCTTATATATTAATTTTATTTATTAAAAGTAAAAAAGCACTAATTACAATATGCGATTCCTGGTTCAATGATGTGTTTTCTATTGTAAAAAAAAAAAACACAAAAAAAAAAACAAAAAAAAAAGACTCCGACTTGCCATTTCGGAGCTGTAGCTTCTGCATTAGCTGATTAAGATGAAAAATTAGCTCCCGCTATGTGCGGAGTGCGCACTGTCATGATCTGTGTGAACAAGGGGGCTTTCGCGCAAGAAGTGTGTGTACAAGCTCAGCGAACGCATCTTTGGAAGCATCTCGGAAAGTCTGTCTCTAATATGCCGTGGTTTTGTTTGGAATTTTTTTATCTTGGCTTAAGAGCATTAAGGAAATCCAGACGTGGGCTGTGTTTCTGATTGTCTGAGTTAAGCTGGGAAGATAATTCCAAATTGTTTTCCTACAGCTTGGCACTTTCTACCGATTCTGCCGCTCTCTGCGCTTCTTCCCTTGCAGAGGGGGCTTCAATTTAATATCAAAATATGATTCATCGTTAAGCAGTGACATCGATAAATGTACTTTGCTCTGTTTTCAAAGACACGGTGCATGCTGAGGGGAGCAAGGATGTTAACAGTAACTTCTACACAAGGGACGCAGGGTCGGAAAGCTCTGTTTGCCCTTAGACCACAGTTGCCCCAAAGCTCATCCGTGACTTCAGTTGCTTGAATTCCACCGGTGGCTTCCTAAACTCGTGACATTGGTTGCTTTGTGGATCACACTGGGCTGAACGAAATATTGCAGGACTTACATATCAGGATGTATTTTTCATGTCTCGGTACTCATTTCTGCCGTTTCAGCCCCCCCTCAGCATCTTCGACTCGCGCTGCACGCGGAGAAGCAGCGCAGTGTGTCTTCCCGACAAGAACAACAGGAAAACACGGGGAACTTTGTGTAAATAAATAAGTAAGATGGAATTCATCACAATTTGTGGCTGGTACCATATGAGTAGCGGTCTCACAGGCTTGACCCAGCCAAGAGCAGAAGCACGTGCTGGGCTTTGAGCTCACCTGCACCATCGCACCCCTGAAGGTGATGGGCCACACGCCGGTCCAACGCTTCGCTTCCGTGGGGTGCGTGAAGTACGGTGGCTTTCCACTTTAAATCCAAAGCAAGCTGTTAATTTTGGTCTCTGCTCTTTACAGGGTTGTATTCTGATACGGAGCACTCTGCAGGACACCGCAGCAGTATGAAATCTGATTTATTTGTATTTTTCTAATACCTGTCAAGCAGGAAATTGGAATCACAGAATCACAGGCTGGTTTGGGCTGGAAGGGACCTTAAAGCCCAGCCAGTGCCACCCCCTGCCCTGGGCAGGGACACCTCCCACCAGACCAGGTTGCTCCAAGCCCCATCCAACCTGGCCTTGAACACCTCCAGGGATGGGGCATGCCTCTTCTAAAATAATACGTTAGAGTATTATAAGAAGAACTGAAATTGTATGGGTTTTGTCTTTGAATTATTTGCTGGCGTGCTGAAAGCAAGCTATAAACCCCTATAATTTCAGGCCAAATCAGCCTCCTACCTCTACGCTTACGCAAGGTAGGAAAGAGCAGGAGGAGGACAGGACCCTGCCCCGGCAGGGGGCAGCTCCTGGGCTCCTGCAGTACAGGTTTACACATCTCTATGTGCAGCAGGACAGAAGACGTTTGGGACAGCCAAGGCAGCCGTGGGAGTGTTCGTTAATCCCTCTGTGCAACCTCTCTGGCAGCTTTGCCGGCGTCCGTTGCCGCCGGGATCTTTAGCCAGAGCGGTTGAAGCACGGATACAAACGGGGGTACATCTCTGCAAAGGCAGCTTCTCTATCAAGACAAATACAAATTAAAGGATTTTCGCTTAAAGTGAGAATCCCCTGCTCTCAGCAGGTGTTGCAATGTTGATACCCACCACGCTGAGATTCTCGTGCCCTCCTTCTCCGTTCCCCGCAGTTAAACTCGGCTTTCGCTGGCAGGAGTCCTCCTCCCAGCTCTTTTCTACGTTCTCTTCTGAGTGCTTTCTTTATGCAGCCTCAAATATCCACTTCCTATAATGCTGAGTACATGTTCATAGGAATTGATTTTGACGGAGCAATTTGAAATCCTGAATTTCTCCTAATGCCATCACAGTCTTCTGGGACTTGAAGACAGAGATGTTTGTTCCTACTTGATAGCTTCTGAATAATGCTCTCTTTGAATGTTGTGTTTGGGGTAACCAAGGAAGAATACAATACCCCCTTCTGAACTCCTTGGAAGGCTTTTTGGCTGGAAGACAGAGGCTGAGTCTTTGCTAATGTGTTCTTTAAAGCCCGGTATTGTGAAATACCATATTTTATTGGCGAGTTCATAACAAACACGCTCTGCCAGGAAAGAAAGCCGTGCTAATCTGGTTTGTGGTATAGCAGTTTCTTCTGTGGCTTTAGCAGCTAAGCCGTGTTATCCATACAGCAGTCTGGAAAGCAGTTTGAGATCATTCAGAACGGAACGGCTAAAAACAATATGGTTAAAAAAATTTGCAGGTATTTACATTCCATTTCACATACTGCCATGTTCCCAGTCATGCCATTACGAAAAGATTGAAGTTCTTTCACAAAATATAATCTAGCCTAAAAATATGTGTAAAGTTGTTTTGTAATTTAGTAATTATTATAAAAACGTGCATTCATACAAAGGAATATATTCTCTTTCCCTTCACAGGCTGCAAGCTAGGAGACAGGCTAACAAAGTAGAGAAAAGGGGTAGAATCACAGAATGGTTTGGGTTGGAAGGACCTTAAAGACCACCCAGTGCCACCCCCTGCCCTGGGGACACCTCCCACCAGCCCAGGTTGCTCCAAGCCCCCTCCAACCTGGCCTTGAACCCCTCCAGGGATGGGGCAGCCACAGCTTCTCCGGGTACACTAGTAAATTTAAGAGATAAAATAGTAGCACACCCACTGCTTTTGGTAGGGCTATGTCATAACTTGTTAGAGAGACAGACTACACGGGAGACTTTCCTTGCTGCAGCCCCACGTGGTGTTGGGTGAGATGGAAGTGGTCATCCCAGCTGCGGGGCAGAGAGGGGCTTCCTGCGGTCCTGACGATGCTGGGCCAACTGCTCATGCAGACTCATGGTCGCCTCTGGGGGATGGCACTGACCCCTCCCAGCAACGCATCAGCCAACAGCTCAGCCATGCGATGGCAGCTGGGGGACAAGGGCAATGCCATTGTGGAGTGATTGTGGGCTTATTTTGGTATCACAGAATCATAGAATTGCCTCAGTTGGAAGGGACCTTTCAGATCACCTAGTCCAACCATCAACCTTGGGATTTATTCTAGGGAGGAGGGGAAGAGTGAGGAGCTGGATAGAGCAGCTCCTGTGGAATAACCGAAGCCATAGCTCGGTGAAAATACTGAGGAACGTGTGCCAGAATAAACGTTGAATTAAATACACTGCAGAGCATGATGTTACATGGAGAACTCCTTACCACATTGTTCAACTGAGGAGCAAAGGGGATGTTCAAAGAGTTGGTTTCTTTCTGCACGTAACAAGCCGCCATGCTCTGAGGCACTGCGGTGAAAATGGTGGAGGTGGCAATATCAGCGTTTTGGGGAAGAAATTGTTACCAGAAGCAGCGAACATCGTCTCTGTTTGTAAGTAGATTTATGAGATCAAGAGCTGAGAGAAATGTCCCAGCTGTCTCCTCGGAGACTCCTTTACAGCGTTCTACAAAGGCATGGACTTGATTTGGGCATCCCGATGCTGCTCAGGGCACGTCAGGTACGGATGGAGGGGGGCGAAACCTGAAGATGCCATAAATAGAATTGGCAGCCAAACAGCCTACATTTCCTGTGAAAATTGCTCTTTATGTGAAAGCTGAGGTTTCCCCACACCTGCTTTGCATTGCTAACTTATTTTCTTGGAAGTTTTTCTTTAAATTTGGTCGCTGAAGTTTAAGCAGCTGAACTTCTCCGTTGGCTTGCCAGGGCGGACACAGGCTCTTGAAGGTAGGAGTTAGGTTTCCCAGAATAATATCACTGTATCTGTTTAGTTTTATCCATATATTGCAAGCTGTTTCCACTACCCATGAGTCTAAACATAAAAAGAAAGGATTATCTCAGTCTGTTTATATTTTCAGCATTTAATTTAAACAAGATATTATGATGTCTTTGTATCTAAAGTAAACACTTGCTGCTTTGACACTGCAAAATGTGATGCTGTAAACTAACTGGACCTTTTCCAGCTCTACCTTGTGTGCCTTGGTTGGCCTAGAACCAGATTTTAACGTTACTATTGGGACTACATTTTCAAAGTAATAAACAATTAAACAGTAGCAATGTGGCGGTGAGGAAATTTTCTTTTACTGTAAGACTTCAACTGGCTCAGGTTTCTGTTTCCAGTGATTTTACAAGCAAACACTAAATTCCTTCTTTTATTCTTTCCTCGGATGACTTAAAACCAAAACAGGGCAGGAAAAGTTCAGTATCACAATTTTGCACAAGAAAATAAATTTTATTAATGGTTGAATTCTGTGATTCTCTGTCAATTACACAGAACCAGACTTTTTTAATCAATGGTCCCTCAACTGCAATTTTTATCATATTTTCTGTTGTAAATATGGGACTGAGGCTACGTGCTACACGAAGTCTCACTAAACTCTAAGTTGGTTTAGTTTGATTGCAGGCAGCACAACTATGGCCGGCAATAGTCATGGAGCAAATAATATGATAGAGAATGAGAAGAAAGCTCTGAGGGACATTTAGGTGGGAGCGTTCAGTACTGATGTTCACCCTCGTATAGACGTGGAATAGGAAAACGTATATGAAAAGCTCGTACCCCTGTATCTTGCCATTTGGTGCACACTTGGAGATCTGTGTTCAAGTGTGTTGCAGCCTTTCAACTCATATCTTCTCTCTCCTGGATCTCAAACGGAAAGCTGTATGTCCTCCAACATCTGTATGAACAGATGGTCTCCAACAGCTGTATGAACCTCCAAATGTCTGTAGGAGGTTCTGCGTAGGTGCCACATGGTGTCTGTGCTCAAGAGGTGATAGCTGGACTTCAGCCTAGTGGTGTGCTAGATTTAATGGTAACTTAATATCCGCTCAGAATAAGGGACTTGACAGTAGAGAGAATCCTGTAATTCAAAACTCACACAGGACAAACGTAGGAGCAAAAAGACAGAAGAACAAATTTCATTGTAGAAGGAGAAAAAACACTTACCTTCTCAAAGGTCTCATCCCATACTTTGGATGCACAGTGGAAATACTAGGCAATGCTGGGAAGAAGTGTTTTTTCTTCGGCTTGCTAGTTTCTCTGCTCTGCCCAGGCTCCACATGGTGGCCGGCGATGCTCCCAAGCCCGTGGCACGTGGACCGATGGCCTGAGCTGCCCAAGGGGCTGGGACGGCACCGGAGACAGAGCTGCTTTCAGATGCCCACCCCCAGTTACAGAATCCCTGCAAATATTACCCGAGTAATACCATTTGTGATGCAATACCATTATTTGTGAAGTAATACCATTATTTGCAGTAATCCCTGCAAATATCACCCAAGTAAAAGAACCGTGGCCAGCAGATTCAGAGAGGTGATTCTGTCCCTCTGCTCTGCTCTGGTGAGACCCCACCTGGAGTGCTGTGTCCAGCTCTGGAGCCCTCAGCACAAGAAGGACATGGACCTGTTGGAGGGGGTCCAGAGGAGACCACGAGGATGATCCGAGGGCTGGAGCCCCTCTGCTGTGAGGACAGGCTGAGAGAGTTGGGATTGTTCAGCCTGGAGAAGAGAAGGCTCCGGGGAGACCTTCCAGCCCCTTCCAGTACCTGAAGGGGGCCTACAGGAAAGCTGGGGAGGGGCTGTTTGCAAGGGCACGTAGCGATAGGACGAGGGGCAATGGTTTAAACTAGAGCAGGGTGGGTTTAGATCAGACATGAGGAAGAAGCTCTTTACACTGGGGTGGTGAGACACTGGCCCAGGTTGCCCAGGGAGGTGGTGGAGGCCCCATCCCTGGAGACGTTCAAGGCCAGGCTGGATGGGGCTTGGAGCAACCTGACCTAGTTGAAGATGTCCCTGCTGACTGCAGGGGGTTTGGACTAGATGGCCTTTAGAGGTCCCTTCCAACCCAACACAGTCTGTGATTCTAATTGTATTTCCTGCTCTAGCCCTTTCTTCCACTTGAGCCAGTGCCATGAAACCTTCGAGAACTTCATTCCCGCACAGCTGGGACGTGGCGATGCGCGTCCTTGTAAGCCGAGATCGAGCCTGTCCCACAGGTAGGACTGGTGTAAGACAATCCAGGAAGCCCCGTCCCTCCCCGCTTCTAAGTTGCCTCTTTTTCTCCTGCTTTCCCAGACAGTTTTCCAAAGCACCCAACTGCAGTGTCACAACTTAAATCCTGGTGCAGTTGATGTTCTTTCCACTCGCTCCAAAGAGCTTTAGATCAGGCCCTAAGTAAATAATGAGAATTTCTTCCACCTCAATTTACGTTTAATTTCCAAACTAAGCCGTTATGTCTTTCATCTTTATTCTTTTTTTTTTTTTCATGATTCTGCTTGTTATTTTAAGGAAGCAGTAATATATACAGCATCTATATACACAGAGTGCAATAGATATATATTTATATGTACTTGCTGCAATCCAGTGGATTGTCTTGAGGGGTGCGGGGATGAATATATGACTGTAAGAAACTCTTCAGAGTTCATCCAGAATACATAGTTGCTCATTACTTCGTAGCCTGGATTCAGTCAAAGGTGCATTTAATAGTAATTTAAGATTCTCTTTTTTACCCGTGCAAACCATGATAAATGGTCAGGAAAAGATGCACATTCAGGGAGGGGAAAAAAGCCCTCTGTTAGTATCCAGCTTGTTGCTTAAGTCTGCAAAACCCAGGAAATGTTACGTTCAATAACATTCAATGTTCAATCACAAGTTAAAGAACAAAGCCAGTTATCTCATCTACTGACCGAGTGTACATTTTCTAGTGTTCTGTCCCAAAACTAAGTGCCTGTAATTCCGTTCCTGTGCACGTCTGCATTTATGCGAGGGCCTTTCAGTACAAAATCACGTAACACCAGAGATATTGGCTTCTCCCTTCCCCTTCCCAAATTACCTGTTGTCTATGGATGATATCATCACTGGCACGCTGTCCGTAAGCTGGGTGTGCTGGGACACACAACGCTTTGCCTCATCCCATACCAGCTGTCACACACGAGCTCCCGTTGTCTTTTCTGAGGGGAAGGATGAATATTGCCTTTGGGAGGGGTGGCGGCAGAGGAAAAGCGTGCCATGAGTCCCAGGTTGCTGGGGCCATCGTGCCCTAGCGCAGCATCCCGTGTCATGTTGGTGTGGATGCACCCCACCTCCCGTAGTGTCGTGGGTTGGGCCAGGTTGGCCAAACCAGGACACGTAGGGATGGAACCAGAGTCCCTAAGCTAAAGCAACCTTAGCTGAGATAATGTCGCCTTAATTTAACCCAAGTTATGTTAACTTGGAGCCCCACAGCCAGTGGAAAGGCATCTCCAGGGGGTTCTGGGTGCCTCTCCCCACTGCAGGTGGGGATGGTCACAGGTGGCTCAGTGCCTGTGCTTGGGCGGTGCTTTGGCAAACAGGGCTTTATCAGAATTTTATGATACTGAGAGAGGAACAATAACGATTTCAGGGAAAGAAAAATAATATCTAGCCATCACCGACGTAAATGATTGTGGCCACAGCATATTTAGGGGACAAATATGAGAATTTGAAGAGGGGCTGTTAAGGTGGTACATAAACTCTTAAGTATACAGACCCATTGGCTGAAACGCAATGCTTTCCTTCATTTCTATACTAACTTTACTTTTGGAATAAATTAGGACAACTTGTTAGCCTTTTCCCCTTCTTTAAATGACGTGCTTAAGTGGTAAATGGTGCTCTTTTTCAGAAGTTTTTTTTTCAATTCACATATATCTATAAATAACAATTTGTTGAGAACTCCCCAGTATGTATTTTCCTAGTGCTAGCAAAGCAAAGAAGAATGAGGACTGGAAAAGCTGTGGGCCAGAGGACATGTGGAGAAATGATTGTGGGAATAGGCTCTTCGGATTTGAAATACGGGTCTTTGGGAGAGGAGAGCAGGGAAGGGGGATGCTGGCAAGTGTACTGGCTCCTGAGAACGGAGGAAGGACCAGAAGAGAAGAACATGTAACACTGCAGCTCCTGCAAATGTAAGAAACAGAGGGAAGAGGGGTGGAGACATCATTCTTTCTATTTATTTTAGCTTTTAACATCTAGCGTCTGTTCACAGGATATTCTCTTCATACAGATCCTAAGAATTCAGACTGGGTCGCCGGAAGTTTATTTTTAAAAAAGAACAAAACAACAAAACTCCTCCCAGATTGTGAGGAAGGTGTTTAATTTTCGACAGAATCTAATGCGTGATGCAAAAGAAGGAACAAAGAAACGCACCAGAACAAAAAAAAAAAAAAAACCCAAACACCTAGTTATTCTGAAGGACAGCCTTTCCCCAACTGTGGCCCCTTCATCGGGATCCTCTTTGGTCGGATCCAGGCTCCTCTGGATTTCAAAATTCAACCAAATTAATGGACACCTCTGCTCAAGTGCCCAGCGTTTAATGTTCCTCTCCGGATGTCACGGTGGTCCTGCCGTGGACAGGCTTCACAGCGCTGTGTGCATTCAAAGACGGTCGCGAGTTGATAGTTTCAACTTACGTGTTAATTGGCTGGGAAACGCCATTGCTACTGATACCTGTTCTCATGGTCCTGCTAAAACGCGGCCTTATTTACGCGCAGCTCTTGCTGCAGGCTGAAAGCGGGCTTTGAAATTGTTCCTGCTTGTGGCTTAAATGAGTTGCAATATTTGCGCTTCTACTGAGAGCCCTCTACTTAGAGAACCGGCGTAACAATCCCGGGAACGTGTTGTCCGCGTCATGCTGCGAAGTTCTGGCTAGCTACCACTACCAACACAATTCCGTAGGCAAAGTAATTGAAAATGAAGATGGGCAGTGACTGACTTCCAGTGAGAAAATGCAGGCACGAGGTCTGAACAGCAAAATTGATCTGCTTCAATGTATTTATTAATCTGTTGCTGTTGTTTCTGTTCCAAACCCCAAAGCTGGTGTCACCTTCAGATTCAATACGAGTATGTCCGTTGCTGATCAGCTGGTGAAAGAAACTGTGGACGCTGTAGAGCAATTATTTCACTTGAGATCCTTCTCTCTGTGCACATAGTCTGGAACTTACTTTTTTTAGTCAACAGAGAAATAGACTTTTAAAATCCTGCCCTACAATGACCATTTCTGTCATTAACTATAAAAGATAACGCAGAGAATTACTTTTACCTGTGAACACACAAGTACTTAAATCTGGGGAGGTGGTTCCCATCCTTGTAATTTAAATTATTAAAACACAAGATACAAACAACATTTTCCATTGTAACAAGGAGTTTGAGCGGGGGTTTATGTGTTATTTTAGAACTGAAGAGCTGCGGACAATTTGAGGTAACGAGCTCCAGTTAGAAAGCACCCTAAGTCTGTAGGATAGCAAAAGAGCGAAAGCTAATTTCTCCTACCCCAAGACAGGACATCTTTGGTTTTGTGGAAACTACACCAGTAGTGGCACAAAACTAATTTGGCCCATGGGTAGGGCTGTTATTTACTGTTATCTGAACCGTTTCTGGGGGTGTAGATAACCAAAGGTAACTCAGGTACGGGCCAGTAAACAAGACTTAATAATTATTTTTTACTCTGTCTTGTGTATAAATTCCTTTGCCCAAAATAACATCTGAGGTGATGCGAAGTTAAGCAACCAGAGAGAGCGCGGTGGCGGCAGTCAGCCCCCTGGTACTCGTGTGCGGGCTCGTAAAGCTGAGCCCCACCACTCCACAGCCTTTCTGCACTTTATGCCAAAGGCAAAATGTGACTATATTACTGTGAGGGACACGTTTTTAAGCTCAAACCTGCCTTCACGGAAACCTGTAGACATTTCCCAATAAGCGACTTCATGCTCGGGTGCCGTTGCCCTAAAACACGTAGGATTCTTCAAATTAATTGCAGTATCCCCAGAGCTAGTTTGACCAAGTCCAGAGACTGGGCACTTGGCTTTGCTTCCCTGAAGATAAAATATGTCTAAATTTTTATTATTTTTTTTTTAAAGGAGGAGGGGAGGTCGGGAGGATACGGTCCTTGGCTTTTCTTTCGATGCGCTCGGAAAGAAAGGGGGAGATGGAGGGTGACGCAGCGAAGGCAGAGCTGGTTCTGCACTGTGTGGTGGTACCGGGCTGTGTCCCCGCTCCAAGGAGCTGTGCCTTTCCAGACACTGGGAAGAGATGAAACAATGGAGGGGGGGACAAGAAAAAATAAGCTTTTCACTCCTGTCAATGAGGGGAACAGCAAAGTATGCAAATGCTGGCGCTCGCATTCAGTATTCGCTTTGTATTCAGAATTTCTCATGTTAACTCTAATTTGAAACACCTGCGGCCAGCTTTCCAGGGGGACTGAGCCTTCCCGACTGCTGCTGGAATTGCTCAGTGCTGCCTTGCAGAGTCTGTGCAGGTAAAGTCCAGTTTTTCACGCTACTGTGTACGTTAAGGTGGTCTCACGAGCTCCTGACTGCTCCCCATTTGAATTTTTGGTTTCTCTGTGAGGATAAAAATACCAGTAACCTCATGGGTCTTAGTAGTAAGGTGGTGTGAAAATAAATCAAAGCACTCCATTAAACTGGGTGTGAGGCAGAAAGGTGGATGCGGGTATAAAAACATGAACTTCTTAGCTTTTCATTCAAAGCAGGGCTCGGATGACGCGCCTCCATGTGATATTTAGGCATACAGTGAATGCAGAAGACGTTAAAAACGCAGTATTATGCTTTCAGCGAATACGACAGGAGTCCTGTTGAAAAGCTAGCGCAGGATCGCCGAATTAAAGCTGGATAAAAGTGCGTTTGCACAGAGGCAACCGCTGTGGGTCGGTGGCATGAATTCAGGCAACGTTATTCTGGCGCTTCCAAACTTAATCCATCAGCCCTAATATTTGTTAAGTGTCCCCCAGGGGATACAAGTTACACAGTGTTTTCCCATTTTCCTCAAAGCGCTGGGAAGTGTTAGCTTTGCTTTTAAGTGTAATAGTTTGAGTGTTTGGATTCAGGGAAGCGAGGGTGCTTCCGAGCAGAAGCTGCTGTATGTGACAAGAAGCCCATCACGCCCCGGCACCGGTTGTGGTTACAACGAACCCTTTTGCAGTTCTGCCACAGGTTGTCTAACACCTAAGTGCATAAAATCTTTGTCGACACTGGAATGTACGATACTATTATTAATGCTCACAGGAGAAATCTAGAGACCTTTGAAATATTTAACTATCCCTGTATTGTTGCAGGCTAAACGCTCAGAATATGCTGTTTGGATCCCTTGAATTCCAGTTTTGCACAGAGTACGTGCTGAATCGGAGAGATTTGATATTTATAAGGAATAAACAGCAAAGTCTAAATCAGGAAAGCTTCCAATTTTCTTTGAAAGTCAACTCCAACCACATCCTAGCTCCATCTGAAAGAGGGATCCTCCCAATCCCTCCTCCTCTCAATCCCTCCTCCTCCCAATCCCTCCTCCTCCCGTGTCCTTTTCACCTATGGAGAGAAAACCTGTAGCAGAACCCAGGTGAGCCCAACATCCTCGACCTTCCAGCCTTCCCTCTTTGGGATGAGTGGGGCCACCACACTGTCCTCACCCCTGCTCCGGTCTGGACACAGCCAATGTGAGGGCAATTAGGGAAATGGTTTGTTTCCTGGGACAGAACAAAGGGTAATGGCTTTAAACCGAAAGAGGGGAGATTTAGATGAGATCTGAGGCAGAAATTCTTTCCTGTGGGGGTGGTGAGCCCCTGGCCCAGGTTGCCCAGAGAAGCTGTGGCTGCCCCATCCCTGGAGGGGTTCAAGGCCAGGTTGGACGGGGCTTGGAGCAACCTGGGCTGGTGGGAGGTGTCCCTGCCCAGGGCAGGGGGTGGCACTGGGTGGTCTTTAAGGTCCTTTCCAACCCAAACCCTTCTGTAATTATATTCTTCTCTCCACCAGAGCAAATGACAAATATTCAGCGTGCACGGGGGAGGTGCGTTGTTCTTTAGTTGTACTCCCGTGGTGCCTTTAAATTCTAAATATCGTCCGTGAGCTAAAGGTGTTTGTTGGTCTACAGACACCGTGAAAAAGGTTACTGTGTAAAACTACAGCACATGAGCGATAAATATACCGCGACCTTGGAACTGATGTGAGTTCTTTGAGGTTGCACATTTGAGGGTGTTGCCCAAGTTCACGATAGAATTTTTGGCAGTTTCTTTTGTTGTTTCAGAAATACCGTGTCTGTACAGAGAAAAGATTGAATTGCTCTGAGATGTGCACGGGGTGCTTTCCTGGCTGTGGCTTTGGCTCAGGATATGGGAAGTGTGTATAACGCTTCGGTTGTCTCGATCCCGTGTCCTCGTCAATAGAAAGCTGTTATTGATTCCAGCGCCTCAGGATCTGGATCAGAGTTTCCAAACTTTAGCTTCAGAAAATTAAACCTATACTCTTGCAAATAAAGCTTAGAGGAGCGTGGAGAGGAGTGTCTGTGTGAATCCAGACCGCGTTTCACCTCTTTCGGTGTCATTTCCATGCACAGTGTAGGTGGCGTATTCCTTGGGAGTTACACACGGAACGGCCTTTTAAATTTGCTGGTATCATTTCACTTTTCTCATAGACACCAGTTTCCCTGTGAAAGCAATTAATGGAAGTGAGATTCCATTGCAGAACGTTAGCCGGTGAAGAGATAAGCAGCAAGCTGCAAGATGGATACGGGAATCTCATTCCCGCAGAGGAATGAACGTCTCGACTTCAGCAATGTCAACAAAAACATGTTTCTTTTCAGATTTAATTTCCATGAGAAACTATGCTAAATTAAAACCTTCCAGTGCAGTGTCCTTCCATTTTTTGCATTTTTACTACCTAGAGATCAAACAGTTTGACACAGCAAAAATTCTAGTGAGTTAGGGAGAAATGCTGATTGGTTTGTTGGCTGGTGGCCGGGGGAATGTTATGACCGAGTAATTATGTGTTCTGGACAGATGTATTAACCAGGCTTCGAGCTGGAGCCACTGGATATTATTTTAGTCATAAGACTAGAGGAACTGAATCATTTTCAAAGAGCTGGCTGGCTGACACTGCTTTAGCGATGCCTGTTCCAATGATTCCTTGGCAGCAACTTCCAACGCTGCACTTATGACACAGTAAACAAAAAGCTACATTAAAGGTTTGTTTTTTAATCATAAAGGAGTTGAACATTTCCACTGAGCTTTTTTGCTATTTGTCAAGGAGCACTGAAGGCTCTTGTAAAGCTTCCACCCTCCTGCCTCTCACCAAAGAAGGGCAGCTCTTTAGCAAAACTGTTTTAGATCTGGTGATAGCAACAATGCTTCAGAATTCGAGGTTTTTATCAGCTCGTTGACTTCTTATCGCTAAACCTGCTGTGTCATATTTGTTTATTCACTCACTTTGGGAGGTGAGTGAAAAATACTTGGGGTTCTGGGGTGGTTTTTTGTTGTTTTTTTTTTTTTTGGACTGACAAGTAGAATGAGGGAGGTTTTCATTATCAGCTGGAAGTTGAGAGAGGGTGTGATTTCTCCTGTGCTGGTAAGTAATAATACTCTTTTGCAGGATCCTGGACTATTACATTGATAGGTGAAGAGAGAAGTTCGAAGGGAAAAGAAATCTATATTAAATGCCATCTTCACTGAAAAAAAATGTAACTTTTACATGCAAAAGGGCATAATGTGTGCATATATTAACATTTAATCTGTTCTAAATGTGATACTTGAGGTATTTCAGTGGGCTTTCTCCCCTGGTGTCACAAAGGCATTAAATAGGCCTTTGAGCTTGAAGAAAAGTCATTTTATTCATTTTTTTAGCCACGTCATTCTTGCAACTGATTTGCAAACGCACATTGCCAGGGTTGGGGGTTTGGGGTGGGGGGGAGGGTGTTTTGTGGGTTTTTTTTTTTAGTTCTAATCTGGCTTGATCACCGGTTCTTTCCTGAGGACGCCGCAGAGAACAAGGGCAGCCCTTCAGAGGAGGCGGGAGAGAGTCAGTTGTTTTGATTTCCCTCCTCAGTGATGGATGATGGATGTGAACTGCTGTGTAAGGTCATTGTGCGCGTCGCCCCGGAGGCAGCCTGGCAGGCACAGAAAACACGGCCACGTCTCTCTTCCTTGGAATCCAAACGGGTTGAAACGAAGGCGGCTCTTTTCTGCCCTCGGATTCTGAGGACACAGTGTACGACTGGAAAAACACAGATATATAGGCAGACCCTTGGCCGCTGGGTAGGGGAGTCGCGAGAATTAGTTTTGGTTTTAGGTCTCCAGCTCGCCCGCTTGCCCGGGGTAAATGGCAGCGTCTCTCACCGCTCCGGGGTCACCTTCTGTAAAATACAGGTGATGGGGGGTGTCAGCTGGGGCTGACAACATCTACCCGGTGCTGAATGTCGGGGCTTTGGGCTTGGGCTTGGTGGGGGGGATGAAGAAAGGACTACCGAAAAACAAGGAGAGAAAGAGCAGTCTATGGCAAAATGCAAAAAAAGCAAGCTCAAAACTCTTTCAGAATTGTGCAGGGCTGAATCCTCCATTTCCATTTCCCCGGTGATCCGTGGTGTCTTTTGACCGTTCTGTGCCTGTTGGAGTACCTCATAATTTGTAGAGCCTGACTAATTACGAAGGAGCAATTTGGCTTGCACGTTTGCCTCCCACCCTGCTCCTGTTGGCAAAAAAGAGGGGTTTTATGGCAAACTCCCTCCCCACATGCGGCAGCAGCCAGAGCCCAGGGTCAGCAGTGACCGAGGGAAAAGCGAGACCCTGATTATGTATTTGTTTTCTTTTTTTTTTTTTTTTTTAAATCGGGGTAGACCTTTCAGGAAAGCATACGGTTTCTCTCTGAAAGAGGAAAAGAAAGGGAAAGCTTTAGTAGTTGGGCTCCTGTACAAATACCTATTTTATAATTGCTTCCTCTTCTTAGTATTTTTTGTGAACTGTAACTTGTTGCCAGTGCACCGGCAAATATTGCAACGTTCTGTGTATTTCCTGGCTTGATGGAAACTAAGCAAAGAGCAGACAAAGAGCTGCCTCTCTGACAGGAGCCGTTGCTGCAGGGATGGAGGGATCCCTACACGCTTCTCTCTCGTTGGCCGTTCAGTGATGAACTAGGTCAGTGCTCCGGTTTGGGTCTCTCAAGGATCTTTCTTGTCTGGAGAAGACTTCAAAGAAAGTAATTTTTTTTTTCCTTTTCAGAATCCAGTAGGGGATTCAGCAAAGCATACACTTAATTTACTAAATTAGACTTGACGTTCTACATCTTTGTGTGCATCCATGTGTGCGCATCTGCCCGGGTGTGTGCGTCGACGACTCCGATTAGAACCTGAGAGCCCTTTGGCGGAAGATTAGCAGACAAAAATCAAAGCCCCGAGTGGCACTTCTCAATTTGTTCCAAACTCTTGATGTGTTTAGGACGCTGGCCAAGACAAGGTCGGAAAATGTCTTCGAGAGCTGCCTGCTCCAGTGGGCCAAAGCCAAAGCTCCCAAAGTCAGTCAGAGACGCCTTTTGCACTGCTCTGATTTGGAATGGGCCCAACGGATCCAAGAGTCGCTCTGATGAGAAGCTAAGTGATGGCATATGCGCAAATGAAATCCTGCTGTCCTACACGACTGAATTATGCTCATTTAAATCCCCAGAACGCACACGAGTGCTCAACAGCCATTAATTCCTTATCCGCCATAACGAGCTTAAATTTTGAGCTGAGGTCCCTGGAAGATTTATGTAAGTTTCTTCTTTTCCCTAATTGGGAAAATGTTGGCTTTTTTTTTTTTTTTAATTAAAAAAAAAAAAAGAGTAGTAATAATAAAAATTAATCCTTCTGGTTTAGTCGTGATTTCTTTTCTTCTACTTACATCCGAGATGTTGACACTAAAGTATACAGCCCAGACACTGAATTCTCATGAGGCAAATACGTTAATGGTTTATAGATTACAATAGCTATTATCCCATTGACTCTGGGAACAAGCTATGAGATATAAAAAATGAACGGTATAATGGATAAAACTACTGCAACCTAGACCAAAAGTTGTTTTCTAAAGATGAGAAGTGGAAGGTCATGGGACTGCCTTTCATTGGCTGGCACTATTTTAACAAAATGTGCCGACAATTGTGTCAGGCAACTATAATCCTTAGACTGCAACTATACATTACCCCACAAATCGCTGTAAATGGAAATAAACAGTGGTGCTCAGGGGGACTGGCTTAGCTGCCACAGAGCAAAATAACCCACTGCCACTACAAATGGAGACCCTCATGGGTTTTTTCCATCATTTAATTCTTAGAAGTGTGTGTATATACCACTAAATTTATGGAATCCAAATTAGAAATTGTTCTGCATTGGATATATGGGTGTGCGTACAGAAACGGGATGGATAAATGCCCTCCAGCACTGGGATCAGCAATTCACGATTTTGGTGTGATTTTTTGAGCGGTAAATGGCATAATCCTGGGAGCTGGGAACCAACGGCACGTTTAGAGAGCCATCACCAAGGAGCGACCTTGCGTTGCTGCTTTGGTGGTTGGAAATCGGTGGGAGGTAAGAGAAGAAATTCGGCTCATCCGCAGATTGGTGCCATCCTTCCTCCTTCAGCCATAGCAACTCTTGGATCCTGGCCGGCTTATAATTTTAGTTTTAAAATAAATAAATAAATAAGTAAATACTGTCGTTAAAAGCTGGAGCATTTCTATCTCATGTGCGGAGATATTTTTTTTTGTTCTGGATATTAATTTTTTCATTTTATTTTAATTTTTTACCAAACCCTGACAGTTTGGTATTGGTATTGGAATTGGAATTGGGAGCTTTTTATTTTTGTACTGTATATTTTTTTTTATTCTTTTTTTTAGCACAAGATCTGTGAGGATTTTGCCCTGTTTAAACATACGCAACAGAGGCGGCGTTTGATTTACAGTTTACGAAAGTATATTCTGAAATTAAATCCATTATCAATACGGTGCTACTTGGGCTCTCTGTTCCTAAGGCCGCCACACAAGCGTTTCTCTTTTCTTACAAACTAAATCCCTTTTATGCTGGCAAGAGTCCTGGTACAAATAAATATGCCATGGGGGCAAAGGAAAGCAGGCTATGAACGAAGGGATTTTGTTTTGTTTTCAAAAGGAAGGAAAAAATACGAACGCTGGCGCTGGTGGGACGAGGATGTTTACAGGATAATGTGAGCGGGGACTAAAGCAAAAGGAACATTTTCAGCCACTCTGATGAATGGCTGTTTGCGCAGCGCCGTGAAGATGAGAGGCACGCTAAGTGTTATTAATTAATGTTCTTCCAAGATATTTAGAAGGTATTTGTAATATTTATGTATTTATGACAACAAAAATGCTTCAATATAAAAGTGAATTATCCCGGAAAAAATGCCAAGCTTTTGATCTGCTTCTACATCACATCCCTGCAAGCCTTTTCCTTTCAACCTGGAGTTCCATTCAAAAGCAGAAAGATATACAGCTGACGTTTCGAGCTGAACGACACTACGATAAACTAGGGTTTCTCTAGAAGATAAAATACATCATAAATCGGTGTAACACTTACCTCATTTTAAATATTACTGTCTCCTTTTATCAGGTAACACTATATAACCTCCCCTTACCTCCTTTCTTCCCATATTTTATTTGGTATATTAATTCTGAGCAATGATCACAACCAGAATTTTTTTTTAATTAAAATCAAATATATGGCTTTAGAGGCTTAGGTTATCTGATAAAAAATACTTTAATTAAAAGGATACCAGCTCTTTTGATTCCCCGATGAATTGATAATAATTGAAATGTACGGTGTTAATTTTGACCTGCGCTCGGTTTTTTAAGGAAATAATTCCTACCCTTCTTCAAAGTCAAAAATAAATAAGTAAAAGGAATTCGTCTTAAGGGGAAGAGGAATCTCTGGCTGGTGGGGGTTTTTTTATTGCAGGTTGCCACAAAATCACCCATTATTCAAAAGAGCTAATTACAGTTACTTATAAAGTTATTTTATATTATTTTATTTTATTTTATTTTATTTTATTTTATTTTATTTTATTTTTCTAAGAATAAGGAAATACTTGTTTGACTGCAGTAGCTGAGTTTCCCCTTCCATGGCACTCTGCCTCTAGAGGAACATTACAGCGCCCACAAAAGCACTTGCTTTACAAACTGCCGGCTCCGTTGGGATGAGTTGGGAAGCCGATTCCCCGGAAGGGAGGATTCCCCCTGCCTCGCCCCGAGGAGTTGCCTGGAGCGAGGCCGGATTCCGGCAGGTCGGGAAGGCGGTGGGTGCAATGGGTCTGCCGTGCCCCGTTACAGGAAAGCGGTGTGAGGAGAGGACAGGGAAAAACATTCTCCCACTTCAAGAGCAAACCAAGAGCACACGAAACCAGGAAAGAGGCAGCAAATGTTGATTTAAAAAAAAAAAAATTAAAAACGTATTTATTTTAAAAATTATTTATTAAAAATGTATATGCTGTAAACCACTATCAGAACAACTTTTTCAGGTGTTTTCGAGAACTTCTGGGTCAAACTTCTATTTGAAAATTGATTTTAGTACAAGCTTTTTAAGATGGATGAGATGTTTAGGAGCGGTTAATTATTATTTTACATGGCACCTCAGTGTAACATGAATTTTATAACTGGGACAGAAACAAAAGTACAGAACTTGACTGGCAGCTACTATATACCACTTTCTATATAATTTTTAAAAGTTGGAAATACAAGATGCATGTGCCTGAGTTACTGAAGAAGGGGGTTTTTTTTGTTCCCTTTAGAGATTGTTGTACTTAATTAGATATTAATTCCAGGTGGGATGTCACCTGGAATTCTTTCATTTAGAATGATTGATTTTTAAGATCTAATCCGTTTTTATAAATCACTGTATGAGCATGACTCAGTTCAGAGCAGTGATTTAATTCTATTGTGACTATTCTGACCTTAAATATTCAGCAAGGATGGGATGTGCAGTAAAAAAATGTTACGGAATACTCTTCTGAATAAAAGCATTTAGATTTAATTTTTTTTTACAAGAAATCTGAGATGTCTTTATGTTCCAAATCTGCTGATGGTTAAGCAAAGTCAACTAACTACAATCAAAATCACCTAAATTGAAATATTTTTTTTTTTTTTAGTTGAAATAAGCTTTTTTTTTTTTTTCCATAACAATTTAGGATAATCTCCACATGTGCCATCTCTAAGCTGCTGATAAAATACAAAATTGGGAAATGGCGAGAAGCTGAGTGCACCCTTGAACCCCGGGTAAGAGCTAAAGCTGTTCCTGGGCCACCCGCAGGAAAACCGCCACCAACGATGGGTGGCAGCAGCCCCAGGACGCCGAAAGCCCTGGGGTCTCGGGATTTGGGGGGGTTGTTCCCTCCCTTTAACATGCCTTCTGCCTAACAAACTCCTTACTCAACAGATTGCGAAGTACCGTGATTTCCAGGAGCGCGGGACGCTTCCCATGGGCACCAGTGGGAACCACTGGCCGAGGGGGCGAAATCAGATCCTCGGAGCCCGGCTGTAGGCACGGAACTCTGCTTTTGCTCGGCAGCCTCAACCTGTAACATTTCTTAACGTACACGGAGTTGATTAATGGCACTTTTTCCCCAAGCTTGCAAATATTCCTGGCCTTGAGCCTGTCCTTGGGAGCTCCGTAGATGGTGCCGAAATGTTTTCTTGGGCGTCAGTTTTCGCTTTTCGTGCATTGTTGTGCCTTGATCCTGCAGGAGGGGAAGGGGTAGGAATTATTTATGTGTGCTATTTGTTATTTTATATGTTATTTCTGCAAAGGTTTCATAAGTTCTAATAAGATTTGCCATCTTGAATATTTCCTGAACCTGTAACCATGTTTAGGGTACGAGAAAGGATGAAACTTGATTTGGTGAATCAATGAAATCCGGAATAAGAAATTTAGAAACAGGTAGGCAACTGGTTGTAATTCTTTAACATTAAATTAAAAAATGCTGGTGTCTGAAGTGGTGTCACTATTTTCTTATCATTTAATGTTATAACTTGACACTGTTGGTGTCCTAACGTCTACCTAATTGCCATTAGGTAGTCATAATTACGGAAGTAAAGAGGCATTCTGGATAGATGTTTTAAATCAACACTGATCCTCGGTGAGCGGTGTTCTCCCTTTAGGGTGAAAAGCGTTTGTTATCGACTCCCCAAGAGCACATTCGGTTGGTGTTTTTTAGTCTTTTTTAGGTCCGTAGTAGGAACAAATAAATGCCGACCAGCGTAGAAGGCTCTTCTCCGCTGGGTCAATAGCGTGGTTTAGGAACAGGTTTGTGGCAACGCGCCATCCAATGGCTTTGGCTCGTCTTTCATCTCCCGTCTGTGCCGTTTGCTCCGCGAGACACCGGGAATGGCCAACATGAAGAAATTTGGGCTGCTGGAAAGTTATGTCAGCCTGCGCTTTTCTTGAGTAGGGCTTAAAACAACGTATTTCTTATCTCGTTTGTGGGTTTTTTTTTTCTTTCTTTCTTTTTAATGAATCAATCTTTTATTATCTCCCGTCACAGAAGGGCAACATTTGTTTCTTTATTTTGTATATGATGTTGCTCCGATAGATAACAGGATATTGCAGTCTTTGTGATGATTTAGAACCCAGGCGGGGGGGGAAGGGGGTTCAGCTCGTTTTCCTTCTTTTTTTCCGTGCCGTTCCTCTACCTCCTTTGCGTTCGGCTTTGCTGGGGCTGGGTTGACCCGCAGATGTGCTGGAGACGCTCCGTGGGCTCGCACGCCAAGGCGCACATGTGCTGCCTCTTCCACCAGCGCCCACCCGCCCGCGCTCCTGCAAACAAACCCCCCCCTCGCCGCCGAAAACGGGGCTTGGCGACGTGTTCTCGCTGCAGGCAAACAAAAAGAAACCCAACAACCCGCCCTCCGATCCCACGTATCCTGCGAGGGGAATGCTGAGGAGCGACGCCGAGGGCTGCGTTCGTGCTTGTAGCCTCCCGCTTCTCCCCAGGAAAAATTCCCTGTGCTGCCTGGGGAAACCTTTCCCTTTGAAAAACACTCCCCCCCCCCCCGCCGCAGCCACGGGGCCCCGAATATGCGCTTCGTGCGCATTTTGGTGACAGATCAATACACGTTGTTGAGGGCGGTTTTGGTTTTCTGGTGGTAGAGAAGCGGAAAAAGTAATATTTCTAAATATTTCTAAAAACGGACGCGTTCGCCCGTTGAAATGCCGGTGGAATCGTCTGCTAAATGAGTACGCCAAATTGTTCATTTTTGGAAATCGTTTTATTGTTCAGAGGAAAAAAAAAGGAAAAACTTCACAAAATTTCAGGGGAAAATCACATGTATTCTTTCAAGATAACATTTATTATTCTGGTTACACCTAGAGCGAAACTGTGCACTCATGAAGTTACATCTGCTTACAGATTTTGTAAGACTCATGTTGTATTCATGAAATAGCCTTTTTTTTTTTTTTTTTAACCAGAAATAAAGGAAATAACTTTTCAACATCACAAACGTTGCCGCTCAGCTTTGCCTTTTATAAATCTCGCTGGCATTCTTTAAATAACTTTATTCCCTCCTCAGAGGAAAAAAAAAAAAAAGATCCAACTCGGAACTCTGCGTTACTGCGAAAGGTAGGAAAATTTGTTAAAAAGGAAGTAGAGGATCAATTTACTGTTCAATGTAGTACAGGAGTGAAACGGTAAAACGCTGCAATGGTATGTTGGAAGCATTTAATTTTGATAGGCATGATGTATAGCTAGGGAAGTAAGTGTACTCAAATAATTATGCTGTCTTTGAAAGACCAGGCAATTTAAAAGTAGATTATCCAATGAGGCCGAAGTAGTAGTTGTCAGATTTTCAGGAAGTAATTAAACAAGCAGAGGGTCTCCCTTTTTTACTGCCCGTTTCTGGGTTACGTAGGGATTATGAAGAGAGACAAGAAAAATGACAGAGCCGGCGAGGCAGCACATCAAACCCCCCTTGAAGAAAGCGCTTTTTTTTTTTTTCTCCATGGCTTTCTTTAAGGCAGGTAACGCTGTGCCGGACTTTTGGGGCAGGTATCCGAGAAAACGTGCCCTTTGGAAAAGCAGCAGACAGCATGGAGGACTTTGGGTTTTTTTTAAATACCTCTCAATGAAATCTGTGTTGCCCTAAAAGACCAGTTCCCTGCGTAGGGTTTTGGCTTTTTTTTTTCCTTCTTTATTTTTTTTCTTCTTTTTTTTTCATTTTTTTTTCCTTCTTTTTTCTTCTTTTTTTTTGTTTTGCTTCTTTTTTCCTTCCTTTTTTCCTTTTTTTCTTTTTCTTCTTTTTCTCTTTTTTCTTTTTCTTCTTTTTTCTTTTTCTTCTTTTTTTTCTTTTGTTTCCCTTCTTTTTTCTTCTTCTTTATTTTGGTTTTTTTTTTCTTATTTTTTCTTCTTCTTTTTTTTCTTTTCCTCTCCTCTTTTTTCTTTTTCCTTCTTTTTTTCCTTCTCTTTTCTCCTCTTTTTTTTTTTCTTTTTTTTTTTCCTCTCTTCTTTTTTTTTTTTTTTTTCCCAGGGCTTTTGTTCAGACCTCGGCTCATCTGGTCGGCTGCCATCTGGTGCTCTGCCTTCTCTCTCCCAAAGCAGGACCACGACAGTTTCTCCAGCCGCTGTGGGTGCTGCCGGAACCTTCACCCAGCTCCTCACCGCTCCCTCCGCCCTCCTCCGGTGGAAGGAACCCTCAGGAATTTTTGATCCAGGGAATAGCCGCCTCTGGGTCTCTCGGCAAGACGCTTTTTGGGTAAGGAGCATCTCTCCGCTTGGGTCTTGGTGGGACTGAGCCACGTGTGTGCCTGCGGGAGCCGGGGTGTGGGGTGGGATCCTGCGCCCACGGTCCCCGTGGGGATGCAGCTCCGTGATCCCAAAGCACCCGCCGGCCAGCAGGGCCCCGGGGGGCAGGGCCGGGTCTTTAACCCCACCTATTTCCACTTGCCTCACCTGGGGATGGACAAAACTGCTCCGTCTTTTATGATTCATAAGCCAAAATACTCCATGGAGAGGCAAGGTAACTCTGTGGCTTCTACTCCGTATCCTAAATTTATCTTAAATACAGAAATTGTGGTTTCTCCTAAAGTTTTAAATTTTTATTTGTGCCTTTCCAGTTTTCAGGGGCACTGAGTCTCTGTCTCCCAGTCCCTGGGTCTCTGCCTGAGCTGGGCAACGACAGCGCAACCGTGGGCGGCTCTTTTTGGGGAAATCCAGTTGGAGTTGATGAGGGACTCGATGCAGCAGTCACCAGGAGATGTCTTTCGGATGAGGCACCTCGGGGAATTTCTGCAGAGAAATTGATACTTTCTCAGTCCCGAGTGGGCTCAGGGTTTAGTTGTGATTATTCAGAGTCAAATTTCAAGGTTACGCAGGAAGCTTTAGAGTCGAAAAAATACCCAGGTATGGAACTGAAGTAATACGGACAGGAATTGAAAGCAGAATCAAGTATCCAAGTGCAGAACTGTGATTCATAAATCCTAAAACCTTTGTTGTGCTTAGTCCATAGTTGTGGCTTTTAGTTTTTGATCTTGATTTTGACCACAGACAGGTTTCAGTAGCCATAAACAAGTCACGCAAAATTTACTGGTTTTGTAAATACTTATGTTATCATCCTAGGGATCAGCCCCGGAGTATCTCGGTAGTGAGCGTTGTACCAAACCAAGAGGGTTTCTGACTTCGGGAAGATGAGGGAAAGGCTGATTTATCTACGGCAGGTGTCCTGGAGCATCCCTAACAGTGCTCCCACATTTCATCGCAGGGAAAGTCCAGCAGCTCCCTCCTCTCCTCGCTGCCACGCTGGGGAAATCCGGTGGCGAGGGACAAACAGACAGGTCAAGGTACCCCAGGAAAAAGTATCGCCAACGTCAGGGTAAGTGGAATGTTTGGATACTTTGACCCGTGGCTGCGTTTCGGGGCCTCTGAGAGGACAGAGAGCCCTGGACAGCAGGTCTGGCTCAGGGCAGGGCTTCGGCACCCAGACCCTGCTTTGGGAGGGGGCTGTATCGCCTATCAGTCGTTTTTAGGTGAAATCGAGCTGAAACCTGAGTCTCTTTGGAGTACAGATTAACTTTAATGGTGTTTACGAATTCGTAACAATGAAATATCTCATTTTTGGCAGTAAGGCAGCGCTCATGCTGTTTTTTAAAAAAAAAAAAAATCCCACAACAAACAAACAAACAAACAAAGACACAAAAAGAAACCCAGTTCTTCCAAGCGTGGCTCCGTTTCAGCTGTGCCCTGTGTCGTCCCCATGCCACCTCCCCCTCAGGGGGCCGTCCCTGACGCCCTACGCGCTGAGCTCATCTCCGGGGGGGGACGAATAGAGCTCAGCATCCAACTGCGCGGCTTTGTAGGTGTGCGACCCCTTCCCTCGCTCTTCCCCAGAGGCACACAGTGACTTTCCCAAAGCCGCGGCCTGCAAGACAGCCGAATTAATAAGCATTGACTAAGAAGACGTGGTTCTTCCAGCCATGGCTCCGGAGGCATTTGGTGGGATTGTTGGCTTAGGCGAAGGGACACTCACAACTGGGCTGGTGGGAGGTGTCCCTGCCCAGGGCAGGGGTTCAGAACTGGGTGGTCTCTAAGGTCCCTTCCAACCCAAACCATTCTGTGATTCCATGATTCCAGCCATCTGCCAGCACAAACCAGCTCCCATCCCCATGCCGTCCTCCCAACTCGTCGTGGGCTACCACCAGGACGGTTCTTCGGCAGCCCTGGCTGCTCATGCTCTCCTTGTGGTAAGAGCTCACCACCCAGCTCACGCCAACGCCCACAGAACGTATTCCCAAAGTATGTAAAAGCAGGAATGTAGGAATCCGATACGCGAAAACGGCTTTCATCCTTATTCTAAAATTTCCACCCCCTTCTTCTGCATATTCCAGCTGAGCAGACGCAAGAGGAGAGACCACAACGGTCCCACTCCAGAAGGTGAGGGAGCAGATCCCATCAGAAATGCCTCGGAAAAAGGGTGATGGGCAGCAAAACACGCTCCTGCCCGGCCAGAGCCTCGGGGAACCCCCCGGCGGTTCCTGCACCCAGATGTGCCCGTGCCCCGCTCCCAGCAGCAGCAGCCGGGGCCGCCTGGGGGGAAGCAAGGTCCCTCTGACCGGGCTCTCAGAAAAACAGAAGGCAACCTACGGATTTTGGAGAGCCAGACCAACACGGTGACCGCCTACACGTAGTGGGGGTCGGTCTCCTCTCCCAAGGAACAGGCGATGGGACAAGAGGAGACGGCCTCAAGTTGTGCCAGGGGAGGTTTAGGATGGATATTAGGAAAAAATTTACACGGAAAGGGTTGTCAATCATTGGAAGAGGCTGCCCAGGGAAGTGGTGGGGTCGCCATCCCTGGAGGGATTTAAAAGCCGGGCAGACGTGGGGCTGAGGGACGTGGGGTAGTGATGGTTTTTGTCAGTATTGGGTTGACGGTTGGACTCGATGATCTGAAAGGTCCCTTCCAACCTAGACAATTCCATGATTCCATGGTTCCGTGAGGCACAACATTTCTCCTGTGAGCAAACTGCTGGCCCTGCCCGTTGCCCACGGATCTCTTTCTCCCCCCAGCAGCCAGTGCCTCCCCCGGCACTAGGACCAGCCGGGAACTTCTTATACTGGTGGCAGAGCCAGAAAAGGCTCCCTGCGCCTGCTTTTTCCGCCTCTCCTAGGACAGGCTCCCCCAGGATTCCTCTCTGAGCCGTCGGGATTTACAGCTGTTTGTCGTACCCGGTCCCTGCCCCGAACCGCAGGACCTGGGCTCGGATTGGTGCTGCTGGGGATGGAACAGCAGCGCCGGGATCCCTCCGGAGGCCGGGGGGCGACCACAGTGTCTCCTGGGGGAAAATTCCCTTTCGGTGAGTCCGTGGCTGCCTGCACCGCAATCCAAGAGCATCGCTGTGGGTAAACCTTCGTTTACCCGGTGAACCAGAAGTGAACCTGTAAGTGAAATGGGAACTCAATCCTTTTCCGTGGCATCTCTTGGGGCAGAATTCCCTTTTCCTGAGCCCGTAGTTGCCTGTGCAGCAAACAATCCAATACCATTTCCATCAGTAAACCTCGGAAGTGAACTTGTAAATGAAACGCACGCTTTCCTTTTAAAAATGGGAATATGGGAATTTGAGAACTTGAGTAAGAAGGTTTTTTTTTTTTTCTTTTTTGAAGGAATCACCTTAAACGCTCTCACTTGCACACCTCAGGCATAGTCGCATCTTTTTATAAAAAATAAATAAGCTTTACATTTTTCTTTCCGACGAGCTTTGTATTTCCGCACGAAAACCGCATTTTCAAAACACCGTTCCCGGCGGCGGGGAAACGGAGAGGGCGGGGAACGGTGCCGGCGGACGACGGTTACGGCCGTTTTTCTGTACCGCTCTCCGCAGCCCCGGTGGCGCTGGGCCGGAGGGGGGTGAGGGGGCATCGCTCTTCTGCAACGGCGCCCTCTAATTAGGAGCGCACCAACGACGCTGGGCGGTGGTGGTGGCGTTAAACGGAGCCTTTGCGGCCTCTCCAGTCCTGGAAAACCCAGCCGTGCACCTGCACACCAAAAATATTACACACCGGTTATAAGGGTGCTTCCGACTGCGTCCCCAATATAGAGATGTTTACAGGGGAGGTGTCAGAAAAATCACTACTGTTTGCTAGAAATATGTATACGTGCACATTTAAGTCATTTTTAGGCCAGGTCTGTTAACAGCCTGATTTTTTACTTACCAAAACAACTGAATGGAACTGATTTCGCCGCCTGCGGAGCCACCAGCCCGGGGGGGTTGGTGAGAGGGCTGCTGTAATCCCTGTCCAGTTGCCAACTGGTTTGGGACTGGTGGGGGGAAAAGCTCCCCGTGGTGACTGGGAGAGGGGAGTTTGGACGGTCACGTTCGCGAAAAAGAAACGTTCGCGGGTTGTTCTGCGTGTGGCAACACACCGAAACCTGCGCACCGCAGCGCAGCGGTGGGGAGTACGGGGAGAAACACCGTCAGCCGTCAAACCGCAGCTGTTAATTGCAGGTGTTACTCGTCACCACGGGTGTGGGAGGGACGGCGGGAAGGAATAAGAGGCGATTTGCATTTGGATTTGGATTTGATGGATTGAACGCCCACGGGTGCCCAGGGCCTGATTTGGCGAATCAGCGCGAACCGCTCGATGGTGCCAGTGGAAGGGTTGGGTTGCGCGCGTCGCCCTCTGCGCCCGGGCGATCATTGGGGGTGATTACGAAGACAGGGAGAAAAAACTTGCGGGTGCAGGTGAGAGACACCAAACAGCCCTTTCCTGAGATCAGTTTCCAGCCCTTTATCGTGGCGGCTCAGCGTTCGGCAGCTGCGCAGTTTGCCCCGAATCATGAAGAATTCTGGAACCCCGTTTGATCCTTTGGCTTTTTACGCAGAGAAACACGAGTGTGGACGCACTTGCCAAAGCCCCCGGTTTAAACCCAACCCCCCCCCCCCCTCCCCCCCGCCGTGAGAGCGGGTCTGGCTGCCCCTCGCCCCCAGCTGGCAGCCCGGGCTGCCCCCGCTGCCCCCCCCACAGCGGTGCAGGCTGCCCATGGGGGAAAAAAAAAAAAAAAAAAGAAAAAAAGAGAGAAAAAGAAAAAAAAAACGAAAAAAAACCCTGATATTTCCTTTCATCAGCTTTTCACTGCAGGTTTCCCACCACCGCAGCCAAATTTCCGCCCCCCCCCCCAGCAGCCTTCTCCACCCGCAGCCATCCCCCACCCGCCGCTCGGTTCCTCCGAATATTCCTGGTTTTCTCGTCCGGGAGGGTCGGGCTGGAGCCCCCGGGGGCGGCAGGTCCCCTCACCCCCCCCACTCCCGGGGTCAGGGACCCCCCAAGCCCCCCCGGCCCGGGCTGTGCACGTATCTATGGCCCTCTGCTCTCCCCCCCCTCCCCGAATCAGTGTCTGCAGCCCCGGGGCAGCGCTGGGGTGGGTTGGGTCTGATGGGGCTGGGGTTTCTTTTCTTTGTTCTTTTCTTTTCTTTCTGTCTTTCTTCTTTTCTTTTTATTGTCTCTTTCTTTTCTTTTCTTTTCTTTTCTTTTTCATTTTCTTTTCTTTTCTTTTCTTTTATTTTCTTCTTTCTTTCTTTTACTTTTATTTCTTTTCTTTTCTTTCTGTCTTTTCTTTTCTTTCTTTTACTTTTCTTTCTTTGCTTTTCTTTTCTTTCTTTTCTTTTCTTTTCTTTTTCTTTTCTTTTCTTTTTATTTCTTTTCTTTTCTCTTTTTCTTTTTCTTTTCTTCTCTTTTCCTATCTCCTTCCTTTCCTTTCCTTTCATTTTCCTTTCCTTTACTTTCCTTTCCTTTTTCCTTTCCTTTCCTTTTTCCTTTCCTTTTCTTTCCTTTCCTTTTCCTTTCCTTCTTCCTTTTCCTTTCCTTTCCTTTCTTTCCTTTCCTTTACTCACCTTTCCTTTCCTTTCCTTTCCTTTCACATTTTCCTTTCCTTTTCCTTTCCTTTCCTTTCCTTTTCCTTTCTGTTGTTTTTTGGGGGGTTTCACTTTTTTTTTTGGTTGGTTGTTTTTTGGTTTTGTGTTTGTTTTGGTTTGGGTATTTTTGTGGTTGGTTGTGGGTATTTTTTGTTTGTTTGTTTGTTTGTTTTTGTATCGGGGATTTTCTTTAGTTGGATGGGTTTCATTTTTTCTTTTTTCTTTTTTTTTTTTTTTTAGTTGCTTTGTGGTTGGACGTTTTTGGTTTGGTTTTTTTTTTAGTTTGGGCGGTTTTTTGTTGGGGTTTTTTTCCCTGTTTTTAGTTGGTTTTTGGTTCTCGGTCTTTTTTTGTTTTGGGGTTTTTTGTTGGTTGCTTTTTGTTTTGTGGTTTTTTTTTTGTTTTGTTTTAGAGATTTTTTTGTTGGTTGCTTTTTGTTGTATGGGGTTTTTTTGTTTTGGATATTTTTTTTTTTAGTTGGGTGGTTTTTCTTATATGGGGTTTTTTTTGGTTGCTTTTTGTTTGGTTGGGTTTTGGTTTGGCTTTTTTTTTTTTGTTTTGGAGTTTTTTTGGTTTGGGGTTTTGTTTTGGTTGGTTGCTTTTTGGCTTTTTTTGGTTGGTTGGGGGATTTTTTTTTAGTTGATTGTTTTTTGGTTTGTGGGGGTTTTTTGGGGGGGTTATGTTTTGTTTTGCTGTTTTTTTGGTTTTGGGTTTTTTTGGTTTGGGGTTTTTTTTTTGTTTGGTTGTTTTTTGGGTTTTTTGGTGTTTTTTTTTTTTCCTTTTTTTTTGTTTGGTTGTTTTGGGGTTTTTTTTGGTTTTTTTTTTTTCTTTTTTTTTTTTTTGTTTGGTGTTTGCTTTTTGGGATTTTTGGTTTTGCTGCTGTTTTTTTTTGTATATATAATTTTTTTTCCTCCTCCCGAAGAAGTTGGTTATTTGCATTTCTCTCCTCGCCGGTGCCCGGCAGGACCCGGGTCCCCCCGCGCTCCCGGCCCCAGCCGCGGGGTTTAAGGACCGCTCGGGGCGGAGGAGGGTCCGACTCCCCCCTCGGCGGGGCCGGGGCTGGGCCCGGGGACCCCCGCCTGGGTGCGCGGCTTCTCCCCGGCACGGCGTGGGGGGGGACAGGCCACCCCCTCGGCACCCCCCGGGGTACCGCTGGAGGAGGAGGGTGTCCCTTCAGGGGTGACCCGGGGAGGACGCTCGGCACCGGCGGGTCCCCCCGGGGCTGTCGCGCAGGTGGCGGGGGGGGGGGCGGGGGGGGGGACACGGGGAGGGCCCCGGGGAGCCGCTGCGGGTCCGTGGCGGCGGTTTGTTTGTGGCAGCGCGGTGACAGGGACAGCCTGCGGAGAGCGGCGGCACCGGAGGTACACCGGTCTGGGCAGTCTCGGGAGGGTTTGGGGGGGCTGGTTTTGGGGGGGGGGTTGTTTGTTTGAGGGGTTTGGGGGGGAATTCGGGTTTTTTCCTTCTCTTTTCCCCTCCTCGCGGCGTTTTCTGAAGGGCAGGGACCTGCCGGGGGCGGCTCTGGGACGCCGGGGAGCGCCGCTGTCCCCCGGCAGCTTCTGTCCGTCTGTCCGTCCGTCCGTCCCTCGGCAGTTCCTGTCCGTCCGTCCGTCCCCAATGGCTCTCTGTCCGTTCTTAGTCCGTCCGTCCCTTCGGCAGTTTCCTGTCCGTCCGTCCGTCCCCAATGGCTCTCTGTCCGTCTGTCCGTCCGCTCGTCCCCCGGAAGCTTCTGTCTGTCTGTCCATCCCCCAGTGGCTCGCTGTCTGTCGTCCGTCCGTCCGTCCCCCCAGCAGTTTATGTCTCTCTGTCCCCCGGTGGCTTCTGTCTGTCTGTCTGTCTGTCTGTCTGCTCTGTCTGTGCTTCCGGCAGCTCTCTGTCCGTCCGTCGTCCGTCCTTTCCCGGCAGTAGCTAGCTGTCTGTCGTCCGTCGTCCCCACGGCGGCAGACGAACTCCCCCCCCCCCCCCATCCGCGCAGCTCCGCGCCCGCGGAGCCCTTTTCTCGTCCGTAAAGACCAAAAGGGGCGCGGACGGCGGTTCGGAACGAGAGACCGACCCCGGCGCCGCAGGCGGCAAAAGGCGGTCGCAAAAAAAAAAAGCCCGTTTTCACTGGTTTTACCGGCAACGGGACCGCGGCTCCTCCAGCGGGTGGCATTACGGGACCGCGGACACCGGGAGCCGCGCGGGATAACGAGTGTTTGCTAAAGGCGCAAATGAATGCCGGGATTTAGGCTGGGATGTGCCGGATGAACGTTTCGGTAAGAAGGAAGCCGGGCAGTAACTTTTTTAAAGAGGAAAGAAACCAACTGAAGTCGGTAACTCCTCGCGCAGCCGAAAATTAACTCCTGACACGAAGGGTTTTCCCTCCGCGTTGCATCGAAGAACTTCCACGCTTAAATTTCCCCCTGAACGATCCGCTGTTTTAAACATGCCAGCACCCCCGCAGGGCCAATTCCAGCTTCGGAAGAACTTTCAGACCGAAGCGAAGCGCTGCCTGCGCGCAGAGCGCAGCGGTCTCGCCTTATTCTGTCGGGCTTTTCGCGTCTGCGGGGAGGGGGGTGGGGGGGATGGAAAGGTTTTTCTCCCCTGCAGATCCTGAACTTCTTCCTACAGGATTTCTTTTTTTTTTTTTTTTGTTTTTTTTTTTTGATCTGCTCGTTGCCAAACGATGAATTAGGACGAGGCGTTACCGCAGCCCCCTGGCGCGGTTGCCTCCAGGTGGCCGAGCGTTACGGCCGCGTTTCGGACGGCGGCTCCTCCCTGCCCCGCCAGCGCCGGAGCCGCCAGGGGGAAACTGGGGTTGTTTTTTCGGTGCTCCTGGGCTACGCCGGTGGGGTTTGTGTCGCCCCGTCTCTGCCCGTGTGAAATGAAAGGCTGGTGTTCCAGTGACTTTGCCGTGCAGCTCCCGCTCTGCTTCTGCCTGCCCTGCCTGCTCTGCCTGCCCTGCCTCCTCTGCCTGCCCTGTCTGCTTCCTATACCTGCTCTGCCTGCCCTGCCTGCTCTGCCTGCCCTCCTCTGCATTGCCCTGCCTGCTCTGACTGCCCTCCTCATGCACTGCCCTGCCTGCTCTGCAGCCTGCCAGCTCTTCCCTGCCTGCCCTGCCAGCTCTCCTCTGCCTGCCCTGCCTACTCTCCTCTGCCGACTGCCTGCTCTGCCTGCTCTGCCAGCTTCCTCTGCCTGCTCTGCCATGCTCTGCATGCCTGTCAGCTTCCTCTGCCTGCCCTGCCTGCTCTGCCTGCCATGCCAGTTTCCTCTGCCTGCCCTGCCTTCTCTGCCTGCCCTGCCAGTTCTCCTCTGCCTGCCCTGCCTTCTCTGCCTGCCTGACTACTCTCTGCCTGTCCTGCCTGCTCTGCCTGCCCTGCCAGCTCTCCTCTGCCGTCCTGCCTGCCTGCCTGCCCTGCCAGCTCTCCTCTGCCTGCTCTGCCCTGATTCCCTGCTCTGCCTGCCCTGCCTGCCCGCTTGCCCGCCTGCCTGCTCCCCCTCTCTTGCCAGCCCTGCTGCCCTGCCTGCCCATCTCTATGCCAGCCCTGCTGCTCTGCCGGCCTGCCCTGACTGCCCGCTCTACTCTGCCAGCCCTGTGCTCTGCCCTGCCTTCCTGCTCTGCTGTTCTCTGCCTGCTGCTTTGCCTGCTATGCCCTGCTTGAACTCCCAGTACTGCCATGCCTGCCCTGCTCTTGCCTGCACTCCTCTGCCTGCAGCTGCTGCCCTGCCTGCCCTCTCTCCTCTGCCTGCCCTGCCAGTACTGCTCTGCTCAGCTGCCTGCTCAGCTCTGCCTGCTCTGCCCTGCCCTGCCCGCAGTGCCGCCTGCTGCTCCTCGGCCTGCCCCCTCCGCCCCTCCCGGGGGGGCCCAGCGCGGGGTGAAGGAGCGCAGGTTGCGCTGGCTCGGGCCGGCGGCCGCCTTCTGTCGCGGAGCCGCCGTCGCGCGGATTTCACCGCGGGGGGGGGGGGCGCGGGTATCGATACAAGTAATGTTCGCGCACCTAAAAAAAAAAAACCAAACCAAAAAAGGAAAAAAGAAAGAAAGGAAAAAAGAAAGAAAAGGAAGGAGGAAGAAGGAAAGAAAGGAAGAAAAAGGGAGGAAAAGCGGAGGCGGAAGGAAGAGGGAAAGGAAGAAGAAAGAAGAAAGAAAGAAAGAAGAAAGGAAAGGAAAGGAAGGAAGGAAGGAGGGGAAGGAAGGAAGAAGGAAGGAAGGAAGGAAGGAGGAAGAAGGAAGGAAGGAAGGAAGAAAGAAGAAGAAGAAGAAGAAAGAAAGAAAGAAAGAAAGAAAGAAAAGAAAGAAAGAAAGAAAGAAAAGAAAAAAAAGAAAAAAGAAAGAAAGAAGAAAGGAAGGAAGAAAAAAGAAAAAAAAGAAAGAAAGAAAAAGAAAAGAAAGAAAGAAAGAAAGAAGAAAAGAAAGAAGAAAGAAAGAAGAAAAGAAAGAAAGAAAGAAAGGAAAAGAAAAGAAAGAAAAGAAAGCGGAGGTGCTTTCGATAATTAACCTTTGAATTTTTACTTTTTTCTAAGCTAATTTATCGTGCAAAGGAAACCAGGAGAGATTAAGGTACGGATCATAAAGATCCAAAATGACGGCGTAGCTATAGGTGTGCATATATAGAGATATATATCTGTATATACAGAGACGCAAAGTGTTTTGTCACTAGTTCGGAGCACTTTCCTTGAAAAGAAAGAGACCGAAGAAATGGTTATCCCTTTATCAGGTTAAAACCCGTCTGCTATTTTTAAATGTTTTAAATCCTTTCGTCAGGATTATGGCTTCATTCCAAATGATGAAATAAAGGGATTTTGCTTGTCACTGGAAAAAACAAAACAAAACCAAAACAAACAAAACAATGCAAACAAACCCACAAACACTTTCTCCACCTTCTCACCTCCGAAGCAGCAACAAAACCCCAGAGCACCCGAGCATTTGGGTTTGTTTTTTTTTTTTTTTTTTTTTTTTTTTTTTTTTTTATTTATTTTTTTTTTTTTTTTTTGCTTTCATTATTCAACGCTGAGACTTAACAAACCATTACGGGTCGGAAAACACACTGGAAAACAGTCGGGTTCCGGCAAAGGTCTGGCCAGCATTAGTCTAGTGTTTGGAAAACAACTGACAGTTGCGAGGGTTCCCCCCCCGCCTTTCCCTTTTCTTCCTTTCCTTTAAAAATAAACCCTTCAAAAGCCACCACAATCAAACCCGGCCTCGGTTACTCCGGGGAGGGTCCCCTCGCCCTTCCCGCTTGGAACAGCACGAAACTGAAGATCATTAAATTATTTTCATTCATTAATCGCTTTAATCCCCCTTACGCTGGGAGCAAATGATGATAATGGGACCCGCTGGACCAGACCCAGGGGGGTCGGGGCAGGGGGACCCCCACCCCCACGGAGCCCGGCTGGGCTCGGCGTTGTTCCTTGTGGCCACCGCGGCCGCGGGACCGCTGGGAGCCCGCAGGGACGGAGCCAACGGGGCGCTTTGGGGTTCTCGGGGTGTTCCCACATCTGCACAAATTCGGGACCTGCGGGTTTTATAAACAATTTTCGGGGGGCGGTCAATCAATCACAGTGGCGAGCTGCAGCCCAGCGGCACAGGCATCAATATACACATATTATATACATATATACATACAAACCCTGTCAACTTTGTCAATTTACACTTCTTTTTTTTTCTTTCTTTTTTTTCCTCTTTCTTTTTTTTTTTCTATAAGCCTTTCTAAAACAACTATATCTAGAAAGGTCCCCACAAAGTCAGGAAATCTCAGGGAAAAAGTAGGAGGTTTTGTTAGGAAGTCACATTACGTTGTATGTTTGATACCAGCAAGGGAAATGTTAGAAAAGAGAAAGAAAAAAAAGTGTCTAAGCAAGTTGAAAACTTAAAAAAAAAAAAATTATAATGCTATTATGCCTTACAGTCAGGGGCACGCTTTCAGAATGCAAGGCTGAAAAACCTGAAACCTGCTCATTTTAAAACACGATGCAATAGATGTATCTGGAAAAGACATGAGTTTCCCAGATTTTTATAGTCAGCGAAGTCTTCTTTATGGTGCAGTCATTCGAGTCTTACTTTAATTTGAAACATATTTGTATCCAGGGATAGGTCCTTGCAAACGCACTGTATTTTTTTTTTTTTTTTTTTATTTTTATGATGTTTTGATAATGAGAGCTCTGCACAGCGGGGAGCTTGTGCCCCTCTCTCCCACACCAGCCCTTCGCCGGCGGGAGGACGCGTGTGAACACGCGGAGCTGCGGAGAGAATAAGGACCGGCGAGGTAGGAGAAAATCCAGTTTTCAGGAGAAAATCCAGTTTCGGGACTGGGAAGAGAAGGGCAGCTTCTGAGCTGGTGGAAATCCGGAGTTTCCCTGAAGCAGAGAAGAGGTGGTTGGTGGGGCAGGAATGGTGGGGGGTGTTCGAATGTCGCCGCGACCCGGCGCTGGGTCCCTTCTTCTGGGCACCAAGGAAAGCACTGGGCTGCTCTGGCTTGGGGGGGGGGAGGATGCTCAGCGAGGGGGAGGGGATGGTCAGGGAGGTGGAAGGGTGCTCACCGAGGTGAGGAGAATGCCCAGGGAGGCAGAGGATGCTCTGCGGCGGGGGGGGGGGGGGGGGGGGGGGGGGGGGGGGGGGAGGAGGATGCTCAGCAAGGGGGAGAATGTTCAAAGGAGGGGGGATGCTCAGGAGGGGTGAGGATGCTCAGAGGAGGGGAGAATGCTCAGCAAGGGGGGGAGGATGCTCGGGGGGGGAAGGATGATCAGCCAAGGGGGGGAGGATGCTCAGAGGAGGGGAGAATGCTCAGCAAGGGGGGGAGGATGCTCGGGGGGGAAGGATGCTCAGCAAGGGGGGAGGATTGCTCAGAGGAGGGGAGAATGTTCAAAGGAGGGGAGCGATGCTCAGGGAGGGGGGATGTTCAGCGAGGGGGAGGGACGATGCTCAGAGAGGAGGGGAGGATGCTTAAAGGGGAGGGGGGATGCTCAGCGAGGGAGTGGGGAGGATGCTCAGGGCGGGGGGAGGATGCTCAGCGCGGGGGGGAAGGATGCTCAGGGAAGACCTTGTGGCTGCGCTGCCTCCATGGAGCCGTTATCAGGCGTATTCTCGCTTTGTTGCAATTCCTGCGTTTGTTGCGCAAGTTTTCCTGTCAGGAATAAACTTGGTGTTAAACTGACTTTCACCCCACGTCTGTCATCTGTCAAAACAAACGACAGCAGGAGCCTGAGCCAAACGCTGCTTCTGGGGGGTGGGGGGTGGCTTTGGGGCCGCGCTGCCGGGGGCTGACAGACACAATTAGGGAAGAGTTGGCTTCGTTGGCTTCTCAGGAACTTAAAAGCACGTGTGTAAAGACGTGCATCGTCAGCAGAATAGGGACGGGTTATTCATCTGCTTCCATCTCACTACCGTGACTGGTAGGACTGGTGGGACTGGTAGCACTGGTGTTCAGTAACAGATCGCATCGCTTGCTTGCTTAAAGGTCATTTTAATTTCTATATAACGATTTATCCTTACCACCGTGTAAGGGAGAGTCCGTCACTCACCACTTTATTATTCTGAACCGACGTATTATTTTCCCCAGCAATCATTAGAATAGAATCATAGAATCATGGAATCATTTAGGTTGGGAAAGACCCTTGGGATCATCGAGTTCAACCACCAACCCCACTCTACAAAGTTCTCCCTACACCACATCCCCAACACCACATCTAAACGAGTCTGAAACACACTTCAGGGATGGTGACTCCACCACCTCCTGGGCAGCCTATTCCAGTGTCTGACCACTCTTTCTAGGAAGAACGTACTGTGGAGTCCTTTCACAGAAACTTGCCTTCATCCATGGCAGGTAACACTGACACAACGAGGGATAAAAGTATTAATTGACAATTTCCAGTTTAAAATAGCGCATTGAAAAAAAAACCCAATAATTAAAATAGCAGGTAAAATTCGGTAAATATTTAATAACTTTGATGTGGTATTTTTTAAGCACGGTGGCACCAATTCCAGTTCCAGCCTTTCTCGGGGGGGGGTAGTAGTTATAAGGTGACTTTCTTCTGCTCTCGGATATTGATGGAGGCAGTTTGGGCCCACATGAAGTTCACAATCTTTATTGGCCAAAATCCTTGGCAACCACAGGAATGGCATTTTAAAGTTATGGAAAAGCTGCGAAAGCTCACACATTTTTTTTTTTTATTCTCAAAGATTCACAGTCTTTCTTTTTTTTTTTTTTTTTTTAATTTTTTCCCCAAGACAAATGATTGTGACGAATGATAGAAACGAGCTTTTTTTTTTTTTTTTTTGGAAATGAGGAAAGTGAAAAAGGAAGAAAAAGGGGGAGAAGCACACAATACACGCACAGACCTGACTTTTAAAAACCCCACCCAGCCCCCCAACCAACCTGGTCTTCTTCAGCCTTTAGCAGAACTTCCATATTGATACGGCCGGTGACAAATCTCTTTGGAGCCGGAAGATGTTACTTCCTGCAGGCAACGCCGCCGCCTCGCGAAGGGCTACAGGGGGTGAAACCGAGAAGGGCGCTTGAGAAAATTCAATTACAGACCACTAACACCAAGACCCCTTTTCTTTCAGCCCAATGCTCCGCTGTGCCCGTGGAGGCGGGACTCCGCGCTTTGTGGTTGCAGATCTCCTGCGCATCACGGGCATCGGACTTTGCCATTCCTCTTTTCTCCGCGGTTCAATGCTTTCTGGCTCAAGCAGTGCTTGGCTGACGTTGATGGTGCTGCTTGCGGCGGGCACAAGCCTCCAGAGGAACAACCGCTTCTGTGTCTCTGCTTCACCGAGAGCAGGTTGCCCAAAGCCTGTTGGCCTTGAGAAGAGGGCAGTGTCGCGGGCGGCAACGCGGCGACATTCACCAGCTAAAACACAGCGCTGAGACCACGGCCCCGCCAGAGGGGGAAGGCACTGAAGAGATTTCTAAGCTTTTGCTTCCTCCAAACCGCAGCGACGGCCTGGCTGCGCTCCGGGAGTCACCCACGCGCTTCCGACAGCGGTGGGGCCAGGTTTTTGCCGGGGTGTATCTGGTTGGGTGCGTTGTAAGGATAACGCGGCTGAGCCTCCCCGGAGTTATTTCCTATCCTATGTAAAATCCTCCTGAAATAGGCTAAAGATCATTAATCAGGATTCGTGGAATTAATCTGAGGACGGTTTTGGAACAATTACGAGATTGAAGCTGCTGACACAAAGCTGTACGACTGGCCACGTGGGCTTCGTTTCCCTTCCTTTTGTATAATTGAACAACTGTACTTAAAAAACATCAACGCTCACTGAGAGCACATCTTAGCTCCTGATCCCTTTCGCTTCTATTCTTTATTTCTATTATTTCCTCTTATGGAAACTGCAAATCTCACCTCTTCAAAACTCCTGTCCCGATCCGCACGAAAATTAACACAGTTTTAGTGCTAACGAAACCTTTAATGGAAAGTCTTAACAAAGAAAATGTCTCCCTTTGTCTTTCCTCCCCCTTTACTGATTTGTGTCTTTAGACCTAGGCCATACATCTTGATTTATGTTTAACAATTTAACTTAAGAAGTATTACTCATTTAAAAGAGTTCTCAATACGTTTCAGGGTCTTTATTATTTCAAATAAAATCTACCTTATATTGGAAGTCGGCACAATGCCACTCTAGGTACTATTTAAATCTTCAAATTAGGCCTTTAAGCGCTGTGATTTCCAGTATATGTTCCGCAGCACAATGCACGCTGGGAACACTTAATACCAAGAAAAGGAAATCATAAATTAACACATTTATTTTTAAAAACCTGAAAAAAAAAAAGAAGGAAAGCTGATTACTAAGCGCATGACTTCTATATTTTATTACCTATCTAAACCTTATATATAAGAAAAAAGACTCAAGCGCCTGTTACTGCATTTTTACTGTGATAGATGAACGTTTCGTGGCTGCTGTAACTTTACTGCTGTGCCAGGGAAAAAACCCATCAGGACCCAAAGCCACCTCCTGCCAGTACAAGTCAGAAATGGCTCCCACGCTCTAGACAGCGCGCAACGGCGACAAGGGCATTTACTGATACACACTCCCAGCTGGAATACAGAAATAAGTTACACTTAATGTGAATTTAATGTGAGGCTCCTTCTTGCCTCCCGCAGAGACGCGCTTTTCGAGCACTTCTGAGCAGTCCCCTGACCTCCTTGCCTGTTTTTGTCACGCAGGGGATGGACGCTGCAGAAGGCAGGAAGCCTATTTAAGAAGTTCTCCAGTTATAGAAATACATCTCCATTGCGTTACACGTAATTATGACCGTTAGTCTGAATTCCGGATGGGAAGACAGGGAAACTCCAGCTGTGACAGTACTTTTTCCACCACATAAGAAATAGCTCCCGCAAGAACACCCGTGCCATCACGCCCCTCAGGGAGCTTAGGGGAGACCTTGTCACCACGTGCCCATTTCAAGGGTGGCTACAAAGAAGATGGAGACTCCCTTTGTGCATGGAGTCACATGGAAAGGACAAGGGGTGATGGGTTCAAGTTACTCTTAGGGAGATTCCAACTGGACACGAGAGGACAACTTTTGACCATGAGAACAATCAGCATTGGAATAATCTCCCCAGGGAAGTGGTGGGTTCCCCGCCGTTGGACGATTTCCAGGTTCAGCTGGACAGGGTGTGGGCCATCTTGGCTAGGCCGTGATTGTGCCAAGAAAGGTTGGACGGGATGGTGTGTCCCTGCCCATGGTGGGGGGTGGAACGAGATGATCTTAAGATCCCTTCCAACCCAACCATTCCGTGATTCGGTGATCCTTGAGGTCCCTTCCCAACCTGGGGTTCTGTCATTCTGTGCTAAGGAGGATGTTCTGCCCGGTGTAGCAGGGCAGTACTAAGCCTTTTTCACCATCTACATCTCTGGGAAGCCTCGCAGGATTTTTTAATCCTTTTCAGTGGCTAGAAACTGATGCCTAAAGGTGCGGTTTTCTTGGGAGGGGAAGGCTGCTTTTGAAATGAAAGCCTTCTTTTCAGTTGTGTGTATTTCACGTTTAAAAGAACACAACGCTCAAGCTGTAGCCCAAGAGAACAAATTTCCACAAGGGAAAGCGAAAAGGCAACTCATTAATATTTTTCAATATCATAGAATCAGCGAATGGTTTAGCTTGGAAGGGACCTTAAAGCCCCCCCAGTCCACCCCCTGCCCTGGGCAGGGACACCTCCCACCAGCCCAGGTTGCTCCAAGCCCCGTCCAACCTGGCCTTGAACCCCTCCAGGGATGGGGCAGCCACAGATTCTCTGGGCAACCTGGGCCAGGGGCTCACCCCCCTCACAGCAAACAATTTCTGCCTCAGATCCCATCTCAATCCCCCCTCTTTCAGTGTAAAACCCTTCCCCCTCGTCCCATGGCTCCCCTCCCTGATCCAGAGTCCCTCCCCAGCTTTCCTGGAGCCCCTTTAGGGACTGGAAGGGGCTGGAAGGTCTCCCCGGAGCCTTCTCTTCTCCAGGCTGAACCCCCCCAGCTCTCTCAGCCTGTCCCCACAGCAGAGGGGTTCCACCCCTCCCAGCATCTCCGGGGCCTCCTCGGCCCCGCTCCAACAGCTCCGTGTGACATTTTGAAAGAACTGCTCATTTTCCGATGTTACGGTTACGCAGGAACAGGACTGCAAGCGTGGCTGGGTTGGCCATTGGCATACGTGTCCCCGTCCCCAGTCCCACCGAGCAATATAGCAGAACTCAAAGACAGGTTGCAGAGATGCTCTTTCTCTAGAAAAACTTAACTTACCTGAACCAGCTTTGAAATTTTTTTTTTCCCCCCGTTTTAAAGAATTTCTGGTGTCCGTGGACGATAGGATTTTCCACAAGGTTCATAGTACAGGCTGTGCCTGCTCTGGAAAGCGCAGTCGATGCTGGTACCCACTGTCAAAGCAACTATTGAAATAACAATGAGCTTCACTTCCTCAGAATGTGTAAATGTCCCGACTTCGAGTTAAGCTGTCAGCAGCTGAAAGACAATACCATTGACATGTACCTGGCACTAGTTACTCAGGTTTATTTTTTCCTGGAAAGCTGTTTTGGGCGACAGAGCGGCGTCCGGGTTTCCCAGGTTGTTGTGCTGACAAACTGCAGCGGTGGTAAAGGCAGGGAGCCTGACAAAATCTCATTAATCATTTTAAATTAAATCCAACATTCCTCTCCAACGCTGCCAAGAAGAAAGCGAACTTGTACAGACGAATACTCTCTGCGAAAAGAACTGGTGCCCTGAGCGCGTTGCTTTCAGATAAATACGCTTGATTTCTGTCGCGCGCACAATAAGTAGTATTTTTCAGCTTAAAAAATAATGCGTTTGTTGGACTGCTAGAAATCTGAAAAGCCCTTTTTCCTCGTTTTCTGTAACGGCAGCTCTGAGCGAAGCGCGTCTCTGAGAACGCGCACCTCTGCAGACTTCCAATGAATCACAGCTTTTTGCTTTGAATTTTACAACAAATACAGACAGTTCATTCTTAATGGAAGAAAATTTCACAGAGGGACTGAAATAATTATTCTGGGTCAATATTTTCTAATCCATCTCTTCTCTAAGTTTGCTTATACGAATAAGAAAGGAAAACCGCAAATTTACTAACGTCTCCATCAGCAAAAGCAGTGAAACACTGACGGAGCAACGGGATCTCTCCGAAGGTTTTTCTCTATAGACGTCCATTTCGGTACCTCGTCCCCGCTCCCCGGTTTTGATTTAATTACACCCATCCTATGGCGAGTCTTAACTTCTAACGTCTGGTAAATAATACTAGAAGATCACATAAAATTTTGTCTTGCTAAAATCACTATCATAAGTAGATTATAGAAGTTCGTACACTATTTCTCTTTAAGGAAAATGAAACCGTACCGTGCCCACGGGAGACACAGGAAATCCTTTCAGTCTGTCCTTTGTCCGTTTTAACAGTGGTAGATTTTACAATGGCAAAAAACAAGTCATCAGCCTTAACGGTTATTAGTTTTGATACTTCCATGAAATATGTGAAAAGAAAAAAAAAATAATCCCAATCCAATATAAGGCAAGTAAATTTGACTTTTCTAAACACTTAATGTTGTTATTTTGACATTTTAGCATGATCAAGTAGGTAGACCTCAGTTTTGCTTAGGCACTTAAAATAATTTAATCCTTGTTTTCTAAAACCCGGACTATAAAAAGTATCAGATTGCGCAATGACGCCCGTACACAGAGAACGAAACCATCACCGCTTCGAAACACAACTCCTGCTGATAGACTTGTTTATGCAAAGAACATTAATGAACTGCACTACGCTGAAGAGGAAGCAGCAACATTTATTTGCCCAGCTAGACAGTTTATTTTCCTAAATCTGTATTTTTAAGCTGTTTGTAATTTTTCTTTTTTCCCTTGGGGGGGGGTGGGTGGGAGGGAAACGCTGATGAGAACGAATTGATTTTTTTTTTTTTTTTCCCCCTGAATACGAATTTCTTGCCCGCTTGAAAAACTGACAACCGTGTCTCTAACTTACAATTGTTTGGGCTCGTGTGTGTTGGAGCAGCTTTGATTTATTTGAAAAAGCCAACGCTGTACAAATCTGTTGTTTAGAGTCTGAACAGAAAGTATTCAAGGCAGAAATAGAGCTCCGAGAAAACAAAGAATATGGGACACCAACTATAACTAAGCCACACGAATATCTCACACACACCGTATTCCTCGAATAAACGCAACGAGAGTCTCCGAACGGACACAGCCCCAAGCGGGCTGGACGATGTGACGCTGTGTACGGACACGGGTACCGCTGTTTCCCCATGTGACCAAAGAGCAGTTGACCTTCTGTCACATCTGTGTATACCAAAGTCAGTGAAATTTCCGAAATGCCCATTCGGAACCAGCTTTAGTGTCTTTTAGGACCAGAATAAGGCTCGGGATCCTCTGTCCAAGACTTCCCAAGTGCCTGGTCAAGTCGCTATTTCCACCCCACACCCATGAGCGCACTTGGTGACACCTGGGTCAATGAACTACCTACCGCTATTGTCTTTTGAAACATACGTGGAGAAAGCAACAGTGCATTGAAGAAGCCACTGCCCAAAACTGTGTTTTTAGAGGACTTTTGGAGGATGACTAAGAGAATTGAATTCAAACTTTATCCTTCTCACTTTGTAAGAGTATTGTTGCACCTGCTTAAAACCTGTTTTTTTTTTTTTAAATGGAAAATTGCCTAAATTAATATAAAGTCTAGATTCTTAAAATAAATTAAAAAAAAATAATTCCTACTTTGAAAGAAAAAAGGCCAGAAGCAGCATCTATTGTCATTTTTTGTCTCTCGGTTACCTCCGGGGGAACTCCCCCTTGGCGTGCCGTGTTTGCTGCCGAGTCAGTAACACAACGTTGGGCACCACCCAACACTCTGCAGAACCCTGGGCGAAGATCAGACGCTGCTGTCTGTACGTGAGGTTGGTTTGGGTTTGTTCTTTTCCCCCGGACTTTCTTCTTACTGAAACCTTAACTGTATCACCCTGTTTCTAATTTATTGTCTTGGCTGTTACACTGGCCTTGAAGCTTTCTGAACTCTGTTAAGTGATGTACTCATCTATTCCAGAAAACACACGTTGTGCCTGCCCGGAGGCTTCGTTCTGCAGCTGTTTGCGGATGGGAACCGAGGGCAACTGGAAATTAACAGAAATGCAGATTAACAATCTGTACTTCCTGATCAGTGCAAAATCACGACCAGTATCACCGATGTCACCACAAAGACCAGTCAGAAGATAATCAGGCCTCGCTCTGCATTTGTGGTTTGTGAAGAAAACATTTCCTGATAAGATTAGTTGTAATTTCAAAATGCACTGAATTCTCCTTTTTAAGTGTATACCTTCTGAGGGGCGTTTTCTAGAAAGTGATATTCTGCAGTCTTCATGTAAAATCTCTATAAGGAGCACAGAGACACTTATGCTTACTGTTGGTTTTACAGTTTATGTTAAAATTTGTTCCAATGTGTGTGATTTTTTTTTTTTTTTTTTTTTTGCAGGACCAGATACCTGCACCTTAACCAGAGCTCCCCAACGTGCCATTCACTCTTTAGCTGTGTTTGGGATTAAGTGACCGCTGCGGAATGCGTCCTTGGGCTTTCTGAAATGTAAGAAATGACAGAGGGTGGAACGGTGAGAAGTTACCCTGGGAGAGGGCAGTGACAGCACAAAACCTCTCTGGAACATTCCTGGCTTTGGTTGTGGCTGCTACACAAATACAAAGGGCATTTACACTCGATTAAAGGTAATAAAGGTAATTAAAGGTAATAAAAAAAATACAACTTTTTCTAGGTGCATTTTTGCACGCAGACCAGAGCTACAATGTACTAAACAGCTGAAGTAGCAGCAGTAGCTAAATTTTTCTTCTCCCTGTCCTTTATGTAGCCCTTATGTGGACTGCTGTCGTCATCGCTCTTCTTCTATCTAAGATAAATGTAACCCCACCTGGGTGCCACACAAAGCAGCAGCGTGGGCAAAGCGTGTGCCCATGAGGGGTATGACCTGCGTTCAATTCCCGGCTCTGCCATAAGCTTCCTACATAAAAAAAAAATCAGATTAATCTGTAAAACAGAACTAAGAATACCTTCCTACCTCATCTCATGGTGCGTTAGGGAAAAAGGATAAATCTCCTTGTCGCCGTGACGAATCCAGATGATAACAATAGCTGAATATTATGTAAACAAACATCATGAGGAACAGCTCTGATTTCAAGGGCACGTTTTGTCAGTTTAAGAAAAGCACTGCTCTACGAGTGATGTGACAACCAGGCAAATCCTCGCTCAGTTCCTCCACACGCACAGCGGTTGCACCACTAATGTTCTACAGCTTCAGAAAACGTAAGGCACAACCTGACCGATACTGTTTTTGTCCTCTTGTCCCCAATAACCTGTGGCTGCAATACAGCTTCGCACTCTACGCGAACCCCACCATTTCCTTAGGCTGTCCCTATGTGACGTCAGGCTTCATCTAAAATAGAGGTTGGAATCTTCTTTACAATTGAGTGAGCAGCAGGTTGGCAATATGCTAGTATAAGTTAGTCAATATAGTATTAATTATCAGCTTAGATATTTTACAAGTGTTCTGCCGTCTCCTAGAATAAACTTTATTGCAGTATTCAGACCAATGTTTCTCTAAATTACACATCTGAGGTAGTCAGCACTGTAAAAAAAAAAATAATGCAAAAGAAAGAAGTACAACACTATTTTAAGAGATAAAAGGAGAAATTTTAGTTAAAATATTTTACAATAAAATAATTATGATTATAAATCTCTTTAGTTAAATATATACACATTACATGGTATTCTAAAAAGAATGAACTTATTAAAGTTTCAAGCAGGTCTAATGCACAGATTCACCACTTTGTCAGCTTAGACTGCAATGTCAGTTTAACATCCCTAAATGGCCGTGTCAGACTAATGGCATTGTTTTGTGCAAAACTAAAAAAATTATGAAAAACGAATCTCCAAATCCTTCCGTTCCCACAGTAAATAGATAGAAAAGGTAGTTTACACATACACACACTTACACACACGAACTCTGATTGCATACAGAGGTTAGAATGACCAGCACTAAAATAACCCCCATCTCTACAAAATAATTAATTTCTTGAATTGATGTAGTTTTTGAAAATTACAAATTTTAAGTGCTAGCAAGTTGTGCTTTTAGGCAGCCACGTGGCCGATAAGGTAGATGTTGTCGTAAAGGTGCCCTACAAAATCTTCACTAATATTCTGTGCAGCTCGTCGTGTATTTCGGATGAATTCCCTCTTTGACATTTTGTTCTTCACGTGAGGGCTTGTGAGATCAATGGAAAGGAGAATCAAAGAGTAACACAGTACGTAAACTGCATCTAGACAGGAGAGAATAAATTAAAAAGAAAAAAAAATTAAAAGTAAACCATAAGCATTAAAAATATTGTTCCCTGTCCAAGAACCTTTATGGTCTTCATCATCTGGGCTTATAATTATATATATAGAGATATATATACACACACAGACACACACATATATGACAACTCAAAGGGTATCCCAGTGAAATAAAATTTAAGCAATCAATAATGTAAGCAATTATGTCAGCACATTGCCAAATGAGTATTTACAAATCTCTTAATATTTCTATGTTATCCCAAAGTCACCAAGGGCTTTATGCACATCATTTAAACAGATTCTGGAAGTTATTGTAAACTAAGGCCAACGTCCTGCTGAAGCTTATCTTTAAATGTGTAAGCAGTCCCACTGCCGAAACCTGGCCCCCCTCAATTAGAAACTGCTCGTTAACTTGAGGGAGGCCCAACATCCCCTCTCTTTTCTGCGGGACTATCCACAGGGTAAAATGTTAAGTGCGTAAGTCTTTGCAAGAGGGAACTTAGAGACCCTACAGAGCTTAAGCACAGACAAAAGCGAAGGAAAGATAACACGAAAATAAACCCCACTTATCACCCAGGTCTAAGAAAAGAATCTGTATGTTGCTTTTAGGTTTTTTTTCAACCCGAGTGGGATGGTGCCTCGATACTGAACCCTCCCAAGCCATGGCTGTTCTTTCAGAAATACTTGTTTAGGTGCAGATTTTAAAACTACCATAAACAGCAGCAGCATCCAGAAAGATACAATCCACTAAATCAAAGCTCTTTTTTTGCTTACCAGGGCTAAGGCCGAGCTCTCTCATCAGATCAGGGTTACATGCGCAGAATCGGTGGGAGAACTTTGTAATGAGAGTCTCCAGGTACTCCCCCCGCTCCTCGGGAGCGTGAATGTGTCTGAAGAACTCTCTCAGTGCATTTGGCAAGAACTGGTTTCGGAAGTTGTGCAGCGTCACAAGGTCATCCAAAACATCTCGCCTGGTAGAACATAAAATCCCACATCATTAGAGAAGTTTCTTTTAACCTTTTAAATATGAAAACGTAGGTTTTAAAAATAAAAAGGAAAGCTTTAGAATAGTTTATGAGCTTTGTTTTTGCCGCAAGACAAATTATCACTAACAGCACAAAGATAATAGAAACACGTTCTTCAGACACTTACAGTAGTAGCCAAAAACTATAAAAATATACATTAATCAGAATTCTAAGTTTCTTTATATGCATATTCAATTATAGTCTACATAGAAGCTTTGCTTCCTTTAAACTGCCTGACAAAGCCATTAAAAAAGACAGTAAAGGGAATAGATTCACCTGTGCCACACATTTTGGTGCCTAAGTAGAAGCTGTTACAGGAGCATCTTGTTAAGACCGGGCTCAGAAAAACTCTTTAAAGTCTAAGTCCCTCAGGGTGTGACGCTCTCTTCCACTGAGCACAGAAACATCTAAGGGATTCAGACTAGTCTACATGAACAGATACGCAAGAGACATCTGAAGGACATTTGGAAGCAAATTTGAAGTGAACCAAAGAATGCTCTCGTGTGTTTACCCTTTCTATTAAACATTTCAGTACTAAGAGGGGAGTTTCAACATTTAGAACCCTCGTTTTTATTTTTTTAAGTGCCTGATTACACTATTTACGAAGGGAAGATGAATGGCAGTAGGGGTTGCTACTATTAACTTGTGATCTCATAAGTTAAATGGTTTTGTAATTTTTTCTATTGCCAAAAAAAATGATAATCTGAAGTTCTACAGCCCAGGACTGTCAGCGGTGATAACACTATGGAACGGCTCCTTTTATTCCTTTAGTGGTACAGGAGGACGGGATGCAGGAGAGGATTCCTGCTAGCAGCACTGCCGTCCCTCTGCTCTTCCTATTTAGGTCGTTATTACTCTCCTCCTCTTTCAACTTGGCTTGGCCGTGTTGGTGCTCCTCTCTCCTGACACTGCTCTACCCCAACCTGAAGGTATCCTGGAGGGCGAGAGAAAGCGTTGTGGAGGCAGAAGAGGATGCTTGAGCAGGGAGAAGGCTCCCTGCTGCAGCTTGTGCCATCTCCCATAGGATGCCCTACAGCACCCTAGGAGGTGGCTGCGACTTCCATTCGAGAAAGATGAACCAAGTGACAATTAGATGATTCAACATTAGTTAAAACGCTATCATCACTGGGTAAAGCAATAACTGCTTTTTCTCATTAACACCCATAAAAGATAGGAAAAAAAAAAAGCAGCAAAATATCTATGAAATCTGAATAACATATAGCACAAAGATTATCCCGAGCACTGTAACTTCACTGTGACTTCAAACCAATTTATGCCCAGCACAACAAAAATGCAGAAAAAGCACAGATGTGAGACTGACTAGTTATAGGCGGTATTTTCAGGGTTTTTATAAAGTGTTATAGTCACATAAATACTTGAACTGAGTAAGTTCAGATTCAGCAGCAGCATTACTTAGTTGCATTTTCACCTCTTCAAAATTACATCAATACAAGCAAAGTATTGTTGCATGGTGCTGTACATTGAAAACGAAGAGGAACTGTCTCAAGAGAAATTCAAATTACCTTTCATCAAGGTAGATTCTCAGCTTCTTCCAATTTAGTGTTCTTGTGCAAAAGATGAACTTCGCTATTTCTTTCGGCGAATCGTCTAGTATGCCCTTGGACATGAAGTAGTTGACTCCCTGAGATAAAATACATGTACGTATAAATATGCTTAATCTTCATAATGTGTTTAGGAACAAGTATCGTACTTGGCAATGTAGGAACATAATCCTACTAAATTAGTTGGTTTGTTTTTCAGAATAATTCCTCTTCCTCAAGACCACATTTCAACATGCACAATACACTCTAAAAGTATAAATCAAATGCAAAGAAACAGCTTATTGTTATGGTTGAGATTTTACATATACTCATAGTAGGAAATTTAAAATTATGAGCCCCATCACAAGCATGATGGTTTTTTAATAATTTCTTTACAGTGTAGACTAGTATTTTGGTTTTCATACTTTTATAATAGTATTTAAAATGCTGCGGGGACCATAACTTTCAATTTCGTAACTTTTGTAATTAAGAAAATCTTAGCCATAATGTGTTTAGTCTTTAATATCTTTCATTAAAACACTAATGCTCTCACATGGATACGATGTATCACATTCAAATAGATGCATTAAATGCATTTGTTTAAATGTGTAATAATGCAAATAAACACAAGCACGCTGATTTCAAAGCAGAGGTAAATATCAACATATATAAATATGCATACACATAAATAAGAACACTGTGCCTAACACAAAAAAAACAAGTTTAAAAAGATAGGACAATTGTGTATATTTTATATTCCTATTACGATTCCCAGAATTTTCCACTTTGCCAAGCACAGATTTCTTATAGAATACAGAAGCCAAATTTCATTTTAAAATATTTCAGTGATATTCTGGATTCTTTCTGTTCATTGAAACATCCCAAAGCATAAAACTATTTTCCTTATGACCTCAGAAATCAAACCCAAGCTAATGGATTTTAAAAATGTTCACATTTTTCAACAACAAAAATCTAAACCTGAGAGTAACTGAGCAACTAGTTTCAACTCGGTCTGTCGGGGGCTGGGAGTGGCTCTGAGCTTTCCTTCCAGAGAAGTGTCAAAATACTTAAGTCCAGTAGCTCTTGGCTACACCATAACGTCCAAATACTGTAAAATGTGTAGGATAGCGCACTTCTGCATAGGATAATGTACCGAGGCCACAACCTAAATCACCTTTAAAATACTTCTGAAATCTTTTTTCATTAATGTCCTGCTACCAGACTTCACAATATTCTGCAAGTCTGCCCTTTGAGTTTACGTTACCTCTATAAAGATGTAGGGGCAACCTGTCATTCAGTGCATAAACTAACTTCCCAGTGCTCTTCGGTTTTGCTTAAAAAAGAAATAAAGCACTGAGTGCAGGTTTGGAGAGTTGGTTTATTAAGTGGATTAGTAAAGCAAAGTCTCAGTTACACCAAGCAAAAAAAAATTAGAATATATGCTTAAGATATTGATAACATGAGTGAAATGCCAACAAACATCTGTAATATTATCTAGCTGGTTTTACCAGTCCATAATTTTTGCTTATATATTTATAGAAAATAGCAGTTAATCAGCATATTTTTTTTTGTTAAATTAATGTTTTATAAAATAAATAAAATTACAAAGGTTTTATACAGGTAAGACAAAAAAAAACCCCAAAGCCCTGGCAATTTTAGGTCCTGTTCTTAAGAAGACTCTTTATTTAGGACCATAATGAAACATGTATTGCACTATAAGCTGGCATTTAAGTCCAAATTAGATCATATTTAAGTTTGTCCATAATATAGATGGAGAACATAAGGTTAAGTACTTTATTGAATTAGAGCTAAATAGGAAACTAAAAACGGGAGACCAAACTGAACAGCAACTGCATATTAATTCCTCAAGTATTCCGGCAATTGATACAAGACCAGCAGCAGCACATCTCCTTTACATATATCCTGACCTGATGAGACTTCTGCACTCGCTTCAGTAATTAGTATTTGCTGAAGGTAACACAAACTGAAGCCTGGTGAGACGCCTACGTGGCATTCCTGCTGCAATTATTTAACAACATACCCAAAAAACACCTGGCAGGCCATAGATGAGGCAGGATGAAAATAACCTTTTTTGAGACAGACAATGGGCTGGTTTCTCTCTGACGGTAAATCCCGCAATTTCTTTCCTGTGCTTGATTTCAGCTCAAGGTAGGATCTTCACCTGACAGACTACCTAGCCTTTGCAAAGCATTTTTATTCCCTGTCTCTAATTCCCTTTCTCTCTCCCCGCCCCCACACCTAATGCTTGACAATCTCTTTCTCTGCGACTGCAGCCTCGTTACTCATTTTCCCCATCCCCTTCACAAATAAACAGGGTATAAATAAAATATACTTCAGCACATGCCATCGTTTTTAGTGGTTTTTTATTTCTTCCTAAGCAACCACAAATACTTTGCAGCAATAGAAACCTGATTTCTCTGTAAAATTCTTAAATTTTGGCTCACAGCAAATGAAATTTATTTATGGCATGTCATCGAATCTGCTTTTTCTAACACTGTAAACACTGCCTTGAATTGCTCTCGGAACCTGCACTTCAAATAAATCCCTTCTGGTAGCTAAAACGGTCGCTTGCGGCAGGTATGCTAACTGAAACGAGTAGTCCTACACGCTACTAAAATCTAGGCTGAGATTATTTATCCATCATCTGGTGGTTCTCTTAGGAAAGATCCGACTGAAGGCAGATCTTACCACTGAATTTCAGACAGCTCTGGATTAAACCTTAATGTATGAAAGTGTTGTTGTAAATTATATATGTAAATAACAATCATACTATAGGCTAATTATAACAACAAAAGCCACTCGTTATATTTCAACATGCTGTTTTTGACAATTGCTCCTTTTTCCCCAGTCACAGGACGCTTGTTTCACCAACCTATTCTGTTACAGCCCTGACACTCCTCGCTCGATTTTTACCTGTTCCCAAGAGCTTTTCCATTCATTTAATGCACACGGGAGAGCCAAAACCATAAAGTTTTCTTTTCTAGTATTGGTTTCATTTCTGCATTGATTTCTTTCTCTTCTAAGAGTACTTCCAGAGCTTTTCAGTACCGCAGTCAATATTAAACCTTTTGTAGTTGCCTCTGACATCTGTTTAGATACGCATACAAAACAAACCCCACATACTCTAAGTTAATGGCACAGAAATTTTAGAATCAATATTTTCCTACATATATATGTGATTTCTCTTCTTAATATTTAAATGGAATTGTTTGCAAAGTCAGAGTTAGGAGACAATTAAGCTTTTTACCTAATGCGCATTTAAAAGAAATGCAGGAAAATAAAGGACAAAACCACTTGTCAATGAAGACAAATTTCACTTAATATCTGAAATTTCAAATTTCACATAAGTGGTTGTACATATGCTCTATTTACCTTAATAGTGTTAAAAGGTGACTAAGGAAATCACTAGTAGGATACTAACATTAACATTTTTAGGTGATTCATAATTCTGCGAGTTACGTGCTTTGACATTTTGGTAGGATTACATAGGTATCAACACAAAGTGCTGATTTTTTTCTAGCCTGTACTGTATTAAAAAGGGACAATTTTGATCATCAACCAAATTAAAACACTCTTACGTAAAAGCTGATGAAATATAGGAATCCAAGTTTAAATACTAGCTCAATTATTTAGATAAATTCTTTACGGGCAGCGACTGGCATTTTATTCTGTCCAGATAGTAGCCGGCATAGTAGGGCCTCAGTTTCTAATTGGGGCTTTTAGGTAACACTATTAGTAAATAATTAGACATGTATGGTACTATTATTGCCATTTTTCTAGGGAAATGCAGTATCTTAATATATTTCATGGTGCATCTTCTGGAACAAAATGCGCACTACTGATGTTTTTTCTATTTTTTTTCTAATATTTCTAATAGAGGTTTTTAAGATTTTTTTCCTAAGCTATTGATCAAGTCATTTGGTGACAAATGCGGACACGATATAAAACATACATTTCAAACAGTGTCTCTTTCACTGCATGTCTTTAAGATACATTCTCAGTGATACACACTTATGATGGCAGAAATCACAAGTAGAACGTAGAAATATTTTCATGTTGCTTAGAATCCATAGCTAATAATTTACATGATTAAAGTTCTCTGGCTTTAATACAGAGTTTTCAAAAGGTTTCAGTTGTCTGGTCCATTCCAACGTTTTAGATCACACAAAAGAACTTCCCTCTACAACATACACATACTTTTCATATTTTTAGGACAGATAAATCAATGCATCTCAAAATTGGCTTGCTTAGTAGATCGCTATGAAATAGGATAGGCTTTCAAAAATTTGCTTAGAAATATACAGCATGGTAAATATTCCATCCTCTAAAGACCATCTATAATTAAAAGTCAGGTAAAGTAGCTTTATGCAAGTGGTTAACAATTAATTTATAATCAAGAAAAGGTCAGTAAACTGACCTCCCTGTCCAAAACTAAGGGCAGTTGGTAAGGAATGAGACAATCAGAAGAGCAGAAAGTGCTTAGTGTAAGCGCTGTCTTACTGTACTTCATTGTTATTATGCTACATAAAGGAAATCCTGACCTCACTAAACTCTCAAGAGTTTCAGTACAGCCCAGATTCCAATAGATCCATAAAAATAAATGCTATTAAACAGAATCAGTTAGAATCATTACCATTAGGAATGAAACAATAATTAGATCATCTTTCCTAACCAAAGGATTCTGTTTTTCACCTGAAGTTCCAATTTTAACTACATAGCATAGCTCCGTGTAATAAACTTGACAAAATATTTTGTAGGGAGTTAGAAACAGTATACAAAACAGTGGGAAATAACTTCTGGTTGCTTACAAATTCTGAGTCATAAGCGTATGAGATATGAAATGAGCACTGCACGAGAAACGCTTCACATATACCATACGCTCGTTAGAATAAAATACAGCAGAGACCATGTAGGCAGATTAAACATAATAATACTCATATTCAAGTGTTAACACTAACACTAAATCACCCCCTTTCCCCAAAGAAACAAAAACGAAGTTCCAAAATCTTGGCTACAACGGTGCTGCCATAGGAAAAAACAAAACAAACAAAAAAAGTAATGAGAAACCAAACATGCACTGGAGTATTTTTTTTCAGATTACGTGGAATGTGATTAGGCACATCCTTCCAGCAGAATGTGAGCCCCTGCTACGAATTAGGCAAGCTCATGCACACAACCAATACATGAAGTTACAGCAGATACCACAACACCATGCACACAACAATGGCTAACCAGAGAATCCTACCACAAAGTGTGTAGATGCTCTTCCCTACCCCGTGAGCCACCGCTAGCTCTGGAGCTGTTGCTGTGGAGCCTGGTTACCCATTTTCATGACATGGGACGTGTCCTTTGGAGAATCTTGCTCCTGTGGCTGTAAGTATTCCTATTTTTACAGTAATTTGATCAGGTCTGTTATCAAATGTAAAGCAGAGTTTGGCAGGAAATTCGAGACGCAATTTGTAATAGTGGAATGTCACATCATAAATTCCAGTCACAGTGTCCTTCTAAGAATAATTCTGCCAATATCACAGTGGTAAACAAGAAAAGCGATAGTATTTATGAATTCTCCTGGAACTCAGGCCCTGAGTGATTCCTGCCAGGCTACGGTGCTCCACAGGGAGAGAGGAACAGAAGCCCTTAGGAGATACCCTGAGGTTCTCGTCTCTCGCTAGGCCTGAAGCAGACGGTTTGTACTACTATTGTACAATATAACCATGATGAACCCAGAAGAAGTAAGTGTCCCATAATAAATTTAGTATCTAATTTAGGTATACTGTAAAGTAGCTCCAATTTGCAGATCTTAAGTTCCTTTAAAAATAACAAAACTTTTACTCAGTGCCTTTTGTGAAGGCTCCAAATGCTTTAAACCTACCAAGACTACTTTAAATTAGGTTGGAATATAACAACATATTATTAACTAAGACAGTATGTGAAAAATTACATTAAAACAAATTGGAAGACAAAGAAAAATCTGGGTGGACAAAGCTATCACCAATTAAAACTTAATATATTCTTGAAAACACATTTAAGTTACCTAAGTATTGTGTTTCATTTGAAAAGCTTTACATTTATTACTAAATCCACTAAAATCCTGCTGAAAATCCATGCTAATCACTCACGAGGCAAGGTGCTGATAAGATGTCTCAGCACCACGTATCACAGTTCAAGTCAGAGCTCTACCAGAGAAATTACAAAATACTGTAATTTGCGACTAATAAAAGAAGTGAGTTTCTTTATCAAGCAGAATATGAGATAAAGCAAGAGTTTAAACAAAAATCACATTATTGTAATGATTCATAAGACCGCTTTATTTCAACCCGTGGCCATGAGTTCATGTTTTCTGTATATCAGCAGAGCAAACTGTTGGCTCCTAGAACTGTATCTTTTCATGTCTCTCAATCCTTTTCCTACTTCGGATTTACTCAATTGCCACTTCCTTGTGTATGTATAAATAACGCTGGAAGTTAACGCTACTTTTCATTCAGTACCGTGTACCTTCTTTTGCTAGGAAACATGGAGCAGGAGTCTGGTTTTGTACACAAAAGACTCCCTCTTGGGCATTAATTGCATATCTCCCAGGCAAAGGCTGTCTACTCTCAAACTCTTCTTTGAAAGGTGACAGAACAAAAGCAGAAACTGACTTTTCCAGTTAGTTAAATTAATTAATAAATGGAAACCTTTTAGTTTGACATGGGGTATTTTTTGACAATAAATATATGTTGTTATATAGTATGAAGATAGATTATGCATAAAAAACATCCACAGAAACCAAATCATACTGATCTTTAGGACAGTTCAGCAGTACATCTTTTTCACAATATTTCAGGATTTGCTCCTTGAGAGTGGACATATTTAAAAATCCCTTACAAGAAACCATAACTGTCATAGAATTAATTGGTGTTATTTTATACCTCATCCTGCTTTAACTGAAGTGGGATCAAACTCATACTCCGCAGAAGCATTTTAGCATTTTAATTTATGTGAGCGTATTATTGTCCTTTTTAAATTCACCATTGTCTCTTTGGTTAGGATCTCTGCCTCGTTCCTAAGTCAACACGTGGTTATGAATTTCTGGCATCCATAGGTCAGACCGCTGTACAAAGCAATTAAGAGGCAAGCCATGTAAATGATGTGCACAGGTACCATATGCAAAAAAAGATCAGGATAGGCCTGTAACTGGGTATTTACAATTCCTACAGCAAAACAAACACCTATTAAAACTTGGCTTTTAATATGGCTATAATTATAAAACAACAATCACAATTATTTTAACTGTTTATAACAACAGTTCACTTACCTCATCAGGGTTGGCATTAAAGGTGAGACTGCCCTCATCTAGCTGCATATACAATTTTCTAAAAGAAAATCCTAGAGGTGGATTCTTATTGTATATAGAACAGTGACCCCAAGTGGATTTGCACAACCTGTGAAAACAGAATTAGTCTATCATCAAAATTCTTCTCTGCATTTCATGTATTTTACATAAGCAAAATGCAATCAACAGTGCAAAGCAAAATACTCAAACACAGGAAAAGTGAGATCCAGGTTGCTCGTAGCACTTAGTTTATAAGCCTTTTGCATGTGCATTGCTAAAGTCTTAATTTATACGATTATCGTTTTCTTCTCACACAGGTTTTGATGTATTTGAGTGCAATCTCAAAACATATCCCAGTAGGTGGCATTGTAACGACATCCACACAGCTGAGACCCCTGGCACTCCTGGCATCTGAACACTGGGTAACTGGGACAAGTTGTTCTCCTGCAGCAGTACGACAGGATAAAAAATTGTGGTTTTCTTGTGCCCCAGCAGTGCAGTGAGTGGGACACCACAACGGCACAAAATGATGCCGTTAACTCACTGCTTTCCCTGTCTGTCTGTTTCCACCTGACTGTCTGTTTTCCAGTCTTGACCAGTTGTAATTATTCGATCCAGCCCCATCCCTCTCCATCTCCCATCACTTCTCAGTTTCTTTCCCTTTTATCCCACCCTGACTCCCTGTCTCAGTTTCATCAGTCTCCTTGATGACACCATCTGAAATTCCCTTGACCTTGCTCTTTCTAGGCACTCCGATTGTTACCTAGATTCCTTATTGAACTGGTAGCTCTGCCTCGACACATCTGTGTTGTAAATAATTAGGCCCAACGCTTAGGACCCAGCAGGCAGCCACTGAGGACATGGGAGACACGCGGGTCTTACCTGGACTGAGTTCAGAACTGCAGCCACAGGACCTGCCAAAGCCTAAACCCAAACACATCGGATACGTGTGGAATATTGAAGACTAAGATGTCTACCGGGATTATGCAGTTTGGGATTTTTATTAATTTGCTAAATCAGGACACATTTTCACTATCAAAGTGTATACTTTGAACTGACTATTTGGGAAGATTTCACTAAAAGTGACTGAGCTATTTCCTAAGGTGAACTCCGAGGGAAATATGTATTTTTTTCCCCCCTGTATGTTAAGAATATATACTGAATACAGGTAAGAAGCTCTAGTATCTTCAAGCTTTGGTCCAGGGAATTTATTTGTATTTAGTGTGGTTTTTATACCAAGAACCGAGTACAATAAAACACACACTCAACTGCCAAGCTATTTGATATACATCAACTTAGAGGCTTAGCAGGATCTTCACTAGAATTCCTGTGTCCTGACAAGGCAACAGTCCCCAACAGCAGAACAATTGTGACTAAGAAGTTACAACTGCACTATGCTGTTGCTGAGTTCATGAAGCATGATAGGAAGGGAAGCTGCTTAATTCAAATGCAGAGGGGCAAAGAAATAGATGAGGAAGGAAGAGACGTGGAGTGCAATGAAAGGAAAAGAAATAGGACCTGTACAACCACCCAACTATTACAGCAATACTGCTCGCTGTCTGCTAAGTCAAGGGGTAAAGAACATGTTGTGAAAGAAGATACAAGTTCCGCTGGCCGTCTACTCTAAAGATAAGTATGATTTCATGAGTCTTTCCTAACGTGGTAAAACACCAAACATCAAAGAAAATTACTGCCTGGACATACTAAATCTGCATATGTTAAATATAAATGTGCTTCCACTTGACACATTTGAGGAACTGACCTTTTCTTTCCCCCTTCCATCACCCTCTTCCAAAAACAATACACTTAAGTTGCTCTGAGGCAAACAAAGTAGATGAGTTCTCATCCCTTTCTGCCTGGAGCTTCAGCTGAATAGGTTTGCTTGCTCATGCCAGATGTTCATTTGAAGTTCAGAGAAGTAATAATACAAACATTTGAGATGTGCTTTGAGCTAATACAAAAGTGAAAACAAGTCCTTGGGTTTTTTCCCCATGATATATCAAACAGGTGTGTATTTATACACATACACACTTGTACCAAGCACACTTGTGTATGTAGTAATCCCAACTAATGTCCGATAGTAATTAGAAATCCAGAATAACACAGTTTTAACTATATTCATGTCAAATCTCATTTAACTTAGGAAACCTTTGCTAAGGTTACAATGACAAAAAACACATGTTGAGAGAAGTTTAAAATCTAATAATTATTTTTACTATGACCAGGTGATACTTTTTTTTTTTTGCTTACCCTTGCCAGAGAAGCTCATCATTAGCAAGATCCTGCCAGACGCACGAAGCTAGACAGAGATCAGTTGCATTCAGGTATGACAAAATGGTAAAACTGAGCTCTGGTGGCAGCATTTCCAGGTTAATGAATCCTTCTTGTTCTTTAGATTTTTTTGTCTTCAACAGGTGGTAGATGTCGATGCCTCCTTGGGCTTGTTTGCGATGGCTTGTACTGGAAACATTGTTAGTAGCTATCCTCCTACCATGTTCTCGGGTAAGGTAGCCTTGTCCGCCGTATCCTTGGTGTTGCAGTTGCTGGTTCCTAGCAACTCTCCAGAGTCCCTGACCCATCTGCGAGCCTGCTGGACATAAAATCCAAATTAAATGTTGATAGCTATTTGTAAATACTTGTAAGACACACTGGAAAAAGAAAATTGTAGGACTGTCCTGAATAGAAAAAAAAAGTGAGTTTTATCAAAGTTATGCTGAGGAGTAATCTGTCTCTAATGGAGCAACTGAATAAATACTGGAAACAAAAACCATAAAAATACTAGAAGTTTTTTTCAAAAATTTCTATACAAAATTAACAACAACATTCTGCAAACAGTACCAAATGTATTTATGTCCTATGCAAGTTAAGAAGCCTTCACCATCAGAACATTTGGAATTATTATCTTCAGTCTTTAAAATTTAATACAAATAACTTATCTGGAGTCAATTAAGTGCTATAACATGTAAGCAGAAACAAAAACGTCCTGAGTAGTGGGCAGCACACAAAATGAGGCTGTGACTGACATTAAGACATAGCTTAGTGACTTCAATGATAATGCATTAAGGATTCAATTTCTTGTTTCTGAGCACCCAAAATATCTTGTCAAGCTTTCCTGCACAGCAGCATAAAAGCTTCACAATAAGGCTTCTATATCTTACTTATCACTGTACTTGTTATTTTTTGTCAAACTTTGCTGCAGATAGTAATAAAAGAACATATCCTGAACATTAGTTATGAAGAATTCTGAATGCCACAACTCAAATTTCACCAACTGTCTGTATTTACCAAGAGGGAAAAATCAAAGTACAATAAATCATATTAATTCAGTATAGGAAGGTCATCTTAATCCCATCACAAGTGGTGTATATATGGTGATCTATCTTATTTTTCAACCTTTGCTATGATGACAGATCACTAAAGTGATCATACTAGGAATCTGCAGGTTCGCGATGCTGACTTCAAGAAAGAAACCCTTATGGCCTGGTCTGGTAGGATTTCACAGGTATTTGAAATTATTTATAGTCTATTATCACAGGGAATTAAAAATGGGGCTTTAAAACTGTTAAAGGCTGGACATGAATGGAAACTGTTCTACATAACCAGAAAGAAGCAGGCCATGGATGCAATGAGTGATTACGGGACAAAACCGGAGAAATTACAGAAATTACAGGAAAAAAAAAAAGCATAACCGAGATGGTAATAGACCAAAGCCAGGCTCACGTGGGCTGGTGAAGCAGTTACCTGCATAAGCATCCATTCAGGGGAAGTTCAGGAATTAATTTCTAGATAAGGCCACAGTTGAGAAGAAACTGTAGTCACATGTATTAGATTCAATTTAGCAATATGTAAGATTTTACATAGATTCATCATTATTTTTATTCTCATTTCCTGTACAGTTATATATTTGGCTTAATTTTTTTTATCATACAGAGGCAGGTTAAACCATGATCAACTGCTATAAATTATCAGTTTAAAAAAAAAAAAAGCTTACTGAGTCACGCCATAAATAGGATACACAATTGGCTGCAGAAATGTAAATAATAAAGAAATAAGTAATAATAAAAAAATAAAAAAGGCATTCTCATTTTCTTGAGACCAGCATAAAATTTTTTAAAAGTCCTTAGGGCTACCGGTAAAGTTGCTTCATAAGAGGAAACTATACCACATTTAAAAAGTGGCAACACAAGGATGAGCAGTTTGGTGAAACTGGTAATTCATGCTGGTGTTCGCAATTAATTTATGAAACTTCTGGATGTAAATAAAGCGTATTTCTTCACAAGATGAAGAACTCTGCCTTTATTTTTCATCATCTAGCCAGATTTAAGTAAGACGTAGCAACTTTTTTTAAAGAGATATTCCTAGAGCTGCAGTTGCTCAGTGCCACCTTTTTTTTTTTTTTAGCACCAAGCTAAAAATCAGTTTGTGTGTGTAGGCAGTAACAGCCACGGGCTGGAAGGAGGAGAGGAGACTGTCCTAAAGGATGAAAAACGCAGATAAGGAATATTTCTGAGCAAATACAACATTTCAAAAAGGGCCTCTATCACTGCACTGGAGGATTCAATTAAGATAAAGTTCCCATTTTGCTAGGCACTGTATGTGAGCTTGTTAATTACTGAAGTACAGTACTTAGTAAACAGATATCTCCAAATATATTGAGAGGCTTCAACCAATTCTTGACCTTAGCCCTGTGAGTGAGCTGAACGCTGCCAACAAAGCATTACACTTTCAAATATGCAGATGCCAAATTTAGAGGCTGCGTTCACTCTCAGAAGATATCAGATGATCCTGAATAACTTAATAATAATGATCTCTCAATTCAACTATGTAAAAAAATTTAGGGGTTTGAAAGATGTAAATTTATACACACACTTGTAACTCAAATAGAATTTGCACACTTTCTCAGTAAAAACAAAAATAAAATCTGCCTGAAAATACAGCATTGACTCTCAACAAAATGACAAAACAGCCAAACAGCAAAATGCTAATTTCAGGGACAGAGAGAACCAGGAGTAAAACCAGCTTGTAATTCCTTATCATTATTTCAAGCCCTTAATCGCTAAAACAACAGAAATCAGCAACAAAAAATATGACAACGTTAATATTAACATTAAACCTGACATTTTACAAAAGATGAAATGAAAGAACCTATTCTACGTAAACTGTGTATGTCAAGTAGAGAGAAACGGAAGTTCTGTTAAATGTAGAAATCTCTTTGTTGAAGTAAATTTTTGTAAGACAAATTAAGGAATTAATTTTGCTAGCATTTTTGCCATCTTTTCTGACATTAGTTTATATCATTATAACAAAGCCACATTTCTATATACATTTGTTAACTCACAAGTGTTAAAAAACTTCTGAAAATACTAATTATCTGGGCATAGTTTAAACAAAAGAGAAAAAAAAGGAGTAACAGGAAATTCAAGGCTCTCAAGATCATTAGTAATCATATTGTGACAAGTTTCATAATCATAATACACCAGAAAGACTAGAGAGAAAGACCAGCAGCATTATCAGATACAGTTCATAGAAAGGCTGTGCCCAGTGAATTATCAAGTGAATTTTACGCTATCAGATAAGTATCTGCCAATTTCATAATAGCTTTCAAAGCTCTTTCAAAGCCAGATTATCTTTCTGTTCCATATGGACTACTTGTAAAGAATTCGGTAGTGGTTGCAGAGGACCAAGTTTTCCTACTTAGGGCTACTTAGCCCTAAATCAAATATGCAAATTTTAGTTACTTGTTTAATATCTTTATTGTAATATTCAGCTAGAAGTTCCTGTTCACAAAATACATTCCATTGAGGAATACTGAGCTAACAAGAATACCAACAGTTTTCATTGGCGCTCATGGGGTTTTCCTAGCCACACAAAAGCTAATTGTGATACATCACCAACAATATAATCACTTCTAAATTATTTAACACTAGAAAGTGGCTCCAAGAGAGAAGAAAATACTATGTCATTCAAGAAACTAGCCTGCTTATAATGTATTCCCATACTTATACAGAAGATACCACTGGAGAAATAATTTCAAAAGTCTTTTTAAAGATAAAAAATGATAAAAAACTATATAGTACCAACTGGAAAAATTTCAGAGAAGAAACAAAATGAGACACAATTTAAACCATCCTAGAAACCAGTTACTAGAAATCCACAAGCTTTAATATGCATGTAGCTATTCAGCAGCTCATACGCCATTTGTTAAATCACATCTTATTTTGCCCCATCACGCAATTACTTATACCTTTGTAGCAATCCATGATGAATGCTTTGAGAACTCACTCATAAAACAAGATGAGTAAACTCATTGTTATTATAAAGCCCTTTAAGTAATGGTGTCCAGCAGTTAGGTTTTTAAATTATTTTGAACATACATTTTCGATTTCCAGATTCAATAGGCCACTCAAATATATGCTTCCAAACTTCCAATCATGTAACTTCATCTAATAATTGAAACCTCTTGATAGTTTGGCTGTAATAACTATCACAGTAGAAATAATATCAAGCTTGCTTATAAATTGCTGATTTTCTCTGGTTCTGTCAGATATCTGAGTCTGATTTCAATTTTAAGCACGTCTTCTTCATGTTATGTTGTTACTGCATAATGAATTATTGTAAGAGCACGATAGGATCCTAAAAGCTAAATGCAAGATAGATTTTTACACTGACAGAGGGGAGATTTAGATTAGATCTGAGGCAGAAATTGTTTGCTGTGAGGGGGGTGAGCCCCTGGCCCAGGGTGCCCAGAGAAGCTGTGGCTGCCCCATCCCTGGAGGGGTTCAAGGCCAGGTTGGACGGGGCTTGGAGCAACCTGGTCTGGTGGAAGGTGTCCCTGCCCAGGGCAGGGGGTGGCACTGGGTGGGCCTTCAGGTCCCTTCCAACCCAAAATTTTTTATGATTAATACTGTACTGGCTTCTACTTAATTAAATACAACACAACGCACACCCTCGATGGAAACACTTCACGCAGCCGAGCCCTACGCCTGCTGCTGTGCGACCACAAGTACCTCAAGAGGAAAACGTCCCTTCCTTCGATGTTATCGCGCCTGAACCCCCGTTCATGGCAGCTGCACGGGCGCCCGAGGCCTGCCGCTCCCCCTCACGCCACGGCTCCAGGCAACCCCGCCGGCGGTTCCAGCGGCACAGTCCGGAACCCCCGCCGAAGCTGAGGGGACGCCGCCTCACCGAGCCCCGCTTCTCCCCACCGCAGAGAGCCGAGCCGAGCCGAGCCGAGCCGAGCCGAGCCGCGCAGGGGCCGGGCCGCCCTCCCTCAGCGCCCACCGGCGGGGCTGACCCGCGGGCACCGCCCCCCACGCGCCATTGGGCAGCCCGCAACGGCCCCGGCTCCTGATTGGCTGCGCCACCCGTCCGTCCGCGCCCGCCTGAGGGGCCCCGGCGACGGCCCGTACCTGTGCGAACTGAGGGTCCCGACCGCCGCCGCGACGAGCCCGGTCTGGGTCGGTGCGTGTGGGCCTCGCCGGGCGGGGCGGGGCTGGGCAGCCCCCGGCGGCGGGGAGAGGCGGCGGGAGCCAGGGAGGCCCCTCCGGAGCGCAGGGAGCCCGCCACCGCCCCGTCTCCTGCCTGGCAGGTGTGACGTGTGCTGTTGTTGCTGGAAGTGACGTCACGCGGAGGGGGGGCGGCGCGGGAAGCGGAAGCGGCCGTTGGCTGCGGCGGCGGCAGATTCGGTCTTAGCCCGGGAGTGGCGGCGGGTGCCTGAGGAGGACGGGGGGTACGGGTGAGCCGCTGGGGCTCTCTCGTTCCCCGTCCCCCTCCCTCAGGGCCCGGCGGTTTGTGTCCGTCCCCCTCCCTCAGGGCCCGGCGGTTTGTGTCCGTCCCCCTCCCTCAGGGCCCGGCGGTTTGTGTCCGTCCCCCTCCCTCAGGGCCCGGCGGTTTGTGTCCGTCCCCCTCCCTCAGGGCCCGGCGGTTTGTGTCCGTCCCCCTCCCTCAGGGCCCGGCGGTTTGTGTCCGTCCCCCTCCCTCAGGGCCCGGCGGTTTGTGTCCGTCCCCCTCCCTCAGGGCCCGGCGGTTTGTGTCCGTCCCCCTCCCTCAGGGCCCGGCGGTTTGTGTCCGTCCCCCTCCCTCAGGGCCCGGCGGTTTGTGTCCGTCCCCCTCCCTCAGGGCCCGGCGGTTTGTGTCCGTCCCCCTCCCTCAGGGCCCGGCGGTTTGTGTCCGTCCCCCTCCCTCAGGGCCCGGCGGTGTCCAGGGCCCACCCGACTCCTTAGGGCCGAGCAGCCTATGCCCCACCTCAAGGGCCGGGAGTTTGTCTGCCCCCTCAGGGCCCGGCGGTGCCCAGGGCTCCCTTTCCCCTCAGGGCCCGGCGGTCTGTCCGTCCCCCCGACTTCTCCCTCAGGGCCCGGTGGTCTCGCCGTTCCCCCCACCCCCTTCTCCCTCAGGGCCCGGTGGTCTCGCCGTTCCCCCCACCCCCTTCTCCCTCAGGGCCCGGTGGTCTCGCCGTTCCACCCCACCCGCGTCCCCCCCTTCTCCCTCAGGGCTCGGCGGTCTGTCCGACCCGCTCCGGGCCGTTGAGCCCCGGGGTCAAGCCGGGGAGGCCTGCTCTCCAGCTGGTCACGGGATACCGAGATACTTGGTAACTGGCATGCTTTTTTTTGTGTGTGCTTTTTTTTTTTTTTTCATTAGTTCTTTGAATACCATATGCAATTTTGAGATTTGTTCTTTAAACCACTTGCAGCTCTGGGTTGTCATCTGTTAAACCTTTGTTGTACCTGACTTTATTCTGGGTAGCCGGTGTTCTGTAACTGCTCTGTTATGAATTCATACAGGCAAAAATTTTGTGCTACTTTTACAGTGTTTACTTTCCCAAGATGTTAAAGTATTTTCTACAAACTTAACTCTGTTGTTTTTATGATCTCTTGAGCTATCCCCTTTCAGATTTAGATATTAGGAAAAAATGTTTTACTCTGTGGGTGGTGAGCCCCTGGCCCAGGTTGCCCAGAGAAGCTGTGGCTGCTCCATCCCTGGAGGGGTTCAAGGCCAGGCTGGACGGGGCTTGGAGCAACCTGGTCTGGTGGGAGGTGTCCCTGCCCAGGGCAGGGGGGTGGAACAAGATGAGCTTTAAGGTCCCTTCCAACCCAAACCATTCTGTGATTCAGTTTGTAGTGAGGGTAGCTGCCAGTTTTTGCATCCAGAGGTCTGGTATAGAAAGGATTGTTGATACTTTTGGGAAACGGCCTGTAGGATTAGATGAATTCCTGTGAGAGTGTCCTATATGAGTATTTGCATTGCAGCTTAGAGCTTCAGTTTTATGTCAGACTCTTTGAAAGTCATCTTGAGATCTGGTTAAATTGGCAAAACTGTAGGGTGGATCACTTTGTAAGGTAATGGAGGAAGAGTAGCTGCCTCAGTTTCCAAATACTTGAGGTTAAGTTGCCCCTAGCCTTTAACAATGAGTGTTGTGTACTTATATTTAGCATGGCTAATAACTCAGAACCCAATGATTAAAGAGGAAGAACCTAATAATTAAATAGGAAGAAAATACTTTAACTAGGGCAGAACACATGTGAAGATGTTAATCTTGAAGCTTGCTGATTTAAACACCATAGAGGCAGAAGAAGGAAAAAAATGCACAAACACAGACTATTGTGAGTGCAAGAAAAGAAATTCAGTGAAGACAGTGGCAGGCAATTATCTCTCAGGTTATAGCAGAAAATTCAACAGTAAATGTTTTAAGGCTTTATACCTGAAATCATTACTTTTACTGCAGCTTTTGGGGCAAGTACTGTAGAGGATTAAGCTAGTCACAAGCAATTCTCAAGGATGTGAGGAAGGAGAACTATTTTTTGTGAGAAGTGTCAACTTTCTGTAGTTCGGTACCCTTTTCCCCTTATTTCTTCTCTAAACCATTCAAAAAACTACTGAGTTTGGCAGTTTGCTAATAGGCTTTCTCAAATTCTGTCAGTCTGTCCAGAGTGCTAAGGTGCAGGCCACTTGTTTTCAGTTGTGACTTAAGAGCTGGACTGTCATCCAGTCTGTGCTTTTAAAGTCTTGTGTTGGAGAAGAACTAATATGGGTTGCTTATAAACAAACAGGTGCAAGATACATTAAATAGTACTCATGGGCTACCCCTAAATATAAGTGTATTTTGAAGCAATAGAGTGAGAGGCAAGGTTATTTAACGTTATTATTAATACTGATATTTGAAGGTACTGCTTCAGGTCTGTCTTTTTACTGTCTGCCAGCCAGGGGGAGTTGCCAGTATTTTTAGATCTCTTATGGCAATTTCTTCTTTTTTATTGGGTTTTTTTTTCCTTTTCATCAGTCTCCTCTTCCTCTGTCTAAGAATTTACTAACCAGTTCTTATTTATCCCTTTGATGGATCTGAAAACCGGTTTGGTGATTTCATGGTTTGCTGCTGCTTTTTTGTTGTCTCTTTTTTTTTTTTCCCTCTTTGTTTTCCCCTTGCCCTCTCCTCCCCCCCCCCCCCCCCCTTTTTTTTTTTTCCTTCTTCCTTTCAGTCTTCAGTTTCCTTGCAGGACAGTTCTTGTACGGAGAAAGGCACCTTTTGGTAATTTCCACCAAGCCCTTAGATGCGTCTCTTTCTTCTGTGAATCAAAGGCCACAAGACATTAAAAGTGGGTTCTCAACTTGTGTGTTACAATGTAGAAGTTAAACAGGAAACTTTTGGTTATCATCCAAATAAACTTGCACCTATTTGGAAGTATTTACACAGTCCGTTACCCCCTCCCCCCAAACAATTTTAAGTGTATTTAATGGATCATCTAAATAGATAAGTATCCTCTGTGATGAGTTGCCTTCTGATGTTTACACATCCAAACATGGCTCTTTTGGTCAGTGATCTTGGGGCCAGGTGAAGAAAAGAGTTAGAAGCAAAAGGTTTTCACTGCTTGTGGAGCTTCTGCTCCTTTGAAACAGCGAAGCAGCTTGTTTTCACTCAGTTTTAGTGGATTTAGCCAGCTCTAAATTCTTAATAAGCTTTCAGATATCTTTAAATATAAAGATCTTTGATAGTTGATTGGATTGAGGATTACTACTTGATCCATTTAGAATGAATGAAAGTGATGACTGATATTAATTGGTATCGAGCTCTAGCTCTGTGCTGTATGGTAACACTTTGGAAATAGTAGTGTCTAGAAAAGAGGAACAAAAATGTTTGAATTTTAGTGATAAATCTATTGCATTTTGTAATTTTTGTGTATATATATTTTTTTTAAAGCAGGACAATGGACTGTATTACACTTATTTCATAATCTGAAAGAAGAATAGCATGTGGAACAATGGCAACAGGAGACCTAAAAGGAAGTTTAAGAAAAATAGAACAAGGACTTCGCTTGTTAAATTATCCAAGAGATGTGGATTATACAGTGTAAGTGGCAGTGTGAATAAATGTATGCTAATACATGATAACAGCAAGAAGTGTAAACAAGATATGTATAAATATTAGCATTGCAGCCAGTGCTGAGTAAGCAGAGCATATATCTGGGGGAAGCTGGGGTTTGATACGTGTGAACTGGAAGATAAAAAGATGCAGTTTTGCTGTGCTGAGCAGTCCTTAGAGTAATCCTGAAGTGTATCATTACCTTGCTCTGCTTTCTTCTGCTGTTTTTCTCTTTTCTTTGATTAATCTCTCTCATAATTTCTTTGTAAGTGCTACCAAAATTTTCTTCAGGACACTTCATCCTGTAAAGATTAAGAAAAAAAGGTATTGAATCTTGAGATGGAAATGCTGGTAGGCTTTACACCTGACAATGTTATAATTATAGGAGGGTCACAAAAATGTTGTCTTGAGTATTTTACAGATAACAGTAAAGACTGCTGAATGAGATATGCCTCGAAAAAAACTTAAAATGAAGGAGATACTTGCATATAACATCCTGCAATATTAAAGCACCTTTCAAGTTAAATGTTTGAATTCATGTAATGAAAGGCTTTTGTTATCTTCTACTGTGTAAAATACTTTTGTTTCTCAATAGGTTAGTAAAGGGTGATCCAGCTGCGTTTTTACCAATCATCAGCTATTCTTTTACATCTTTTTCAACTTATATAGCGGAACTTTTGGTAAAGTGTGATGTGGAACTCACAGCAAAGAGTGACTTGCGTTTTATTGAAGCTATTTATAAGGTATCTCTCTTTATGTCCTTTGCAGAGGAGACACAGTTTTGAGGATGGCCTCAAAAGAATGAAACATCTAGTATGAGTATTACTAGAAAGGGAAAATTTTTGGCAAGGAATGTGAATTGTAATTGTGATAGGATTTAAGATGAGTAGTAAGTTACTGTGTGGCAACTCTTTATTTAGATTTTCATGAAAATAAGGGTGGATGTTGTTAGCCAAATCTCAGTTTTGACACACTTGCAGAAACACATTGTTTTACATTAGTTTTGAACAATACCGAAATATTATATTACGCTTCTATAGATGTGACCTTAGAAGAAACAACCAGCAAAAAAATCACAGCAAACTTTAATAATTGTAGTGAAAGTACAGTTAAGAAATAGAGCTATTTTAAAATACCATGCCATATTAATATATAAAGTATAATATTTAACAGTTCATAAACAGGAGTCAAATTCTTAACTGAATGAAAGGAATTTTGAACTATTATTAAAAATATCCATAAGCACATTTTTATAAAAGGTGACTTGCTCTGTTAACGCATACTGGTTTATTCAGACTCATTTTCCACCCGAGGAGGACAGAGACTCCTTTACGAAGAGGCTCCCTGGGAGCCTTGCTTAGCCCTCTGATGCATTTGCTGAGATTAGTACAGCTTTTTATTGTGCATTCACTTTGGAAACTTTTTGTTTAACTTCTCAAATATTAATGTCTACAGTCATTTAGTTCATGAATCTTAAGACTGTGAGTTAAACTTTAGAAGGGTCATGTGAATGAAATGTTTCTGGAAGAGGTATGTTGAAAGTCTAGTCAGAGGAAACAGCTGAGAACATATAAATAACCAGATGAGAAGAAGTTTAAGTGCTGAAGTGCAGAACGAAAGAAAAGATTGTAGAAAATCAAGAACCTGAGCGTGCCATTTCTACAACAAATTGCGTGGTGATTTTGAAGTGAAGCAACCTCTTACCTTGTTGCAGGTTCTTCGAGATCAATTTCAATATAAACCAGTTTTAACAAAACAGCAGTTTCTTCAGTTTGGCTTTGCAGAAAGAAAAATGCAGATTGTTTGTGACATCATCAACTGCGTGGTGAAAAAACATAAGGAATTAAGTAACTCTAATAAGGTACTGATTAAGTAGTAACTTTGTTATGAGATAAGCGTCTTTTGACATGCCTGGTGCTGCAGGTGAAAGCTGAAGACCAGTTTATTCGAAGGTGTGGTGTTGCTGATAGTCAAAATAGGGGGAAAATGAGTATAAAGTTCCATTGCAAGCTTGAGTACTATCAGGTATACGAAAGACACGAAGCTGCCAATGCTTTGTAGTATAAACAAAAATATTAGAATGAAGATAAATCTAATACTTGGTATCTTTTCTTTTACACTTCTCAACGTAGTGAATGTTTGTGTAACTCGGTAGACTTTTCAGACATTTAAAACCAAAGCAAAACTGTCTGATATGTTGAAGTTCTGGTAACATTTAATTGAAACGTGACACTTGTGTTTCAGTGGTATACATCTCAAATCCGATTATTTTCATTAATCATATTTGTCTTCATTGTTAAGGCATTACTTTTCATCAGTGTATGCTCTGTATCAGTGTATGCTTTATTAAAGGGAATTTTCAGTCTTCATATTTTACAGGATTTTGTTTGAGTTTATAACAGTCTTCAGGACTTCTGTATATTTAATTTGTTGCTTTTGGGGGCATAACCACATTTTTTCATATTTGTTTGTCTTTAAACTCTGGTGCAAGTTGCCTTTTCTCTTTATGACCAGCTTTGATGCAGCCTTGCATAGGTGTTAATGAGTGTATGAATATGTCATTCACTTCCAGGTCTGTTTTCTCTGTAAATTTGGGTCATACTTAAATGTTTTTAGACATTATTATGCTGCAGAGGTTTACGTGTGTTTGTGTGTGCCATGCCTGTTATTGATTGCAGAAAATGGGATGTGTCATCCCATCCCCATTCCCCCTCCCCTGAAAATATTCCTGTGGTAGAAGCATAATATATAATATTTTCTTCTCTTTACTTTGAAGGTTAAATCCCAAACAAGGAAAAAACTCAAATCTTTTACATGTGAAGTATGGTCAAATTGTGATAATGTCCGTACTCTTCCTAATGGCAGTGCTCTGAATTCCAAACAGGTACGAAAATAGTTTTTATGTTGTACATCTAAAGGTTAATCTTGTTTGTACCAAGTCAGGCTCTTTCTGGAATATCTGCTTTTGTTTAGGTTTTAATGTTTGATCAGACCTGTTTTGTGCTGCTGTTTAATTTTTTTTCCTCTCAAAGTGTGGTTGACTGAAATAGTAGCTAAAATACAGAGGAGATTGTTTTTCTCTTAGGCTGAGTAGTTGGTCTCAAAGTCTTGCTGGTAATGATCTAGTACTGTTGTTTGCCGTTTGAATTATATCAAATGAAGGGACAGTGAGAAAAGTGAAGATGCAACTAGAAAAAGAATATATATCCTGTTTGGAGATTGGTGTGTTTGGCCTAACATTGCAGTGTTTTCAACGTAGCTTTCAAAACACTCTTTACTTTTTTGTCTGAATCTGTTCAGCAACGATTTCTTAATGTAACATTCCTCTTGGCTTCAGTTTTGCAAGAGTAACACTTGATTTTATGCATTATGCCACTCTTGGCCTGTGGAAGAGACAGCTTTCCTAATATTTTCTGCTAAAAGGGTGCAAAGTAAAATTGCACAAAACTTTCGGGACTGTGCCCATTAAATGTCAGCGATTTCTATTTAGAAGGAAAATACTGAAGGAAAACTTCTCAAAGAAAATGTGTAATGACTTCTCTGGCACTTCTGGTTGTTGAATGGTAGAACTGAAGGGGGGTATATGTGAGTGTATTAAGAATTCCGTAGAAGAGCGAAGTTTCAGCTTTATTAAAGCATCTAGGAATCTGTAAGCGTAAAGATGCTGCACAAAACTGGTTAATTGTGGCTTCTTAATCATTAGGTAATTTATTTTTGTTTGTGACAGGTAGTGATCATAGGACTTGATCCATCTGGAAAGAAAGGAAAAATTTGTCTCTCATTTTGTTCTCTCTAAGGGAAGCATTCAAAGGAAGTGGAATGTGTAGCTACTAGGGCTCTTGCGCTGACAGTTGTCAAGGAGAAGAGAGAGTTCTAATTTTCCTGGTTAAACTTTTTTTTTTCCTGAATGTTTGAGTGGTGGTTTTGGTGTTGGAACTGTCCAGATGTATGTTAATACATACAGTGAGATTCATACCTCCTAATCCACACTTAGAAATCTAACAAGCCTTACAATGGAGAGGACATTAATGCCTTCATTACTCTTTATGGAAGGGAACCAGGCTATGCAGACATATGGTAAAGTCAGTGCATGTTTGTTTTATGGTTTCACGTCTACGTGATTTTTTTTTTAAATTAAGCTGCCTGCTGTTGCTTTCTGTGTTTTGCAACTAGTTGGGATAAGATTGTCAGATTTAAATAAATAAATACTAAAATGGCAGGTCTTTTCTGTCAGTTACGTGGCTGATGAATTGAAATGTTCTTGTAATGAATGACATCAGTGGTTTTGTTTTTCTTTAATGTACTCAAAAGAAGCCTCTAGTAGAACGGCACTCAGGAAATGAAGTTGGTGATGACCTTCATCCACTACCCCTTCCAGCACAGGGAGGTAGTGAAGAAGAATTGCACCTAGATCATGATATTGTGGAAGTGAAAAGTGAACAAGTAAGAACGTTTATTTTAAGATGCCATCTGCATGTGTTCTTAACTTTTCTTAGAGGACTTTTCTAAAGGCATAAAGGTTTTAACAAGATAGCTGGATGCTCCTTAAGTATAACTAATAGATATATAATAAATGTATTGAAAGAGTTGAAAAAAGGCAGTTAAATTGTACTGTCCTTTCAAGAGCCAGTTCTGACAACAGTTTCTTTTAAATACAGAGTTCCACAAATTGACATATTGTGGCAATTCTGAAAGAAAAATAATTTTGTAATGTAGCAGAATGTGGTTACTGAATTGGAGGAAGATTCCACTTAATTCTAGTGATCAAATGATGAATTATATCTGTTTGAAATTAGAGGACGTGTTCTTATCCATATTTTCAGGTCGTAGAAGATAATTCTCAGATCGAGTTCCTAAAGACTCAGCTTGCTGATTGCCAGGAAAAGCTTCATAAGCTAGATTGGATGGAAGATAAACTACACAGTTTAGAAGAGAAGCTGAAGGGAAAGGTGATCATAGATGAGAAGGATTGGAATAACTTGTTGAGTCGAGTTTTACTTCTTGAAACACAACTGTTGTTGCAATCCAAAAAGGTATGTTAACTTCTGGCTTTCTTCTATACCAAAAATTGCCCAGACACAATTTTCTCAGCCTGTTTCTGCTCTTTCTGCCTCCTGATGGGTGCTTTGTCACTATTTTAAAGGCACGTTCTGAATGGAAGGGCTGTTTAAGGAGTTGGTGGCCTTTTTTTTTTTTTCTTAACTGTTAAGTTTTGTTGTTTTCCTCATGCTCTCTGAAGCACAGCTCTCCGTTGGAAATCGTTTCCTTGCAGAAACAGCAGGTTTAGCTAAGCCTATTTTCATTAGTAATGACTGTGTGTGTTTTTATTTCTTAGTGAACTTGTAGGAGGAAGCTTTTGAAGACTCTTAATTATGCTGGCTTTGAAAACTTAATGTTTCTGTAGTTGAGAGTTTCATCATGCTAGTGACACATTTAAGGGTTTCTTTATTCTGGTCTGCGTTATTCTGAATTCCTGAATTACTGGCCTGCAAGTGTTGTTGCTGTCGATACAGTTGAATTTTTAATTCTCCAGACTCTAATCAGATACAGATATTCCCTTTGGCAGATTAAGTCTTCATTCTATATAACTAAAATTGACAAAAATAGATGGCAAGCTTGACAGAAAATACAAGGTTAATGGAAAAGTGAATTCTTATGTTAGTCCTATTGTTAGTTTGTGGCTCTTTGAAATGTCTAGCCTAATCGATGGTCTTTGTCCTTTTTGCACCCCCCTCCCCTCTTTCCTATTTCTTGTCTGTGATGTTCGTCGCATTTTTAAATGCGTGAAAGTGCTACAGTTGTGGCTACATCTGGCGTATTTGTCAGAGCAAATCAAGTATTTTGTGGCATTAAGACTCTATTATTTTTCATGCTGTTGAAAGGTCCTTGTATGCACACTATATAATTTCATTTATGTACATGTGTCAGTATTTTGAGATGCAGTGAACCGTCGCATCAACTTTGTGATCAGACGCTTAATTTCAAAGACGTTTGCATATGTATCTCATGTGTACCCTTCAGATACTTTCAGATGCTTTCTAGGAGTTGACAACCCTCGTGGAAAACGGTTGATCAGTGTTGTGTTTTTCTCTGTAGTTGTAAAAATGTTGAATTTACTTGTAACCAGGAGCTCTGTGTGTGGTGCTGACCCTGCAAATTTGAAAATGTCATCAATACTTCTATGCAAGACACGTTTTGTTCTTTCCCTGTGTACCCTGAAAGCGTGCTAGGTGTGTGAAGTCGAGCAATGGAGAAGTGTTCGGACTGAGCACTAGGTTATTTCTAAAGGCTGGAGCTCAAATGATAAGGCTTGACGTTCTCAAGCTTGTATTTTAGACCAAACTTGTTCTTTTACTCCTGTAAATGTGGCTTATTATTACTTCAGTAACATGTTTATTGCAGTTGTTCAAAGGTTTGGAATGGTGTTTGGAAAATACTTAATATCACTCAAAAATTTCCAGTAAGATAATTATATTTCTGTACTGCATGTTACTGAAAGAAGTCATCTGCAGAAACAAGTTTAAATGTAGTTTGTGTGTGGCATTGTTGCTTGTCTTTTTTCAAAGCAAAATAAGCTGGTATTTTATATTTAAAAAAAAAGTCTTCAAAACCCTAACTTTTTTGCAATAGGCATTTGAAAACTGCCAAGAAATAATCCTTTGGGCCAGAGAATTGCTGCTGCTTTGTTTCATGAAATTCCATCCAAGTCGTGCTTCCCCAGATAGAGAAGCAATTCAGAATTACTCCTTTCTTCTTCCTCTTGCGTTTTTCAGGGAAGCTTTGGCCTCTGGCCAGCATAGCGGGAACACTCTCAGATCTGTCTTGCACCGCTGCCAAAGTAGCAGCAGCTCTGCATTTAGCTCTGGGAAAGTCTGAAAGCTACCAAATCCATTTCAGTGAAAGGAATTGAGCAGAAGTAGCCAGTGCAGATATCTATTTTTTAATTTTTTTAAAAGACATATCCATTATGACACTTTTTTCCAGCTTATTCCCAAACAATACCTTCTATTTCTCCCTCATTCACATACTTGGCATAATATTCCCGTTAACTGGTATGGTTACTCCAGTACATAAAGTGATATGCTTTACCAAAGGCTGAGATTTCAAATCATAATGATAACTCATTGATGAAAAAAGTCTGGATTTTTTTATTCTGAAATTAGAAAACTGCACTCAGAAACATTTATTGTTAGTACAACGTTAATTTTATCTCCTTGTTTATGATTAACCTTTTCTAAGCTAGAGTGAGTTAAACTGAGAACCTTTCTTAAAAGAGCCCTCTCTCATTTAGGACCCCAGGAAACTAGCTTAAAATAGACTTTTGACTTCTACACATTTAAGTGGAATGAATTTCAGTTCATCCATAGGCTAATTTTTTAGGATCGAGGAGCTTTGTTTCTGAATATCAGCCAGAAGTAGAAAGTATTTTGTGAAGGTTAACGGCAGCCAATGTCAAGATGTAATTGTTAGCACAGGCCAAGAACAGTCCAATTGTTTGTTCTGCTCACACCCAAGTTAGATGGATATTTGGACCAAGTTTTGACCTGTTTATGAACAGCAATATTGATACTAAAAAGGCCCCCGTAAGATAAACTAGTTTTTTAATGCAGTAGCTGTATGGAAATTTTGGGTTCTTGTAGTCCTGTGAAGACATTCGTGCGGTGCCGCCACGCCTGGATGGTGTAGCAAATGCATACATAATTAGTACTTAAATATACTTTTGCTCAATCAAAAGATGATTTAAACAGGTTGTATGTCTAAAGTGCAGTAAACTTATATTTCAGAGAGACTTACCTACAGAGTTCAGCAATATAAGTCAAGAATGTACTTGTAGGAGGATTCCAGTTTCTCCTGGTGAGTATTAGTGATTTTCTTTTTAATTTACATTGTATACTAAACACTTCTTGCTGACCTTGACTAAAATAGTGTTTTTTAAGTAGACAATTGCAATTTTAGTGACCTCTAAATTTAAATGCATGCTGCAAGTTAGAAATAAACCTGCTAGTCATTTCGTGTTTGCATTTTATTTTTTAGAAGCTTTGTTTACTGAAATAAATAGTCTTTAAAGTATTAATGAAAATATATAGCAATAGTAATTAATAGTTACAAATAACTCTACTAAAAATCTCAAAGATGCAAATTTAATTAAGGTGCTACAGCTAAAGCTCTAAAAACCAATACCGCTATCTGCACTTCAGAGCAGTTCCCATAATGTTTTAAAAATAAGCTATTAATAAGCACAGAAGGAATTATATTTGCTACCATGCATTCGTTATAATGAAAACAGTGTCACGTTTATGATGATGTTTTTTACTTCTGTAATGGGGCTCAGGACAAATCAGGACTTTTTCATTCATAATCCATGTTGTTTTTCAAATCAGTGCTGGCCATTCTCTGTAGCCTCATCCCTTTTGAGGCAGTTAGCAGCTATCCAACAAGCGTTTTTGCTAAACTTTCTTATTTTGAAGAGCAAGACAAAATCTTTTTCTTCTGTTTCCAACTTCAGTTTGACAACATACAAGAAGTAAATGGAATAGCCTTAAGTGGGGAAGAAATTAAAAACATTCCCCTGACCGTCTGTAATTCTTCTCAATTCCTCAGTGGTAGCTCTATAGCCCTTACTTTACATCGTTATCTTTATTAATTGGGCCTGTTTCCCTATGGCAGCTGTTATTCCCACCACCAGTAGTAAGGAGGATATTCTGTTTCCCATTCTCACTTATCAGATGTTTTTGTCCAGTGTTAGGCTGTTGCATTGAAATTAAAAGGGAATGTCAGTAACCTGGTTTCTATGGAAACTGGGAAGGCAGTTTCTTGGTTATGTCAAAGTTTGTTTTAATTTTGAAGTCTCAGAAATGGGACCTTCTTTTTACAGACCTTAGCAAGCTTGCAATGTTTACTGCCTTTCCTAAGTTCAGTGGTATGTTACTGAGGCTTGAGGACCTCATAGTCAGCGAGCAGGCTGATGGCCTTTAAAAGAGAATTTCTGTATTTTCAGACTTCTAGAATTCTTCTGATTTTATTATTGCTGTTTTTCTAAAATATGATTCAGGAAATGTTAGGCATACAAATTGTGCGGCCAATCTTAACACTTATATCTGAGATGTGCAGTACTTGGAATGCTTCGTTGTTCCTTTTGGTTGTAGTGCTCTTCAGGAATCACAGCTGTACAGAGAAACAAGTTTTAATTTTAATTGATTTTAAATACAGAGTAGTGTAGTTAAACATGTTCCAAAGGTATGATCCGTAGATGGTGACCTCACTAAGAATAAGGGTATGGGAACACTTTTTCTCTCTAGATACTAACAGTAGTATTTTAAACATTCCCTGACAACAGTATTTTAAAATTGCAAAGAGTAGCAAAGCCTTCCCAATGTAAAAGGAAAGTGTTTCTGCTGCGTGGATGCTAAACCTATCCCAAAGGAGAGCCAGGGAAACAGCAAGAGCTTGATATAAATTTTAAGCTAAGCAAGAAGGTGATTATTTTGTTTATATTTCTTCTGCTTGTAAGACAGTTTACTTAGCACAAATTAAAGATGTGTTTGAACAGGCAGTTTACAATAAAAATCATGTAAACTATTTGAAATGACTCTAAAATGTTTCACCCAGAAACAGGCTTTCTTAAGCATTGATTGTACTGTAATCAGGATAAAGGTAGCATTCCTAGTAATCTTTTTGGAATTTGTCTTGTGTGTGTTATAATAATATACTGCACTTACCTTGTTTTAAGAAAACGAGAAGCCTATTTTGGACCCTCACCGGTAGCTTTTCTTTTTCCTCTCTCTAAACAATGCATTCTCTTCTGTTATTACATACTGTAAATCAAGCTATGTGATAGCTGACCTTGCAATACGAGAGCAAAGAGGCAAAGGTGAGGCAAACCCGAGTATTTCTCCCCAGATCGAGAGAGGAAGGAGGAGATGCCAGAGATCCATCAGTCGGCTGGATGCAGTTCGCTGTTATCCACAGACCCATCTCCCAGAGCCGCGGCCATTAATTCCTGTGATCTGACAGGCATTTCAAAGGTAAGTAAAACTGGCAAATGCTTAGTTGGTTTCCTTTCTGAGGTCAAGAGAACAAGTAAGCATTAGTTGTAGTTGTATATACTACTAGTGAAAAACAAGGGAACTATGCAAAACTGCAGCTAGGTCTGCCTCATAAAAATCCTTTCGATACGTAAACAGTGCTTAAAGTCACACTTTCCCTATGGATTTTTCAGGCTGAAAGTCCATCTGAAGAATGTTCGCTTTGAAGAGTTCACTAACTTTGTTACTTTTAAATTGCAGGAGACAACAAGACAAAGAATGGAAAGGATAAGTAAAATGTAAGTAATAGGAAAGGGCAGGAGGAATTCATTTCCCAGGAGGGAGCTGTACTGCACTAAGGCACGGAGAGAACGTACATATGTGTTCCAAACCTCAAAGGTCTCCACATCAGGTGTGGCATTTCCTTATGACCCCACTGGATAATAAATCCACTTACAGTTCTGGATTTGTGGGATGAGTCACTGTTTTGGTTTCTAAAAAGCAAGAGAAAGCATTCTTAATAGTATTAACTAGAGATTAAAGAGTGTTTAGAAGCTGGTTGACAAGGAATAGGAATATTATTTATCTTCTGATAGGAATTCCCTGCAACTTTTCTTCCTGAAAAAATAACTATAATAACTTAACTTGTTTATCATTTAGGGAAAAGTAAAACCAATTTCAGCCTAAGGATTGTGCTCACTGTATTAAGGTGTATTTGCTACTAGTCCTGAGATCTGTAATGACTTTTTTTTTGGTAAGAAATATTTTTGTTAGACTTGGAGAAATGCAATGCTGTATAATGGCTCTTTGCCTGGCCTGAAAAAAGCTGTAGCCTTTTTTGTGATTTAATTTTATTGTGTGGGTTACTTCTTTCTTTGTGTAAACATAAAATTTATTGAGATGTGGTAGGCATTTAAATTCAAACCAATTGCAGAGGAGGGATGAGAAGAAACTTAAGGTTTCATGCTGCTTGTTAGTATTGTGAATTCATTAGAAAGTTAAAGGTGAGTCAGTTATTTTTTTTTACTATATTTTAATAAGTGTGTGTGTGTAAACAAACTTTATTTTCAGAATTGAAGAAACCTCAGAACTGTTGAAAACATCAAGCAACACCTCTGAGAAGACCTGAAAGCGCGGGTCTGCAGACCTGCTCTCTGTAGACTTACGGATATCGGAACTAATATGTATGTTTGTACAGCATTAAATTTTTAATATATTGAATTTGTAACGATCACCAGTGCTTTTATTCCTTTGAATAAATATTTTCTAATGAATCTGTGTATTAATTTCGCTCCCCCCCCCCCCCCCCCCCTCAATTTTTGGTTTTAAAAACTGTTCAAATAGCTTCCCCCCTCACTTGGTAATGTGAAGTCATTACAGCGGTGTGTTTTTGTGTTGACGTTTGTTAGCAGTGTGCTAAGTAATATGTTTTTTAAAGTGCGGGCTTGAGGACCGTGGTTTACATCCTGTTGGAAACATTCCAGCTGGGAGTTGCATATTAGACCCAAGAGGCTTTCTTACATACCGTCCTACCATCTGTACTGTTGAATAAGTCTTAATGAAAACTTAAATATGCAATTTCAAATATGTACCTTTTTTGCTGTTTGTTTTTTTTTAAATATAAATTTTCATGCTGCGCTGGTACGAAACATTATGGCTTCCATTAACACTGACAAAGTGAGGGTCAGTTTGATCCTAAATGCTAAAATGTGCGAGTAGGTCCGGAGCCTTTGAGCGCGGGAGATGTGCTGAGTGTTTTAGTGCTCTTACCCAACACGTTTTAAGACCAGCAGCACACATGGAGGCCATCCAGTACACAAAGATGCACAACATCTTTATGATTTGAAGCCGTATTAAAATTCCTCTTTGGAGACCTAAGTAGATGCAAGACTTCCATAAACATATAATCAGACCAAAGATGTGTGAGGCTTGATAAGATTTATTTATTTATTACTCTGGAAATCGGTAGCCTATCACAGCAAGGTTTCGTTGTGCTATTAATATTCGCTTCATTTTAAAAGATTTTTTTTTTGGGGGGGGGTTTAATATCACAAAACCAGTGGGGTTTTTTTTGGCAGAGTTTGCAAATGAAGGCGAAAGCAGCTGTTTGACATTATGCTGTAAAAAGTGATTTATATGTTGCAACAGTAATTATGATATATTTTTTTTTCTATAGCCATATGGGATATAAATTGAATCTATTTTACATACAAACAGAAGAACGTACAGTGATCTGTTATGTTACATAAACTTCAGCTGAGGGGTTTTGGACTTTTGCGATAGAACTTACTTTTCCAGTTGTCTCAAAAATGAAAAATAAAAAATTGGACAGTTAGATGGTGTGAACACATTTTTGATCTTTAACTGAAAGTAGACCTTGCAAATAGCTGTTCATTATGCTAACAACGAAATAAAATGAGGTTTTCTTCTAAATGTTTGACCAATTCACCAGAAAATAGGGCTACAGCACCATCTTGTGGAAATCTACATAAAGTAATTGGCAAAGGAGGGGAGAAAGTGTATTCCTCTATAGTTAAAGTTACTGCTTTAAACCAGTAACGATCAAATATTTTGAAATATTACTTCTCTTTAATTTTTCCTCTTTGCCTTGGAATCGAGGAGGCTTTTACGTGAGGTGAGATAATTGTTCTGTGGGATATTTGATAATGTTTGTGGTGGGAGCCAGAGCAATGAATCTGTTTGTGGATGTTATGGGAAAGAGGAGGCGTGTTAGTCAATGTAAATGAGTCAAGTTACAGGGATTTACCACTGAACACGTCTCATTGAGGCAGCCAGTGTGAGAAAAAGGTCTTTCTGTGAGTGCGCGATTTAATATCATCTCTGTTTTGTACTGCAAAATGGAAAATCCAGAGTTGTTCAGCTAAAATGTGGCACTTTTCTCTGCAGGACGGGATTCAGGCTTTGTAATTAAAGGCTTTGCTCTTTTTTCAGGCCCAGGCGGTTGATCCGAGTGAAGGCAGGGGTGTTTTGCTGCTGGGGCAGCAGAGCTGGTTTTCTAAAGGTCTTTCACATTTGCTTTCTTTTTTTTGAAGGAAATTTGCTTTGGGAAGATAGTGCCATCTTCTGGAAAAGAAAAAAATCACAGCGCATTCAAACCCTCTTTACGTGTGAGTTATAATTTGTTTTTACTTAGTTCTGTCACTGGAAACAGTGCTGGTAAGGGTATACGTCCCAGTAAAACTTCAGCAAAGCCGGGAAATGCACGTCTCGAGACTGAAAATGGAAGTTTTTGAATAATTCCCGGTGCATTGCTACTTCCGGCATTGTCACAGCAGTCAGAGCTGACATCCTATGCCTGCAAACAGTTGGATGGGTGAATCTTGCTGAGTGACAGGAAGCGTTCGATACCTTCGGAAACACAAATTAAATCCAGGGAATATTCCTCACTATAGTGTCTATGAGGCCTAGCTCTAGCCAATGGCTGGGAAAAATTCCTGTTGCTCTAAGATTATGAATCATTCACTGAACTTCTTAAAATTACTGAATTTAATGGTTAGTTTAAAAATATTTATTATTAATTTTATAGTTAAGGATTGTTCTGACAACTCCATTTCCTTAAACATCCATAGAATAATTCCACCATATAGAACCTGGAAGTATTTATGCAGTACGTGGGATGATGAAGAAGAATTGCATTAAAGCAGAATGCTGAAGCTGAAGCTTCTACAAAAATATACTTTTAATTCTTTCAGCAAGATTCTAAATCTGTTAAAACTTAGAGGACTCCCATTGTTGTGTTTTTTTTTCCCCCTCTGCCTTGTCTAACGTCAGTGTGCACTTTCATTCGTTTGCTGAAATTAAAACGTGCTATAGAAAACAGAAGAATTCGCTCTCCCCAAATCCATAGCACTGCCAAGCGCTCTGATAAACTCCCTTAGTTACATTTTCAGCTTGTGTATGTGCCGCTACATGCTGCGGAATGCTGGTGCTGAGTCACAAATGCTCAGAAAATGCTTGCAGTTACGACGCTGGGATGTGTTTTTTATGGCGTTATGTTTGATGTTTAAGATCTGGTACTTGCAGGTGACTCGGGTCTGGCTGTACCTGAGTCCAAGACGGGCTCGGTTCAGGGTTTGTGCCCAACTTGGAATGGTTTTGCATCGTCAGAAGGGTATTCAGAGCTCGAAGCCTTAATTACTGTGTCCTGTTTCCTTACATGCGTACCCAGTTGTCTTATGATTGTCCTTGGAGTTCTTTCCTGTGTTTCTGTCCCAGTTTAGTCTCGTGTCCCATGCCAGGCTCGGTTCAGTTTCCAGTCCCACAGCAAACCTGCTGCAGAAGAAACCTGGGCTGGAAAGGTTTCTTTTGAAGTTTTACTTGCTTTTAAATTTGCCTGATACAGAGTACTCGTTGTCTTGAAATCAGTTCTGTTAAAGAGAGCATCTCTCATGGAATTAATTAGCAGAACTCAAGACTGTGGGGAGGGAGGTTACTTGGTTTTCCTTCCCCATCAATCTAGCAGTGATTAGTAGAGCCACCTTGTTTAAATTCTAATATAAAAATAATTTTGTTGCTCTTATTTTCTGGCAGTGTGGTATATTTATTATAGAACTTTGAAGAAATATTCAGATGTGAAAAAATACTGCGTACATATTAATTTTTTAAAATTTTCTTTTTAGCTTAAGCTGCTGGTAGCACGTAGCTGGTGTGACTTCAGTTTAGCTGTACCTGATGAGAGCGGCTTCTCTCCCCGCGGAAGATCAAATAGGTGATAGTTTTTTCAAATGAGCTATTCTTTTTAATTCCGTAGGGCAGAGTACGTGCTGAGTTGTGGGGATAGCTGTCTGCTGCCCAGATGGCTTCACAGCAAATCTTATGTGTTGCTAAAGTTGCTGTTACAGCCTGCAATACAACCAGCCTAAAAGCCTATTGCTCATACGAAACCCAAATTTTTCCTAATGGCTGTTTTGTTCCTTCCCCCTTCCCTTGCTCATTGGCATTTTTGTTTGATTTATTATATCTATTTTTATTTTGTTATAGTAATGAAAAGCTAAAATCAAGGATATGGATACACTGAAGTTTGAGAAGTGAATTCCTGGCTTGTAAAGGTTAGTTTTTTGGGAGAAAGAGAAAAGATGATCAAAATGTATGAGAAGCTACTAATATTTGTGGAATTTACTTACTTTTTACTAGAGATGCTTAAAATTCCTTACTGATCATCAGTGAACCGGGGTTAAAACAGCTTTTCCTACCAGCTGCTTGTTTTGACATTGGAAGTTAGCCATCATTTTGAACAGTTGCAGTTGTAATATATTAAAATTATATATTTATATAATATATATTATATATATTATATATATATTAAAATTATTTATTTGGTGTTACAGTTGTCTTTCCAAAAACTTTATGCCACCTGTAGTTCCATTTCAGTTTCTTTCTAGGATCTTTTTTTAACTCTCTGTGGTGAAAATCTAAGTAGTTCACTTACAACCCTCAGACAGCAAAATACATTTCTTCGGGAAAGGTATTAAATCTGCCAAAAATTGGTTACTGGTAGTATGTTGCTTCTGTGGTATGTGGGCAGACTTCTGCGCGATAGGGGTCTCTGTTGTGGTGTTTGTAGGATAACGAGGGTGGTGCAACCAATCCAAGGGTACTAGTTAAAGCACTTGTGACTTGAGCGTTCCAAATGGGGAAAAGAAGTGGTACTAAAGCTGATATTCCTTCACTTGAGCATCCTACAGCTTCTTTCATGGGATGTAGTATGCCTAGTAGCTTCTTTATCCAATGCGACCTTATCTAAGAGAGAAAGATGCTATATCTGTGGTTCCAAACCTCATCCTCGTTAGACTCTATGCAGAGGAGATGCTTGATTTGGAAGGAGCGAGGGTTTTTTACTATCTGAGAGAAAACTGCTGTAATTCTAGGTTAACAAGAAGAAGCAGTAGCGTGGGGCACCGATGTTTTAACAGAGCAACGTGCGTTGGGTTTCCCCTCCCCTTTACCTTTTCTAGTTATTGTAAAGGAAATTTCCTGTGCCATAAAGCAAAATAACTTTTGATGATAGGCTCCGGAATCAGCAGAAATATAATTTTGCTGATGTTAGGTTTATAATGATTAATTTTTAGCAAAGTGTTATCAAAGAATATTATACCTCAGGGTATTTCAATCAAAGACACAATTCTATTTCTAAAACATACTGCAAGGTCTTCATAAACTTCCCCACTTGTATGTCCCTTCTCATCCCGCCTGGTGTGGCTGCACTCCGTGGGGTGCGTGTTGAAATATGAACTGGGATTAAGAGAGCCGCAGTTGGAGCGCCTTGAATGCTTTCCTTGGATGCTGAGAAGAGTTTCACAAAGCCAAAGTTTTGGCGGCTTATAGGATTTCCTCCCACTGCTGCTCGTTCCCCTCTGGCTGCGCTGTGAACTGGTTTGTAGCTGTTGGGCGTGAGTATAAACTCCTGAAAATACATCCCAAAGGGTATTTGGGCATTTGTTTTGGTTGTTTTTTTTTTCTTTTCCATCCACATCATTTCTGATCCAGCTTAAGACACTGCACGCAGACGTTGGTGCATGAAGGTCGAGCTGGAGCAGCGTGCTGTGGTGTCGCTGGGCAGCAGGAAAGAGAATGGCTCAGGTTTGGGTTTTACGGGTGAAGGATGTGCTCTCTGAGCTCCCGCTGGGCCAGGGGGGAGGATGGCCCTGTGTAGGGTCCCTTCGTACGTATTCATGAAAAATTCTTTATTGCATCTTTCTTTAGTTTATGCTTGAATCGACTGAATGTAGGGGCAAATCGGTGTCTGAAAAAACATGGAAAACAGGACTAAAGGGAATCTACATTTTTGGAATTGCGTCAGTTTTCAAGTGTTAAAATAGCTCTATTTATTAAATGTGCTTCTGGTATTTTTTTTCTTTCCCCCTGGTCGTTTTTGTATATTTAGAACCATATTTTTCATTGTGTTTTTAAAAAATAAATAAATATAAATTCTCCCCCGCTACTATGTAAAATGAGCATAAAACGTACAGGCAAATGCAAAACCAGTCCTCAGGGAATATGTTTGGAAACCTTCGGTATTGTGTAATAAGCATGTATGCACAGGTAAGGCATTTGAAATATTTTATGCAGGTGATCACACTGTATTATAAAAATAAGGAACACTTAAACCAAGGTTGAGAGGAGGATTTGTAAGGTGATAAGCCAGACAATATAATTAATGGAGTTCAAAGCATTTCTTTGCTATCGGTATAAATGAGCTTTAATGTAGGTGAAGCCTCCAGTTATTATTAGCAGTGCACGTTCATCAGTTTTGTGGGTGATCAAGCTGCAAGTGCTGTGCCTTTCCTATCGCGCTCACTTAGGATCTGGGATTAGAGTTTATCCCCGTATCGTTGCATGTGTCATTTAGAGTCACTTCTTTATGTCTGCTTCCTCCAACTGGAACGTGAAGCGATTCCCCTTGTTTTCCTCCTGAGAGCATTGTGCCGTTTGCTTCAGTGGTCCTGCCTATTTGAAGAATTACTTAGGGAAAAAAGCTAATGGAAAAAAATGTAGTTTGGTTTTAAGGGTTCTCTTAATTGAAACCATTCCATTGGAACCTATGGAAGGAACGAAAGGGTAAGTTCATGAACTTGCTTGAGCTTATGTATTAGTAGTAACTTAAGCTCCGGCTTCTTGTAGTTATAAAAGTAGTTGACAGCTGTGATAATTTCAGATAAAGTAGTTGTGCTTTTGTGTGAACTACAGAAAAATAGGTGCTGATATGGCGGGAGATTGCTCGCCTGAATGCTTTATCAAATTCCTTTTTAAGCTGTGGTATAACAACTTAAGACCAGTGACTCAGGTTTTCTGTAGATCTTGTCATACGTCCCTGTTGGAACATTTCTGTATTCTCTATATTACATGAAGATGTACCAGCAAGCCATTTATTGCTCGAAGTATTTTGTGATTGAAGATCATATTAAAAACTGTTAAAACTTTTAATTCGAAGCTGACTTTGGCTTGCATAATACCGCGTTGATGCACTGATCATAAATTGTTTTCAGTATAAAACAGCCTCTTACCTCTCCGGAGGGAAGGGATGCAATCGTTACGTTATTTTAGCGTGAAAAAGAAAAGTGATTGTTCTAGCGGTTGGGAGGGCACTGAAAGAGATTAATGTCTTTATCTTCATTTATCTTAAATGAATGTTATTTCATAGTTGGTCTCATGACTTTGGCCTTGAGTGAACGTATGTTTGTTACGGGCATGGCTTATGATATACCTCTGGATTTTGATTTAGTGAGGTTTCTGGTGGTCTTGCCCATCGTCGTGACCCATGAGTCACGTCTTGCTCAAGAAGAGAAGCAGTCTCCAGTAAAGAGCAAACTGAAGTCCTAGCAGGGATGTTTATGGCCTCAAAAAATGTATGCCCAGAACATAGAGGTCTCTCCTGGTTGTTGGAATTACACCCACGTAGCAGGAGATACTTGTGGATGAGATAAAAATGGAACTACGAAGGAAGAGAAGACTCTGGATGAACCAAAAGCAGGTGTCAGCAGGACATATTTAATTTAAATGATGCTTAAAAAGTTAGGTTCATAATGTAATGTGTCTGACAATCAAGCAACATGATACAAATACAAAGGATGTGCATTTATTTAAAAGTATGCTAATAGTGAGGTACCCAATTGAAGTTAAATTTGAAATTAAAACAGCTTAAAGGAGTGGGGAAAACGCACTGTAGTGTGATGGTCATACTGATAGTACAATGGAATAGCTCTTTCCATGGCCAATGCAAAATGATGATTACACCTTGATCTTCAAAGGTGATGGATCCTTTGGATGGATCCCCTCTAAAACTGGGAGAGTGGTGAGTAGTGGCGTGAAAATGAAGACGTTTGACATAACTCTGTTTTGTATTAAGGGAAAACACATGAGGGTGGATCCCTTTGGAGGGAGGTGCTTGGGCTTGGAGTCTGAATTGGTGCTTCTTTTCAAAGCCTTTTTTTCTTGTTCTGCTTCCAGGATTTAGGTAATCCCCTCTGTTCTCCATGTTTCCATCAGAACACCTTCAGCTCTCTGTTAAAACAAAACTATCAAAATCTCCTGCTTTAGAACACAGCCAGCAAGGCCAAGGAGGAACTTGTGTCCAGCGCAGGCGTGACTGGGGAGGCGTATTGAGGGCCTGGGGGGGGTGGAATGGGATTTTTGTTTCTCAAAAAATATATGGTCCAATGTTCATTGTTAACATTTGTTGTTTTTCCTCCTTTGCTGACACCCCTACTGGCAGCTATTCGGGGTGAGGTCCCCTCTGACTCCCAGGTGGAGTGTGAAAGATCTCCAGAATTTTACTTTCTCTGCTGCACGAAGTCGCTTTTCGCTTTCTAGCCTTGTTTGGGCATATTTTGGCTAATTGGACAGGCACCGTTGCAGAAACTTGTTGGAGGGACATCACTCTTGGTAAGTCAAACTCAGCAGCCGTTTTCTTTCCCATGAGTTTCTGCCCCACACATGGGTCTGTCTCTAATTGGGTTTATCCGCCGAGCTTGATATAAATACAATATTCATTGCGCGTCACCCTCAGCTTTCTGGGCGCTAGAAATCCCTTCACTGCTAGGGACTTCCACTTTAATAGCTGGCCTGCACAGCTTAATTTGCCTCTTTTATGATTTATGAGGTGAGTGAATACTTTGGCTCTTTGTCTCCTATTTGAGTGCCTCCTCAGAGAGGCTCTTCCCAACCTTCTTTAGGTCTGCTGCGGTGATTTTTGAGTGCTGTGACGTTTTCGGGTATATCTGAGGTCAGACCTGTGATCACAGATATCACAGTCACCTTGAATACAATGAGAACTGAAGCATTGTTGGGTTTTTTGGTGTGGTGGGGTTTTTTTTAGGTGTTACTGGCCAGCTGGAGTTGTGTGTTCTGATATATGTCTGTGTTTTTCTTTTCCTGTCTTAAGAAGACAGCCTTGACTACATGGCCGTGTAATAATAAACCATTGTAGTAGTAAGTGTAACAATTAATAAACACTGTCATTATTCCCAGCTCTGTAAAGCACACAAAACACTCTCCTTTGATCAGTGAATTAGCAACATTCAGTCACTTTCATTAATCTTGAAATACTTTCCGATGCTTTCTAAACTGGTGCATTTTGTAGTGGGGTGAAGAAGGAGAAATAAACAGGTCGTTAAGGAAAACCAAGCACTGGCACAGTAGGAAGCTGGCTGCCAAAATAGTGATTAGTACGCAAAATGAATTCTTTTCAAGCCTGTGAAATAGAGCAAAAGGAGTTCCAGCCATTTCTACTCCATCCTTATCTACTCTAGAAGTCTCTTTCTGCGTTTTCTTGCAGGCTTTTAAGATGCTGCGGGTTATTTAACACCTACTGTCCCAGTAAAGAACAGTAATTCTGCTGCAGGAAAGGATTGCATAGACCTTTAGTCCACGTGAGGACGGAATGTGACAGTCGGTGCCTGGAATCTTGGAGGACAATTGGTGCCTTGAATCCTGTCCAAGTCACAGACCTGTAAATGAGAGGAGGCAACTTAATTAGCCAGGTAATTGAAAGTTGCTTAGATGTCAGAGAGGGTTTTTGGGCTTTAGGTAACGGACCTTTCAGACCTGTGCTGCCCCTCAGCAGCAGCTCGCAGCACCTAGCTAACTTTAAAGAAATCCTCCTCGGTTGGGTTGATTACTCATTTAGCTCTGTCTTCATTTGCAGTTTTCTGCATTTTCCTCACAGTGAGTCCCATCAGTATTTATTTCTGTTATGCTTCTATATTTAATGTTGGGGGGGGACGGTTGGAGGTTTTCTTATTGCCCACCCGAGTGAGCTTTAATGCAGACACCACCTAGGTGGACTCAGCGGAGTAAGCCAGCTCAGCTGATCTTTCCTCTTCTCACTCTCAGTCCATTGAAATAAAACCTGCTTACCTTTGCCTTTTTTCATAACAAAAACTAACGAGTTTTTGCTAAGCTCAAACTTACCTGAACTCAAGGTTTCTATTTTAAAATGGGCTCAGTGCTTTCCTGTTAGAAATTTTAACTTGTGTTTGGAGTGATTTAAGGAATAATATCCTGTTCCACGTAAAGTAAGCCTGCTATTCATGCAAAAATAATGCTTTTAAATCTGAACTTTAAGTCAGATAATTTGCTAGAGGAACATTCTTTTTTTGTTACTCCGATGTAACTCATTATACAAAATAAATAATTGACTCTTACCGCAGATAGAACCTCTAGCATGTTCATCTAAACAAAGCATGTAAATTATGATATGTGTTTTCTGTTTCAATGTAGTTTATTGGCAAACATAGACAGACATGTCTTCTGTAATATAAACAGTTTAGTCTTTAAGCTACATTTTTTCCCCCAAAAGATTGACATTTGCTGCTTTTCCCAGATAACAGTAGCCGACATTGTCTTATCAGGAAAAGGCTGGCTGTGGTTCTGTCCGTCACAGAGGAGATAAGAACGGCTTTGAATGATGGAGCGATGGTGCGGGTCTGCAGCGAGGCCTTTGTGTTTGGGAAAAGATTAACGACTAAAGAACTTCCCAATGAGCTGACAAAATCAGCTCTTTCTGCATAAAAATTCTCCATAGCTTAGAAATATGAATTTCAGATAAACATGTTAAATTATACAGCTTATCATAAAAAGCTTTAATTCCTGAACTTTAAAATTATAAAGCTGTCTGCAATATAGGTGTGGGGTTTTCTTTTGAAGAGAAATTAAATTTTATTTTCACTTTTTGTTCTTCCTGTGGGCCTCTTATTTATTTGTACCTCTGAGCCTGTGTTGCAGATACGATCCCTGTAATTTGTGTGGGTTTTTTTAACTTTTAAGAAGATACTCAAGAGTATTTTCTTAACATCTCTGTAGAAATCACTGTTTTGCATTTCTTGCATCTCTCAATGCCCAGCTACTCCCTCGATAGAGAGATTTTCCTGATGTCGATGATGAATACACAACTGCCCGTAACGATGGACAGACCCAGTTAGTGCCAGCTCTCTTATTGTCATGATTAGCAGCTATGTCACATAGTCCTTATCCTAAGTTCAGTAAACTATTTTTTTAGCCAAAAAGGAGTTTTATTCCCCTTTCTCCTTCTTTCCTCTACTTCCCTCGTACCCGACCTGCCAATGTTTTCCTTCTTTACGACTGAAACTTTGCTTTTCTCTTTCAGAAACTGCTTCTTGTGTTTAATGTCTGGAACACATGTCTGGGAGAGAAGAGAAGAACGCGCTCATTGCTTCTGCTGTCGGTGCTAAAGCTGATGCTCCTTTCTAGTTTTGTCTTCATATTTCCTGTTGTTGAAAATTAATACCGACAAAGATCAGCACTGCCCTCATTTTAGGATAAACAGAATTTACTCTGTGATTATTTGAAAGAAAAAGAATCCAAAAGCAAGAGCTTTAGGAAATGCCAGAAATGCTGTTTCCAGCCCTATTATTCTAACACAGCTCTGAGCATACCTGTTACTCTAAGCCTCTGCATTATCTTCTTTGAATAACATCACACTTAAGCTGATCCGTTTTTCCCTCCTTCAATAAGGAAGAAATTATTGATGGTATTTATTGCTGTATTAGCTGAATATGTGAGTATTTGGCTTGCCCATACTTTCTTTGATGCCTTGCATTTCAGAAAGACAGCTACAAGAAACGGAGGGAACAGGGAAATGGGATCCGTCAAACACCACAGCCAAAGTGCAGCTCTTGTTACTTCACCCTGCTGTATTGGTGAAGATTTGAGGTCACTTGGGATATTTCTCAGAGAAGCGAGACCAGTGTGGACCTTCTGCAGGCTCTTGCAGGACGTGAACCATGAGGGAGATGATGGTATAGAAAAGGTAACGCTGGGAAAGACCCCGGGGAAGCTGTAGTTGAGCATACTGGTAAAATTGTGACTATTTTTGCATAGATTGCATGACTGGAGAGAAACAATACAGATAAAACACATAGACAATAAACTTCAAGTATGCAAATAATGCTTGCAGAACATAAAGAGGTCAGCAGGAAACAAGCACAAGCATTTCCTGTGTTATTTGAAGAGGTGTTAGTCTGGGACTGTTTAGTGTGAGGAAGAGGAGGCTGAGGGGAGACCTCATCACTCTCTACAACTCCTTGAAAGGACATTGTAGAGAGGTTGGTGCTGGTCTCTTCTCATAGGTAATTAGCGATAGAACAAGAGGGAATGGGTTCAAGCTGCAGCAGGGTGGGTTTAGGCTGGACATTAGGAGAAAATTCTTCCCAGAAAGAGTGGTCAGACACTGGAGTAGGCTGCCCAGGGAGGTGGTGGAGTCACCATCCCTGAATGTGTTTCAGACTCGTTTAGATGTGGTGTTGGGGGATGTGGTGTAGGGGAGAACTTTGTAGAGTGGGGCTGATGGTTGGACTCGATGATCCCAAGGGTCTCTTCCAACCTAAATGATTCTGTGATTCTGTATAAATAGTATTCTAATCTTCTAGTTTCTATTTTCTATTTAAGACCCGCATTCTGCACAGCAAAATGTAATGTCTCTGAGATTTTCCAAAAGGGCTGTTTTGCCTCTTGGACGCATCTGTACATCCAATATCTCACTTTTGGACAGGGAGAATCAACTCAGAACCCATCACTGCAAAGTTAGAGTTGTCATGTGTCTTATTTAATGTTGGTCAGCATTGAACTCTGTCAGCAATCCTTTTCATTCAGGTAGTATTTTCAGTAAATATTTTTTTTCAGTATTTCTCATGTTGACAACCTGAATATTATCAGCAAAATTGTCATATCACAAGATAATCACCTCTTCCAGAACATTTATGAATAGATTTGGATTTGATACTTCCACTTCCTAGCAGTAATTGCTCAGCTAAATCTGTGAAAAGGATATTGCACATTAAATCTTTGTCCTAGGAGCCTTCCTGTAAGTTTACTTCAGCTTTTTGTTGTCTTTTACACTTTTTTCCTGCTAGTTTTTCAAGTTTTTACTTAACAGTGAGCCTATTGGTACGTTACCTGACCCTTAACAAAATGTCACTCTAGAAATTCCAGATAATTCTCTGAAAGAAAAATTCCAAAAATCCAGGAATGTCTATTATCTTCAGAACCTTTTCCAAATTACAGCTTTGTATATCCATATATTTCTATTTCTTTATCTGTTCCCTTGATTTACCCAGGCAAATCAATTTCCTTTTCACTTTTTTGCTGTTCTTGGATCAAAACCGGGTTGTTTTTGTATGTTAGCTCTGAATGTGCTGTGATCCTTAATGGGGAATATTGGAAGCGTAGTATTAAACAAAACCTCACCTAAATATCCCTTTAAAATGAAGATGCTGAAGGAGGCTCTGCTTCTCCTTTTGAATCCTTTGATGGCATTGCACATCTAATGTTTATACGATGTGAAGAAAATTAGACATTTGTCACGGAGAAGTGCAAAAAGACAATCTAGATAAACTTGATGGATTCTTAGGAATGCGCCTGCAGAAACTGCAACTTTAAACCGAGTTCCCTTCAAAGGGAACTTCATTTCATACTGTCAGTGGTGGAACATAACTTATTGCTTGGTACTTAATAACAGCTTTAACTGAGGGGTAATGATTTTGCATTTAAACTCCCATTAAAAAGATAAACACCTTTAAACTGAGCACTCAGCTCACTTAACCGTGGTGTCTGTTCAGTATGAAAGACTTTATGCATTTTTTTCCTCTTTATTTAGGTTTCTGAGGCCCTCTGTCTGGTACTGAGCTTTAACAACGTGTGGGCCGGAGACCTGAAGGCAACTCAGAAGCCTCATGAAATTGAGGAAGATTTGAAGCTAGTTACTGACAGAGCTGGAATTGCGTCCGATGACCTGTGAGAAACAGGTACCATTGCAAATCCGAGCGAAGATTCCTGTCAGCAACGGCATTTCATTTCAGCCCTTCCTTGGAAAAGCAACCAAATCAAGTATTACTCAACCATCTGTCAACAGAGCCGTGAGGGTCTACCCTCTGCTCGGCTGGAAGCCCCTAATGAAGCCCAGCTGGGCCAAACTGCCTCTGCTTGCGTGAAGCTTCAGCACTTCTTTGATGTATAGGTAGGTCACGTTTGTGACAATACCGTTTTCCTGGAAATAACCTGTCCGACATAAATTATGCAGTCTGCTTAACTTTTCTTCGTCAGGCTGCTTCGTTATTTGTCTTCAGATTCTTAAAATGCTCTGCATCCAAACGCATCGTGTCTTCGTTTCAAGCTGCTTGCGCTCGCTGTGCTGGTTTTCACTTGTAAAGCAATTAAGTATTTTGTAATTTCTGAGATAAGGGGAAGCCTTCTGATCTGCTTTCCATATCCCCGTCCTGTAGCAAGCCAGCAGAACCCACTTTTCTAAAATGGTGAATATTCCACTTTTTATCCATAATAGGATATTATGGATTTATTATGGATATTGTCTTCCTCTGCTTTACTTTATCATGTGCACTTGCTATTCCAGCCTCTTCTCAGAGGGCTGGGTTTGTTTGCTTTAGATTCACCTTCCTTTTAGGTACTGGGATGCTCCCAGAGGTTTCGCAAGGCTCAGGGTGATCTAAAAATTGAGAGCTAAGAAGAACTAAGATTTCACGTTGCGTTTCCAAATAGCCTTTCGCCTTCCTGCTTTTACCCTATTTCTAACAAAATGGTGTATAATCGTTGTCACCTCAGTAGAGAGTTTTACTGCTGCTGTTGACTGGAGAGGGGACAGTCCATTTACTTGGAAAAAGCATAAGAAGGGCCATTAACAATAGTTCATAGTGCGTGGCAGCGTCTTATAATTACTACGATTCTACTAATAATAACCAGAAGCCTTGCGTTGTTGTGGTCGGGGGCGGGAAGCCGCAGAATATCCACAGAATACAGGATCTTTGTCTCCTCATTGTTTTTTCTACTTTTAAATTGCGTTACTGTTAAGAAGCTTAAAAAGAAATACCTAATAGCTAAAGCTGTTGCTGAACCTGAAGGTTTTGTTACACTGCTGGTCATTTTACTGTTCAAATTTGCCTTTTGTGGATTTCTTACATTGCAAAACCCCCGTGTTTTCTCTTTGGTAGCCTTCCTGTAAGGATCCCTGATTCCTTGTTTCAAATGCTCTCTAGAAACTGTTGAGAACAGTTTAAATTCTCAGGTGCTTAAGGAGTGAATCTCTCGTGGTACCACGAGGCAGGATGTTTTTTTGGAACGTGAGTATATACAACCAGAGTGCTTAATTTCTCAACCTTGTAGTTAGAAATCCCGACCAAGGTAGAGTCAGGATTAGCTGCCTTGCATAAGCGTCACCTTCCTGAAGAAGGTGTAGAAAACTTTTTGGTTGGTGGTTGTTTGTTTTTTTTTTTTTTTTTTTTTTGTAGGTGGAGAGTGGGTAGTTGGTGTGGAAAACCTTGTGCAACGCTGAGCAACACCTGACCACACCAGGGACCCTTTTTAATGTGTGTCCACACCAAGATGTTTCTTCCCTCTTTAAGGTGAGTTGACCACAGAAGGGCCACGTTCTGGGTGCTGAGGCCCTGATGGAGAAGCCACCCTGAGGATTGTTGACTGACTGTGTGGATAGATGATTCTTATTTTATTTTACATTATTTTTTTTTTTTAGTGCCTCCAACCCTAAATTCATTTTTTTCCTATCTCCAGGTATTGTTTTAGCAATAAACTTAGCATGTGCGGTATGACTTCTGGTAACAAACCTGATGTATGAGTTGTTTTGTTTTTCTTTTTAACAAATTCGAAAAGTGTTTTAAAAACCTCTCTGGCTTTTACGCAGATTTTTGACTTTACTGAAATTTTTAATTATGTTTTCTGTATGGCTTTCGTGCTTGAAAGCTACACGAGATTTAAAATCCGTGTGAATTGTACTTGTGCGTGCTGAGGGGCCTCGCGGTGTTCTGCTGTTGATGGAGTAGCTTGAACTATTCCAGCCCTCACTTTCACAGCAACCTCTTCTTATGCTGGCTTGTTATTCAAAATTTGCCAACGTTTACTGACTTACTTCCTAATGGCGTACGAGCTACTGCAATTCTCCCACATATTCGGAAAAGAAAACAGACCGTAAGTGTGGTATGTCTGGCAAACTTCTTTTTTGATTGGCGGTTCCTGTAGACGGTGCAAAATAAGTTTAGTAGCATGTTAAGTTTTGTCATCTTCCTCACACGTGTTAATAAAGCTGTATTTTAAGCAATGGAAAAAATATCACTTTTCAACATAAAATATTTTTCTCACTGAAAACATACAAATTCTGATAATTGCTGAGGGGTTTGTAAATCCATTTCTGAATACAGAACAGATTGAAGACTCAAAATTGGCTATGATAAACGTCTTCATGTAATTGTGTTACCTATTCTAATGTACAATTTAAAAAAAAAAAGCCACAAAATCCCTTTTTCCTGTTTTTTCTCCTCTATTTTTCCCTTCAGAAAAATAACCGGACTGGTAATAGCCAGCCAAATCACTGCTGTGCAGTACTCCAACGTGTTTTCTCCCTTTAACGTTTAGTCCTATTCTTGTGTTCTCAAGAGCGTATTTTACATATTTCCCGTAGTTTCGGAAGACGTTATTCTCACTGTGGTACACACCTGTGATCGCACCGTGTCGGCAGGTCTCTGTCTTGCTGACTGGTTTCCGGAATTGTGAAGAAAGAGGCAACTCCGGAAAGTACCGCTGCCTGTTCATGTATCCGTGTGCACCCCAGTCCATTTTCCACAGCTAGAAAACCTGAGCTGATATAAAAAATCTGAAATACGGTAAGAAAATCGGATGATTAAATTATGTGAACTCTAGACTTGGAATTTGGTAGGTTAAATGCAACATAGAACCGGTGGTAGCTGACAAAAGTGCGTGGGCAGATAAAATGTAAACAGTATTTCATATAATTTAAAGCAAAAAGGTCCAAATTAGTGTTTGTTTTTAAGTACTTAAGGAAAAGAAATAAATAAAATTTGAAGAATCATTCACAAAATAAATATTATTGATTACCTATTGAGGTGAAATCACAACGATGAGAAAATAATCACTCTAAAAGTAACTGGGCTATTTTGATTCACTGAGTTACCCAATAGCGGATGTTTTTCTGGCAACAAATCTTGAACTCGCAGCACTTCCAGTGGAAATCTCCGTTACCCATCTGTTGTTCTGAGCTAAATGTAAGGAGAAATATATGTCTCTGTAAATTTATAGAGAGAGCAATCTGTGATTGAGGAAGGGCTTGGCTGGTGCAGTCAGTATATGAGCGTTATTCAGGGAGGCCACACCAGTGCTGTGTCCACAGAGCATTTAAGCTAATTTTCCTTCTAATTAAGTAAACCTGAAGCATATCGCTGAACCTTTCCCTTCCTGGAACTGAAGCATGGGACGTAATGTGAGTGACTGAGCTGTCTGCTAATCGAAGCAATCAGTCAAGATAATGAGGGAGGATTTCCTAGCGAGGGGGGATAGGGGAGATGTTCAGGACCTCGTTGAAGGGAGAAACGTGATGAGTGGGATGGGCCTGGGGGGGGTTGTGTTGGGGTTGGCAGCCGAGAAGTTTTGCGCTCTGCGCTCAGGAGTGATGTTTGAAAAAGTCATTGTTTATATTTGTTATGCTGAGCTACTTTACGCTCTTGCTAAGCGTGTTTTTCTGATACACAGCCACCACAGGACAGCTGTTGACTTAAATTGGAAGAGTAAGTGCAAGTTCTAATCTAAACTGAATCGTTAACTTCAGGGCGGAATTTTTGCTTGCTTACTGTAGTTCTTACAACTAAGAATGCGATCTGGATGGTGTTCAGCCCTCATTTATCACTCTTGCATACCCCTTTTACAGCTGGATTTTTCAAATCTGGTTTTAAAGTTCATTTAACATGCCTTCCAGAAAGTAAATATGTCAGGAAGTTTTGGTTTATTTTACATACTCGAGGTAGTTTAACTTGGTACAAACCTATACAGCATTCAGACTTTGTTCAGAGTTGGTCAAGCCTAGTTTCATTTCACGTTATGGAAAGTGATTCAGAAACACCTGGAGCCAAGATTTATATCCTTACCTAAATTCTGAAAGCGCTGTGTTTTTATAGCTCTTCAGAGGAAAGGCAGGAACTGCATTAACACTTGTTAGAGCAACAGTTAATGCAACGCTGACTGGAACTTCAAAAACCCAAATATTAATGTTAAAACGTTAAAAAAGGGGGCATGGTAGTTCAGTAAGTTTAAATATTTGATGTTTAATGAAGGAAATTACTCTTTCTCCTTTTGAAAAAAAAATCAGTTGAGTTTTAAGGCATTTGAGGGACATTAGTATAATGCAAACAGAGTTTGCTGCTTTGTTTTCTGTTGCTCTGGTATCGAAAACAAAGACCTCAAGTCCCCCTGAAAGTTACTTCACTGTAATACGTGTGTGCAGATTTTCCATCCTCACAGATTATGTACACCACTCTGAGACTTGGAAACTGATTTATTTCTCAAAAAAATTGAAATATCTCATTCTCATTGAAAGTTACCTCACGCTTGGCTTTTCCTCGTAGCAGAGAGATTCAGGCCCAACGCGTCGGAAATCCAGGTTTCGGGTTCCAAGGATTTGAAAACGCTGAACTTTGAGTGGCTTTGTGTAGTGATGCTGTATTGATTGGAAAATTTGTGTCTGCATAAAGCTGTGCTGATGTTTAAATCCCGTCTCCGGAGCTGATGAAAATGACACTGTGTGTGGCCTCGGGCCCTGGAATCTACACTGTGCAATGCCCTTGCTTAGAGCAGGTAGTGGAAGGCCACCGCGTATAGAAATTCCGGCAGGTTTCAGCACTCCAGGCTGCTTTTCCAAGCTTTCAAATAGCGCAAGGATGCCATCTTTTGCTTTCTTTGGTAAATTCCAATCAGCTGGAATCGTCGTTCATTGCTGACGGCACTCCATTCACTATCCTTTCACTTCGGGTAGGGTGATAAATCATACTGTGCAGTTTCTCTGAAGAGCATAAAACCATTCCAACGCTACATCTGTTAAGAATATAACGCTGGGCTGTCCATGCAGCAAAATGTTGAAGATTTTAATCACAGCAGCACCATTTAGAGGTGTCCATTCACGTATTTGGATATTTTAACCAAGAAAGATGGGTTGCTTCCTGAATGAGAAACAAATATCTCTTGGGATAATCTCTTCTAGCCAAGCTATTTTCTCTGTGAAATGGGATTTTGAGATATAGTTGTTTAAAATACCGTCAGGAACTTGAAAGCAGCAAGTGTTTCCAGTATTTCTACAGCTGTGTGAAATGTTTTGCACGTGAAAATGAAGGTGATCAATTATGGTTTCACAAAAGGGGCAAGCAAATTCTATCAAGACTGTCAGCACAACTTGTTTTTGTAACTCTCTGGAAGAGGGTAAATTTTTTCTCTTAAAAATCACTACAAAATAAAAAATGATGTGTTTTGATTTTTCATGTATTTTTATAATGGCATAGTGATGCATTATTTTTGTCTGCTTCCCTAAATATGTCCTGGAGAAAACCAAATTTCTTCAAGTTTTGGAGGGAACTGATGAAAATTGACAAATCTGTCTCCAAATTGACCTTACTCTCTTCTTTTCTCCTGCCCAAATCCCCAGGAATAACTCATACATCTGTTGTCTCCCCTCCCTGTGTCCTTTTCTCTGCTGAGCCTGGGCTTATTCTTTTGCAGCCAACGTGACACTAGTTCTCATTCCAGCTTAAAGAGCTGGTATATGTTTTAGACCTTCACCAAAGAAATTATTTTTTTTTTCCCGTGCTTTTTGTAATGTGTAAGTCTTCAGGTACTGTTATGTTTAAAAAACCCTTCAGTGCTCATTTTTACCCCCTTCAGGGCACTGATTCAAAACCTATTGAAAAGGGTTATTTGGGCACCGTTCAGAGAAATGGGGCTTTTCCCCACTGAGCCTTTTTCTGTTGTTCTTTTCTGAATGTGTAACCGTTGTGCGGTAGTGCCATTTGAAGATCACACTGTAATCGTAGAATCACAGACTGGTTTGGGTGGGAAGGGCCCTTAAAGCCCCCCCAGTGGCACCCCCTGCCCTGGGCAGGGACACCTCCCACCAGCCCAGGTTGCTCCAAGCCCCGTCCAACCTGGCCTTGAACCCCTCCAGGGATGGGGCAGCCACAGCTTCTCTGGGCAACCTGGGCCAGGGGCTCACCACCCTCACAGCAAAGAGTTTCTTCCCAATATCTCATCTAAATCTCCCCTCTTCCAGCTTAAAACCCTTCCCCCTCGTCCCATGGCTCCCCTCCCTGATCCAGAGTCCCTGCCCGGCTTTCCTGGAGCCCCTTTAGGGACTGGAAGGGGCTGGAAGGTCTCCCCGGAGCCTCCTCCAGGCTGAACAACCCCTACAACGTATGGATGATATTGCCCTGAATTTTGTGTAAATACTGTATACTGGATTGCCAGATAAAAGACTTGTGTTGGGCACAAAATTAATTATAGTGGCTTTTACCTGGTCATTTGGCCTAGAATTGGAAGATGAAAGATGAGGGTGGGTGCACTGGGCAGGGCAATTATCAAGGAATTAAAAGTGAATGGGTTTTGGAAAGTGTGTTTCAGGAAAAAACGAAATCTTGCGGTGAGGAGAGAGGCAATTTTTGTAATGCTGTGTCTGTCCTGGCACGCACTGCGGCGCTGTGAGACTAATCTCTGTGGTGAAACAGTTGGAAATGTGGACTCGGGGTCCCCGGCAGTGTGTACTGCCCATGTCTGTTCGGGCCAGCCCTGCTCTGGCCCCATAGGCTCAATACTTACCAGCACTTCCAGTGCTTTAGCTGCCCCCCAGTTTTGTTAAATCGGACTGATTTGACATTTCAGAGGTATCTGTAGATTTTTCCAAATGCGTGACAAAAAATGAAAACAAATCTGGTGGTTCTTTCGAGGCTCGCGTGCGGTTAGTGGCAAATTAATTTCTTATAAACGCTCTATCATCTTATCCCGGTTTGTACTTTAAATCTTACACCGTGACTGTAGCTTGGACAAAATGATGAGCATCGGCCCAACCTGCGGGATTGCAGACTGTTGTAAAACAGCTTCAGAGAGAAATATTTTCTGCTATTTCTCAAAATTCTGCACTTATAGATGCCTTGCTCTTCTTGGCATACATGTTTATTATTCATATATCTGTCAAGAACTGAATTGTTTTCACTGATTAAATTAAATCATATGTTCTCTTCCATAGGATTATTTTTAAGACAGCATCCATTTAATTTTATTTTTTTTTAGTAACATCAGGTGTGTTTTATCTTCTTTTTGGGATATGAACAAAGGTGTTGCCTTATAATTTAGAATAACAGGAGCATTCAAAGGAGCTGTTAAACTAAATGTGAAGAAAGTTGGCATCAACTTAAATTGGGATGCCTAAGTACAAAGCTGTCTCTCAAAGGCCACCAGAATTAAAAAAAAACGTGAAAATAAAAATTCAGAAAGTCTAGAGCTCCACAGAATTGTACATCTGTTTGTGTCCAGTCCTAACCAGGCCTGAGGAGCATTTCCCCCAGTCAGTATCCCAAACCAAAGAAGACTTTTTTTTTTTTTAATCAGGATTTTTCTGTAATCGGCTGATTTCAGGGAGCAGCCCCAAGGAAAGGAGGAGTGGCTGGTGTCGGGGAGGAAAGGCCGGGGAACACCTTGGACTGGCTTTGCTGCCTGAAGACAAGACGACGGATCATGTAACTATGCCTTAATACGGATGTTTGGATTTTTGGATTCCTTTGGATTCCTCGGAGGGAGGAGCTGGTCAAGCGCTTAAGTGGTTCTGCAGCACCTCTAAACTTTATAATGTGAAATTATAATTTATTGGACCGCGGAGTCCTTCACAGTTCCTGTTGGAATTATTTGTTATAGTTTATTTTAATACTTTGGTATATAGCCTCAAACATAAACTGCATATTGTCCTAACCAGCAGTTATGGGCTTAAAATAAAGTTATATGTAAAAAAACAAAACAAAACAAAACCCCAAACCCTTTAAACGTAACCCAAAAGATAAGTACTTTAGAGATAAATCTACGTGTTGCTTTTTTTTTTTCTTTCCCCTCCAAGAATAGCTTGAGAACAAAAGCATAAATTCGTCACCTTTGGCCAAAGAATTCCTATTCAGGAAAGGCATTTTTTTGGGAATTAACTCATCTCCCTGCCGCTATGCGCTTGGATCTCAAGTGCACACCAGGTGCTCTCCTGACATGGGGCCTCTGTCAACACATAAATACAGAGGAAAACAGGTAGGATTATAAAGTGAGTTTTAAATAATACCTTAAAGCAGAGGGGTGGGAAGATCTGTGTGACAGATACTTGCCTGCGGTATGTGTGTATTTTTGCTGTTACCCAGCTTGGGCAGTCTTTGGCAAGAGAGATTATTTGCATCAAATTACTTTCCCCTGGTTTACTTTGAAATTAAACTGTTTTATTCATTTTGTCTCCATTGAAATGGCACAGACCCAATTAAATTGTGGATGCCTTTATTTGCAGAGAGCACGCTTTGTTCATCCACTTTTCTCTGAACCGTTTCGTGTTTTCTTTTTTAATGTCTCATTTTATTATTTTTTTTTAGTTGTCTTTTGAACACATGCTCACCTGCTTCCATGGATCCAAAGCTACTAATAAAAACACCCCTAAATATATACCAGATGCAGAAGTGAATATAAGTGGAAACAGTTGAATAAGGGAAGCGGACCCAGAGCTGTCATCAGGCTCTTCACAGTCACCAGACTTTTTTTCACCTGCTCATGCAGTGCTTGCTCAGGACCTGTTGGCCGTGACTTTGTATTTCATCTCTCACCATTTCTTTTTTTTTCGTCTCCACCCCACAGGCTTTTTTTTTTTTTTCCTGGGAGTTTGTGACTATATTAGATTCATCTTTAAATCCTGCTAAATGTGCTAAACAATGTAAAGTGGTTGCCATTAAAAAGACAAATTTATATGCTGCCAATATTTTGACTGGGGCCTCCTAGAGCTCGTCCTTGGAGACCCTCTGGAATCCTTCCAGCTTGTAGGGATCTGCTGTGGAAGGGGAGCACCGAAGGGCCAGGAGTTTGGTGGTTTCCTGTATAAACCAAACCCGTTTTGGGAAGAAAGGCGAAAATGCTATTTGGCAAAGGGATTTTATGCAGAGTCTGAGGTGTGGTACTGAGACATGCAAAACCTGTTGAAAATACCATCATCCTCTGCGTAAACTTGAGAGCAAAAGAAATGGCACTTATCTTTCTTGAAAGATGTTTTTGAAAACCATAGTTGCTGTTCTCTGATGCGTTCCCCAGGTGAGACTTGTGTCTACAGAGACCTTTCTAGATGTGTGAAGAAACTTCTGGGCAAGATGGCTCTAAACGGGATGCAGGGAAGTTGGTTACAAAAATAAGGCCTCGAGAAATCATAATTTTATGTGCGTTCCTTTCCTTCCAGGAGTATTCTCAGATGCCATTAAATGCACCAGGCTTTGTTGTCTGATGTACTTTGTGGATACAAAGAAAGAAAGCAGATGCTATCAGAACAAGCTTGCAACCCAGCAGGTGATTTGAGACAATAAAATCAGGTACGTTCTTCATTGTGGTCTTTATCTCCATTTGTGAGTTATAATAATGGACTGGAAACTTGCAGTAGGACCATCTCAGTGGCACACCAGCATGATTCTGTGAAGTTAAAAAAGAACACTTAAATGAAGCCAAACTGATAACCAAACCTTTTAAGTTCTGCCTACCTGTCCTACAGTGCTTTCCGGTACAACGCTGGGCAGTGAAATAAGTTACTGACACAAGCATCTTCTTGGAAGCATTTTCAAGGACGTGTGATCTGACCGTCTCCACCAGCAGCATGGAGAACACATCCCCAGGTCCCTGCCAGAGAGTATGGACAGAAAAATGACTCTGGTTTTCTTCCCTTTCTCTGTCCCCTTTCTCCTCCACATGATGGAGTCGCCATCCCTGGAGGTGTTTAAAAGATGTGTAGACGTGGTGCTGAGGGACACGGGGTAGTGGTAACTTGGCGGTGTTGGGTTAACGGTTGGACTTGGTGATCTTAAAGGTCTTTTCCAACCTAAACGATTCTATGACTAAGTGGAAGGCAGCGCTCCAGCAAACAGAGGGTTTTTTCCCAGCTGAGCTAAACAATAGGATTTCCGCAATCGATTGGTGTGTGTTCAAAGGCGTTTTGTAGTTTGAGGTGTTGATTGAATTGATCTGTGTTCAATGGGACTCTTTCATTTTCTTTCCGGAACTGAGTTACAGGGTCCTCTACTTCCTATTCCACAGACCTCTGGAAACAACACGTTTTTCTTTGTCGTGCAACCGAGTGATCGCTCTGCAGAAACCGAGCAGGACAGTGGTGAAGGTCAGTTTGGGGGTGGCTTGCGAAACTGCTGCTCTTGTTGTATTCTGCATTGCCTTTACCCTGCTGAATATATGCCTTTAAAGATAAGAGTTCACGTAGCTCTGCCATAAAGAGACCTGTTTTCTCTGTTTGCGCGCAGACAAATTATAAGTCGCACTTTGCTCTCCTTTGTTTGCAGCCTCATTAGTTCTGTACGGTTCCAAAGTTTGAAATATGCCTAGAAACAACCGTGCAGTAAAACATATGGATCCAGGTGCTGACCTCAGATACATCGCTGTAAATCTAGACAGTAACTGTTATCATTTGGATTTACACTAGTGCTATTAAAATAAAGGGAGTGATTTATTAGTGATGAACGGAGGTTTTATGGCCGTGTCAGTCTTGCACAAGTTTATAAGGTTGTTTAAGTACCGATACTCACAAGTTTTAACTCTTTCTTTTATTATGTGTAAAGAAGTCTGTGGCAGGTCAGTCATTCACAGTAAGTGAACGGTGTCTAAGAGGATATTAATTAAAAGTTATGTTTTTTTGAGGAAATGGCTTGCTGAATTTTCTTTAAAGTCTTGTAGCTCTTGTACAGTCCTTAATTCAACTAATTTATTATATTTTTTTTAATCTTTTTGTTCGATACGTGTATCGCTGTTGCGTGAGAATATCCTTGGCTCAACGGAAGAGCATTAGCAGGAGAGCGAGCGTGTTTGTAATTTCCTTCAGGGCTTCAGATGTGCAAGTGTTCAGTGCAATACGTTTTTCTGGCCACCTGCAGAAACTATAACCAACATTCAACAGCTTGGGGGGGTGGTGGGGCACGGGGAAAACTTGTTTCGGGGTGTTGATGGTGATTCAGAATTAACGCTGCTCTTTGGTCCGCTCTTGTCTTTCCAGTCACCGCTCTCTGTGTTGTTTCAAGCTGCACTGAGAAGGAGATGGATAAACAGATTTGCATATGTAGAAAGAATAAAGAATAATATATGAGAAGGATAATCACTTTAGTCAATAAAAAACTTTTGTCTTAGTTTAAATATGTATTGAGCATAAAATACTGGGATCTTATGTCTTTTAAAGAGTGTCTAACTAAATTAACACGGTAGGATACACTTAATTACTACTTTAGTGAATGCTTTGAACATTGTAAACGTTCAGTAAGGTGCAAAAATGAGACTCTTGTGAGAAAACTGCCAGTAAAATGATTTGAATTGAGAAGTCGCAGAAAAGGCAGGTGTTACCGCTCTTCTAAGGCCTGATGCTGCACCACTTAAATCTGCGGCAAAACTCTCTGGTGCCGTCATCACTGACTCCCTGAATAAACCATACAATTTCTCTTTAAAAGAGCACCTCAGTCATTTCAGATTTAGGGGAATTTGAAGGCTCAAGCTATATTTATGGACCTGAGCACAACAAAATCATAACTTGTAGAAGGAATGCTTTAAAAACAAATCCTTTCAGGAAGGTCCCTGATTTCTGCGTCCTGAAAAACTCTTCAGTGTCCATGAGTACAGCACTAAGGGAACTGGGATTTGCCACTAATATCAGCAACATGGAGAAAGTAGGAATTTTCCTGAGATACAGGTATGAATAAATACAAAGTCCAGGCCCTAAAGCAGCCCAGAAATACTTAGCTCTCTTGATGCCTATGGCTTTTCAGAATAGATCCTACCTGGAAGTGGTTATTCTCATCTTGATGCGCATATATAAAACTTTTATGAGTTCCCAAGGCTCCGTGAGAAATTATGCAAGTATACCGTGGGGAAAAGGGGCACAAAGTCCCTGAAAGGTGGATGTTTAAATGATACAGAGAAATTGTGAACTAATATCAGATCCTTACTGAACAGAGCATGGAGCCGTGGTCTCTTCTGCCACACTGAGTTGATAGCTCTCAAATATTGAAGTGATTTCTGACGTCCAGCTCTAAGGCAATAAAAATAGATCTTCCGACTTCTATGTATGAAAACTGGGCTTATAGAATAATAACGGCCATCAGGAGGACGCTGCGTGTCTGCGGAGCTGCCATTATCAGTGCTGCCCAGATGTTTCTGTTAAAGATGTCCTGAAGTAGTTTTAAAAGTAGGAAAAAGAAAGACCTATCATAACAGGTGGCATTGCTCTCCGATATGCATTCTTGGCTGATACATCTTTGGAAGACGGACGTAACCTAGATAGAACTGCTCATTTCTTAAAATTATTTTTTTAAAAGTAGATTTCTTCCCTGGCAAACCCCCCACCTTGCTGTTATCTCTGCATGAATGAGTGATGAATTAAAAAAAAAAAAAAAAAAAATAGCATGAGGGTAGAGAAGCAGTCTTTGAATTGGAAGTGGTTTTGTCAAAATCTTGAAGGCTGCTGTTTGGTTTTGCTTCTGGCTTGTTTTTTAGTTATTTTCTTTCTAAAAAAGGCAAGAAACAAGAAGATTTTTGAAGGACACTTAGTCTTCAGCTTGCATTCATTACATAATATCAGCATTCCGGTTTATAGTCTGACAAAAACATTAGAAAATAAAGGTAGGAAAATTAAACTTCTCACCTACTCTTTAACATTAAATACGTTTTGCAGGCAACTACAGAAGAGTGCAATCCCTGAAAAAATAATTATTGTTCTCTAAAGCCAAGCAAGGTATTTGATAGACTTGAGAGAGGCTTATGGAGCACAGCAGAGCCCTTAGGGGTGTCCTACAAATGACTCGTTATTAAGGGCCCAAATGCCTTTGCTCTGTAAATTCCAATTCATGCCGTTATCCTGGTAACTGTGTTACCTGAGTCAGTACAAAATACTATTGCGACAAGAGAGTTAAACTATAGTCTCAAAATACTTCTTTGGGTGGTTCTAACTCTCTACAGTCAAACTGACGTATAGTCAACAGGTCTCAGTTGAAGCTGGAAAACGTAGTTTCTGCTATTCGATATATCATCATTAATTTGATATTTGGATATTAGAAAACTATAAAGAATTGTCAATGGAGGCAGTTTTGGTGAATTTGTCCTGTTGCTCTGGTTTTCCAGGTTGCTGATTTCCCCTTAGGGCCTGGGAGCTCCGAATCGAAGCATCTGGGATACTTGGCATTAGCACGTATAGAACAATTTTATCAATATATTCAAGAAAATGAGAGGCAGGTCTACTCCTATCAGCACGTGAGTGATGAGATACTGGAGTACTTCCATCTGCAGTTAAATAGGTAAAATAATCTAATATTTAAGAAAGGCAGATAGTAATATTTATAAGTAATATATGGTCATCTACAGATCAGATTATCTTTTTCCTAATAAATGCAGGTAACTTGTGTTAAATTAGTCTTTCCCCCTGTGTGACACCTATATAATGGTTTCTGCAGTATTTTGTGGAATGATACGTACTTCCTGAGACAGGGAGATCTAACAGTAAAGCCAGCTATGGTATTGGAAAGACGGGAAAATAATTAATTTCATGATACGTAAGGAGGAAATTCCTGTCTTCATTTAGAAGAATCACTTTGCAAGAGAAATGATCGAGTGCAGCTGTCAGGGACTTCACATATAATTAGAGATGTAAAATCTATTCTTATGGTGTTCTGCTGTGGGGTTATTTTAAGTGCAGAATCTGCAAATTTGCCTAATAAATAACAGAGCACTAGGGTTTGGGGTTTTGTTTTGTTTTTTGTTAGGCATGTGAAGTACTTCTGATATTTCATGAATGGATTTAAGTTTATGCCTGTCCCTAAGGTTTGAAAGATTCCAGTCTTGCGCTTCCCATAAAATGTATTAAGAAGCACCGTATGTGTTTATACTTACAGCGTATAATGAATTCTGAAGGTCTGCAAATTTGTCCGAGTTAAATTCACGACAGAATTATTATTTTTCTTTGTTTTCATTGCAACCCGTTTCACAGCAGCGTTACGTAGCTGGAATTTACTTTCAGCCCGGTTGGGGAGGTACCGTTGGGGTTTGCTCTGCCCTGGGGATCTGCCAGGTGATAATTACCTCGCAGCACATTTACCATCAGCACACTTCCGAAATATTCCTGTGTATTCAACCACACCGAAAGAATCGACTGAATGGCCCTAAAGCACGTGAAACTGCGTCATACCTCTTCACAAAGCCAGACGTCCGTTACCCCGATTAGATATCTGTCTGTTCGTGTTGAGAATTAATATGAAATATTTGGCAAGAATGGTAATTCCGTACATATATCATGTATCTATGGGTTTATCCCTACAGTAATGCAGACTTATGTGGTTCTGCTAAAGTAATCACGTCTTATAAAGAAAACGAATTCAAAGAGCAAGTCACGAGGCACAAATAGTTAAATGTAAATCTCCCTGTTACCAGTCGGATTTCATTGAGAACTGAGTTGGTTCCCTTCTAGATTTATTAAAATTAATGCATTTTATATTTTGGTTGTTTGTCCTTGGATTTCACCTGAGAGGATCTTGGGTTTTCTGAGCACTTTAATCCAGTCCTTCCTCCCATGACAGATACCTATTTTTCTAACAGCTGGATCTGTGACAAAAATACTAGAACGATCTTTTATAATTTCACCATGAATATTTGGAACAGCCTTCAAATGTCGTTTGTTTTGTGATAATGCAATGAGAAGATATCACATATGACAACATGTATTTGTTTAATTTATAGTATAGAAGCAAAACCAGCTCATGACAATGTTTTGCAAATGCCTGCGGTATCCCAGTCTGTCCATCCAGGCGTGGTGTGCTCGCTGGAGTTATCTGACAGGCCAGTATCCGATATATTTTATATCGCGTCCAGGAAACAGCAGTGTCTAGCTCTTTACCCATGTTACTTATATTGTGCCAAGTTCTATGTTTGAAGTGGAAATGATTTGATGGAAGATTTATTTCTGTACGCCGTTAAAGGGCGTTACACGCTGGCCGAGACAGAGGGGTAGCTGGCATGGGAAGGTACAGAATGGATACTTGGTCTTTGACCTGCCGCACTTAACGTGTGCACATGCATTTTTGTGTGCACCTGTTCGAAAAGGTTGACTCTTTCTATTAAGTAATTATCTGCATGTTTGTTATGGTTTATTGAAATTTAATAAACAGGTGTTTTGGGAGCTTCTCACACTTTTACCTGGATTTATTCCGTCTTCATTTGAAACCCCCCCAAACTTTATTTCCCCGTCTCCTTCCTCTCTCACACCAGAAGTCCCAGGCTGTTCGGAGGATTAACCTGGCCTGGATGTTCCCCAGAAGGTCTCTGAGAAGATAACTTCACCATCTCGAGATGCTGAAGAACATCAGACCTGTTGAATAATGTTTATTTATTAAAAACAAATCTATTCCATACAACTTTCTTATCACTTTTGTTCTTGTTTCTCGCAACTGGAACTGCAGCAGGTGGCGACGAGGGTTTCTGAGTTGGGCCAAGAACGTGGTGGTGTCCGTGAGAAAGAGCCTGAGGAGGCAGGAGAGGAGAAGAGCCGGATGTGTAGGGACTGATTCACATCCTTGGATAAGTAAAGCTTTAGAGTTGTTTCCTATAATCCAAAATATGTAAGCAGCTTTCTACTTATTATTTTTAAAAACTAATGTAGTACTTCTCTGTGGAAGCAGAAGTTTTGCCTTTTCACTCTGTTTTAAAGTACATCGACTTCTCCATTTCAACAGATGTGCAAAACCAGGCAGGTTTAATAGGCTGTGCAGAAGATGATCTTATATTTGCAGGATAAAAACCAGCATATTCTTGGTAGAACTGCGCTTCTTGGTAATGCAACCTCCAGCTCAGCCCGGGAGCTGTGAAAGAACCGACTGCATTGAAGTTCCCTGTCCAACTACCCACTTGCGGATGGAGAATTACCTGGGCTTTTTTGGGTTTTGCTTTTTAAATGTGCGATTGCAATACAAAATAGCTGGGTTTTGTGATTGGAAATTGAACCCCCCTCCAGGCACGTGCTCCTGTATGTCATAAGGATGATTGTAACTTTATTTTTATGTTCAACTCTGATTGCAAAAGCCTTGGCAGCTTGTGGTTCAACTTCCAGTCAGAAAATCTGTTGTTGTTAGTCTAATTCTGAAGCCTACAATGCTGAGGTGGACAGAATTTTATTAAGTTTCAAGGTCTCTTTGTCTCCGATAAGTATATTTTGTAAAATACTATGTCATGGCAGTTAATTCTTATGCTACATACTTGAATTCTCCGATTACCAACACCTAGTTTCTCTTTGCTCTTCCAGTGGTATTTATGGTCCGGAGTGGACATAGTGGTTGTCTCTCTCTCAGTAGCTCATCATAACCAAGGACAGTCTCATTGTTTGCTGGCATTTCACTCAAGTGAAAGGTGTTCCATCCTACTGTTGGTCTCTCACCTCCCTTTGGCCAGCGATCGCTTCTGCCCAATACATGATGGACAAAGGTTGGCTTCTTTCTGTTTTGGGGGCAAACAGTTCCCAAATGGATTTTAGGATTCAGGATTTAGAATTTAGTGGTCTTCCTTGTTGGGGACAATAGAGTAGCACTATCTTAAGAAAATGCTGTATAATCTTCATCACCTCAAGAACGCCACAGTATTTTCTTAGAGCTCTTTTGGGGATGGAGTGTGCACCAAGATACATTCATACTTGTAGTGGCCTCTGGAAGTGTGGTGGAGAGGGATAAGGGAGAAGAATCAGGGAGGTTAACGTGAAGAGTAGGTCCAGGTGAAAGTGTGGAAGACTTGATGATGTTTGTTAAAGATATCAAAACAATAGCCCATAAAAGAAGCATCAGAGCACATTTGCAAAACTTGACTTGATCCCAGCTGTAGTTTTACTGCATTTATTGTAGAATCATAGAATCATAGAAATGCCTTGGTTGGAAGAGACCTTTCAGATCACTGAGTCCAACCATGAGCCCAACTCTGACAAACCCACCACTACCCCGTGTCCCTCAGCACCACGTCTGCCCGGCTTTTAAATCCCTCCAGGGATGGCGACTCCACCACTGCCCTGGGCAGCCTCTTCCAATGCTTGACAGCCCTTTCCGGGAAGAAATTTTTCCTAATAGCCATCATGCTGCAAAGCTTTGTACCCTGTGTTGTGGTATTTTGCTTTTTTAACTTTTATGGGAGGTTCCTTCAACATTCTCCATCCCAGTGTAGGGAAACAAAATTAGACAAGTTCTTATCTACTAATTGTAAATGAGTGATGGTTACTTATTAGCCCTGAGTGAACAATACCTAGGTTGTGGTTCTTACAGGCTATAGGGGGGAGGAAGCGTGTTTTAACCTGTGATGAAGAGCTTCTCCCACAGGTGCTTCCTTCATGTTCGCTCCAGAGCTGGTCCCAGTCTGGCCGTGAGTTCTGCTCAGTGATGGTTTTTGAGGGTAAGACATGTCGTCCAGGGGTTATTGCGGGCCTTACTGGAGCCGCTGAGCACATAGAGGTTAAATTATAGGGCAGAAGATGCATTTGAAAGGAGGATTCTGCAAAGCTGGCTCTGGAAAATGAGAACATTCCGCAAGTTGGTCGCTGAGGTGCATTCAGCGCAGGATGGATTTTCCTCTCTGTTACTGGTTTTAGCTGAGTTGCGCTTTAAACTGCAAGTTTACCTTATCCTTTTTATCTTATAGAGTAGGGAAATGAGTTCAAGTTAAGCTGATACTGTCCTACTAAAACGTTTACATGTCTGACAGGTAAGAGCAGTGTAGTAAAAGAAAAGGCAGCTTCCGTCTGAGACTCTTCGGCGCAGCGTAGGAAGCCCAGCCAATGCAAGATGGATATTTTCCACAAGATGGCGGCGGAGGCGCATTTTATACTTTTCTCAGCTAAAAGAAATTGCTCTGCAAAACCCAAACCAGTGTTGTGATAACCTAGCCATTTATAACTGTAAATAGCTACTGAGTGTTTTATTATTACAACTAGGCAAATCCTGAGTGATACAGAACTTCGGTAACTTCCATTACCTTTGGGTTTTAGTATGATTTATTTAAAACATATATATAACTGCTTTCTTGCCCTTTGTTTTGTGGTTAGAAGCCATGCTGAGCGGCGAGGTGTCTGTTGAGATAAGGCACGGCGAGGGCCACCAAAGGCGATGGGAAACCTTTGCAGCTTTTCGCCCAAAGGTGGAATCAGGGCTAAGGTTTGTCATCAAAACGTTGTAGAAGTAGAAGAGTAGAAGTAGAGTTTCTATGAGGAAAAGAGTAGAGTAGAAGTTTCTATGAGGAAAAACACTCTTTTGGTTTGCTCTTAAGAAACAAAACGCCCCCCCTGCCCCGCCCACCCCAAAGTAATATTGGCTTTTAGTTGTCCTACGTTTTTTCAAGATGAGGCTGATATGGTTTTTTGGGGGTTACCTCCCCCTTAGAAGTTAATTAATGGTTTTAACTAATGCCTCTGCTCAGTTTAACAAGGTGTCTTCCCTGACTGTTTGTATCGGTATGAATTTTGCGGCAGCGTGTTTCATCCAGCAGAGCTGATCGCTGGGTATGGAATTTCATGTGCAGCTACACCTGATTTCTTGAAACTCCTTAATCATGGAGATACAGTCCAAATCTCACAGGGAAATAGGAGGAAGCCTGTACTTCACGTAGCAGCGTGTCTGGGAGAATTAGCAAAATCACAAACCTGTATTTTGACAAAACCGCGGCATTTTGTACGTGGTGGAGAGTCCGCAGCGGCTGCCCCCGGAGAACTTGGGCTGGAGCCCTGCTCGCCACCCGTCCGGGCAGAGGGGCTGCCGGGCTCTGCAGGCTGGGTGTCCCCGAAAGGGAAGGGCTTTCACAACACCGGTGGGTATTTATTGAATTTTGAACATGTGCCTTTTTTTGATATTATAAAACATTGATGTATATTTTGCCAGCCTGCTGGTTTTTTTTGACCGTCCAGTGGGATGTTGTGGTTTAACACCAGCCAGGAGAATTAGGAATAACCATTTTGTTTCTCCTTTTTTTTTTTTTTTAAATACAAAAAAAAATCTACCTACAACCTTTTTATGGAAGGCTGTATTCTCCTCTTACTCTGAATCTTCAAACTTTCAAAAAAAACCCCATGTATGAATAGCGGAGAAGGTATTATTTGCACCTTTGGGCATAGAAGAGGTTTATCTGTGACACGACCTGGACTTCAACTGCAACTCTGCGAAGTCCTGAAAGAGCAGGGCTGGCTGAAGCCGCCAGGGAAAGCAAAGGCTTTATGGAGCCACACTGAGAAAGAAAGCAAACGCAAATATCAGGGAATTACATGAGACTATTCTTAATTTGTGTAAAGAAAAAAAAGTATTGGCCATATCAACACAGATGCTGCATTAACCTTAATTATTCCCGCCCCCCCCCCCCCCCCCCCCCCCCCTTCTAATTCTTTCTTGGGAGAAGAAATATAAATTATTCCCTTTTGTGAGAAACTCTTTGCCGTTCTCAGAGTTTCAGGTTTCCTACAGGACGTTCCAAACAGGAAGGGATCTGTCCTGTGGGTGCTGGGAGGGGAGGAGCTGGGGACAAAACGATGCTCGTTTCTGCCTTGCGTTGGTGCGTGGAAGGGGGGTCAGTGAATGATCTGTTTCTGCTTGGAGGTTTTAGATGTTGGGGCAATGAAGATCAGTATATTGGTGCCCTTGGGTTAATATATTTTTCAATTAAATAGTACATTTTTAGGTCAAGAAATAACCTTTGCATCTTTGTTATTCTTCTAAGTGATTTACTTCTCTGTGTTTCCTTGTGGCCAAAGAGCAGTAGTTTTGTCCACTTGTCAGTTTGTTTGTAAGCTCGGAGTGTTTTCATTTGTACAAAACTTGTGCAAACATTCAAAAGAAAATGAAGGACCCTGAAAGTCCTTGTATTTACAATATTTGGAAGTCTTGGAAATAATTAAAATTTAGATGCGCTATGATCTTTAGGCACTTGAAAGAAATTTTCTAGCTCACTGTCTATATCATAAAATAATAAATTACCGTAACACACTGCATATTTAATACTAATAACATGTTGATGTGTCTTAAAGCAGAAAACAGAAGTTATTCTTCCAGTCAGAAGGACACTTTATGAGAATATAAGGCTGCAAATTAGACGTAGTTGCATTATCCCAGTTCTTTGGAAGACAGTAAGGGAACTTCTACTAATCATTAGCAGCCAGCAACTGTGTTGTCATGGCTTACAAAGGAGGAAAATGGGCAGTATTATATTTTGGAAATATCACTATTGGACTGATAAAATAGAATTTTGCAAACTAGGTAGTTAATGCCACTTTTTGTCTGAATTGGGGTCACCGAATGCTTTTAAATGGACTTCTGTGCATTATCGTATAGTCAGAATTTCTGTGTATACACACCTGTGGGCCTTTCCTTGGATACCTGTTTTTCTGTGTGTTTATACAATTTCACTCCTCTACTCGTTATTAACTGCTGTCTGTGTTACAAGTTTACAGTCAAGGCAGGATTATGCTCTTAAATAACAGACACTGTGATTTACAAATATTCCATGCGTGTGGTTTGGGGTTTTTTATTACATTTGTTGGAATTAACTTGGTTCTGCCTAAACTAATGGTCTCATTGTAAGAGAAATAATGAAAGCGCTTCAAAACAAGGAAGGTGGAGAGTGGAGATTAAACACTCGTCAAACAGTATCTAAGTGTGTTTTGGAACTATATGTGTCAGGGCTCAATAAATGGCAGGGAAAGTTTCTGAAGTTAAACTAGATTTGCTGATTTTTCTTCCCAAAAGGAGGCAGAGGCTCTTACCCTACAGCAATGAGCTCTTCTGATATCTAAGAATTTCTGCGTACCGCACCCAGCGATATCTCACTCTTATCAGTATAAATAATCTAATCAGTACAATAGAAGCGTCCACTGCTGTGTGCTCCAGCTGGCTTTTGCACACAGTGCTTGAGAGTTTTTGGTGGAGGTAAATGATCTGTTTAAGAGTTATTTAATTTTCTTGACTTTGATTAAAATATGCTCCCCCCACCCATGTTCCCAAGTACCTTTGGAAAGGCAAACGTACAGCTGGAAAAGAATAAAAGTCGAGGCACGGTCAGTGTGCCTTGCCCAGATAGGGCGTTAAGAGCATATTGAATCTTTGAGTATTATTTCTGTTGATTTCAGTTTGTAGGATTATTGTTGAAGTAGAAGCGATAGAAAGTTTTGTGGGCTTTTTTTTCGGAATGGATGGGAATCATCTGATTGCTACAGAACACAATCTGTCAGTGTAACAGAAACTCAACTCTGCTTTAAAACTCTATTAATCCGTTAGTATTTTGGTGCCCAGAAGGATTTGTGTTATGTTCCCTGGGTTATCGCACAGTTTCAATATGCTGCTTGAATTTATATCAGCTTCTGAAGCCGATAGAGTGTTCAAGAGCTTCCCCTGTTGGCTGGCAATTATTGTAGTGAAGTGTTTGGCAAGTGGTGAAGTCATGGAAACTTACTGTACGGGTTCACTCCCGTGTGTTTAGTAGAACTCAGCCCGTGTTGAGGTCTCAGTCGCAGCCCTGAGGAATTTACAATCCAAGATAACGTAGAGATTAACGAAGCTACATTGAGTTTGCTTGGCTGAAAATCGCTGGCCAAGCCAAACGTGACAAATCAGGCATGACAGATATCATACACCTTGCATTCCAGTGTTAGCGAGCCAGGGAAAATAATTCCAGTGTATAAATTAAATACAGGAGGAATTAAATTGGAATCAGGATGGGAGGAATGCGGTGGAAGATGAGGCAACTTGCATTGCCCAGTGAAAGCTTTAAAAGGGGTGGATTTCTCTGTTCAAAAATGGTACAGAAGTTGGAGATGGGATTATTTTATTCCTGAGTGCAAACTGTTTTCATAGAAAAGTGGCCCAGTAAGGGCTGAGCTTCAGTATTGTATATAAAAGTCAGGGTGAGAGAAATAGGGTTTAATCCTGGAAGATTTTAAATTCATAGAATCGTAGAATTGCCTGGGTTGGAAGGGACCTTTCAGATCACTGAGTCCAACCATCAACCCAGCACTGCCCAAACCCCCACTACCCCACGTCCCTCAGCCCCACGTCTGCCCGGCTTTTAAATCCCTCCAGGGATGGCGACTCCACCACTGCCCTGGGCAGCCTCTTCCAGTGCTTGACAACCCTTTCCGGGAAGAAATTGTTCCTAATATCCATCCTAAACCTCCCCTGGCGCAACTTGAGGCTGTTTCCTCTTGTCCCATGGCCTGTTCCTTGGGAGAAGAGACCAACTCCCCTTCGCTGAAACCTCCTTTCAGGTACCATTATAACTACTCCTCAGGCTTTTGGAGATGTGATGAGCTGAGCTGTTTGCTCTGGTTCACAAGACACCACTTCGTCCCCTCATCTTGGTCCTTCCCCCAGCATTCGAGTGCGAGTCCCGCGTAGTCGTGTGCTATAACAGGCCATTGAATTCTAATCAAACTTAAAGCTGTCCTCTCTTACCTGATCTAACAGTGATAGCGATGCGTTTTATCGCTTACAAGAGAATTGCTGTCTGTAAATTGAATGTCTTGTCAGTAAAACCATGGTTATCTCTATAACACAATTGTTACAGATCCATCGTCAAGGTCACCGTGATTCTCGCTCAGCTTTCCTGAACAGATTTATCTTGGCTGTGCGCGGTTAGATGGAAAAGACAAATAAAACACGAGAAATAATTTATTTCTTTAATTTCGAATTTGAAGATGGATAAGGTAGATGGACTGAACAAATCCTGATTTGCCTTATGCAGCTTCTGTGCGGTCTGGATTCTCACACCTTTTTTACATCAGTTATGAGTCTTATTATTTAATTTTTCTGTATGAACTGTGTTCACTTTTATGTGCTACATTATTGCAAGACTTGGCTGAGTTTACATTACACTTGCTGGTTTGTTTCATTTGGCCCTTTTCATTTTTATTCTACAGCGTTGTATATGTTCTCATTTGTTCCCATGGCAAAAGCATTGTCGGAAAATAAGAGAGAAAAATAAGAGAGAAAAGGGGGAAGCTGTGTGCTGTAAGGAGAGAAGCAATAACCTTCCCAGTCCCAAGACCTCGTAAAAAACAATTTTGGATTAAAAAACCCATAAGATGGGTGTTAGCAGGAGCTTTGAAGTTGTGAACTTAAAAAGGCAAAAGGAAACAACCTAAAAACTGGTAAGTAGAAGGAGTTAAGATCAGAAGAGTTAATAAAAGTAGGCACTGGGGCAAAAAAGAAGAGAAGGAAGGCTTGGAGCCTGTTCAGAAAAAATCAGCTACGGTGGATGGCAGGAGGAGGTGAGGATAAAGAGGCATAGTAGAACTGTCAGAAAGGCAGACACAGTTATGGATAAGTTATAGGAACCAAAAAGGGTTTAAAAGTAATAACAGAAAAAGCAAAGGTCCTGAGATTTCATGAGCAGCACTTCTTTAGAGTATGGAAATATTCTCTCCTTTGAACAGGATTAATTATTGTGTAGATTGTGAACTTGTGACGTAACTTACGCCTTCCTGTATTGTAGTTTCTTTTTTGACATCCTTTCTAAGGTGAAATTTTCTGTGCAAAAAGCCTGCAGAAAGGGTTCTCCCATCCGGATTAGCCTTTGCCAGGCTGTACAGAACATGGAACGTAAATGATTATTGAGGGGTCCAGAGCACGAGAGGGTGTGCTTATGGTCCTCCCACAGAACGGGGCGTCAGACTAATGGAGGTCATTTCCTAGAATGAAATGAAATTAACTCTGGTTTTGACCGTGAGAGGGAAGAGGGCTAATTACTAGTAATTAGGTTTATCCTCTGTGATAACTGTGTTTGTAAATATTGTGTGTAATAATACAGGTGAACCATCCTGTCTGGTAATCACACTTTGTGTTAAATTCCATAGCAAATTTTTGGCACTTCATTCACTAAAGGGAGGTACGAGAAGTAGGGAAAAGCATCTTCTTGGAATTAAGAGTAAGAAGTTTTTTCTTCTCTCTGTCTTATCCTTCCCAACTCCGCGTCCAATAAAAATAAATGAGCTTGTTTTGGTTTAGTTTGGTATTTCTTACATTCAGATTGTTTCAAATCAAAATAACACTTCCAAGGGGTCTGTGCGTCACACCTAAGCAAGCTCAGGGGTATGTTTTAATGCAGTTGATGTCCCCAGCTGGGGTATTGATAGACCCGTGGATTATTCTCCTCTTCAGTGTCCTAGTGGTAAGAGGTAGTGGGAGGAAGAGGAAAAGGGAATGTCACTTGAAGGAAAAACAAAACTCCAGTCCCAAAAAACACCTCCAGAAGCGTGGGGGAGGCCGCTTTGGAGTAGAGACAGCAGATCCCATCAGCGATTTGCCGTAAGGCTGGGTAGAGGTTGTGGCGGTACTACCTGTGACCTGGGTACAAACCTCCTACTGATGGGAGTCACAGAAGATATTTGTAACCTGCAGCTAAATAGTCCATTAAGTGATCGTGCTACGGCGTTGTTCCTCTTACTGCCTCTGAAAGCCACAGCAAATGGGTATTTAACTAATAGGTTTAGGGAATAACACCTTTTATCTTACATGTTTCTAGTAAGGTCGTTCTGGAGTTGCAAAGACTTGCGTGTGGAGCCCTGACAATCCTGCCGTGCTCTGGGCGTTATTATAAGCAGCCGTCACAGGTGATACCAACACCCTTCGGTGGAGAGGTGACCAGCTATGAACGCATTTACAATAGGTTCCTCCAGATTCTGGAGAAACCTGAATGATGAAAAAGGTCCCTCGGGGTCAGAGTGTGTTTCCCCTTTTTTTTTTGTCTTGAGGCAAGAGCACGGATGAGGAAGCTCCCGGTCAATGATGTCCTGCCCGCAAGTGAATGATTTCCTTCTCTGTTTCCTTAGGGCTTCGCAGGGCTCTTGTGCCTTCTAATTCAGTCTAAATCACTCCAGCAGCAATGTATTGTTGAGAGCTGTCAAGTGCCTTGTCCGGTTCCTAGTGCTTTAGCAACAATATTTCAGATTTCAGACTTCATGTTCCCATTGTCCCCTATACTCTGGGATCGCACTGTGCTCGCTGGCAATACGCTGGTTGGGATGAATCAGATACGGGTTATGGCACCCGTAATACGGACTGGAGTATCTCACTGGAGTCCCCAAAATAATAATAATACTAGTGAGTATGAGTCAGTGCAGGAGTGGCTAAGATTAACTCAGAGTTTCGGGGAGCCAAGAGGTGATTCATCCTTTGAAATAAAGAGAAGCTGCTAATAAACATTAATAGATATTTTCAGTTTTGTTTGCGGCGCTCGCTGTTGATATTGGGGAAGCAGCACCAGGAACTGAGAATATCCCACCGCCAGCAGCTTTGTAAGCGGTGGGGGTGTGGGTGCACGTTGTCGCTGCTGTGGACACCAGCACTTTCTGCTGCCCGATACAGCCACGCACCGTACTGGTTTTGCTGCTGCAGCAGCTGTATTTTTCCAGTCCTCAGTGCTGCTGTTTTACGCTTGAGGTTTGCTGGACATTTCCTTGAATTACTCTACGTTAAGTGAATTTGATCAACAACAAATATGTTTGATTTATAGTATTTAAAGTGGCAAGTGACTCAGTCAACAGGAAAGCCGCTCCGAAGCAGATTCACTGGACGGGACGATGAATTTGCTCTCTGCAGAGTAGATGTGTTTGCTCCTCCAACTTATGGTAGCTTGTGCCTATCTGCCAAATCATTTTAACTGGGACCTCACGAGAGCAGCCCTGAAGAAAAGGACTTGGGGGTGCTAGTGGACGAGAGGCTCAACATGAGCCGTCAGTGTCCACCAGCAGCCCAGAAAACCAATCATATCTTGGGCTGCATCAGGAGAAGCGTGGCCAGCAGGTCCAGGGAGGTGATTCTCCCCCTCTACTCCACTCTCGTGAGACCCCACCTGGAGTACTGTGTCCAGTTCTGGAGCCCCTACTACAAGAGAGATATGGACGTGCTGGAACGTGTCCAGAGAAGGGCCACGAGGATGATCCGAGGGCTGGAGCACCTCTCCTGTGAGGACAGACTGAGAGAGCTGGGGTTGTTCAGTCTGGAGAAAAGAAGGCTCCGAGGAGACCTTAGAGTGGCCTACCAGGATCTTAAGGGGGCCTACAAGAAAGCTGGTGGGGGACTTTTTGGGATGTCGGGTAATGGTAGGACTAGAGGGAATGGATTAAAACTAGAGATGGGACGATTCAGACTGGACGTTAGGAAGAAGTTCTTCACCATGAGGGTGGTGAGACACTGGCCCAGGTTGCCCAGAGAGGTGGTGGAAGCCCCATCCCTGGAAGTTTTTAAGGCCAGGCTGGACGGGGCTCTGGGCAACCTGGTCTAGTGGGAGTTGTCCCTGCCCACGGCAGGGGGTTGGAACTAGATGATCTTTAAGGTCCCTTCCAACCCTAACAATTCTATGATTCTACTCCACCGGCCATGACAGTCGCTCTGATCCCCTACAGCCTTGAAACCGTCTTCACAATTCAGTGCTGAATTCTACTGTTGTTCCCCGTGTTTCCAGCTCACGGACAACTTGCTCTCTTCAGGTGACAATTATTTTGCTCAGCTGCTGTACGACGTCTTGGACTTCCCTGCCGGTGTGACCACCTGTAAGAGAGTTTTTATGCTTTCAAGTCGCTGCAGATGTTTGGGTTGTTTTTTCTCTGGTCGAAGGAGAGAGAGAGAGGTCAGAGCCAGCCTGGAGAGTGTCATGATAAACTCATCGGTATCCAATGTGATACTGAGCTTTCTGCCCCCGGGGGTTTCGTTCCTCCCTAGACATTGCTCAAAGCGGGAGCCGGCCTGGTTTGTCACAAACACTCACCTTTTCCTGCTGTGTTTAGTGCGCCGACAACCGCCACTTTTGTTGTCTGGGCCATGCCGCAGAATGCGCTGGCCACTGCTCTTCCTCTGCCCGGCCAAAATAGTTTCATCGTGTAAACTAATAGCTCGTTTAGAAGCAGAGTCAGGAAAGAAAGCCCCAAGGGTACTTTTACTGGTCATGTTTGTTCGTGTCCTTGGTTTTTTAAAATTATTTATTCATTTTTTCCAGTACCAGGTGGGCTAAGACCTACTTCACAAACATTTCCAGAAAAAAAAGTCTTAGGCGCTTTTCTTTAACACCCATATATTCTTCCCACCTGGGGCACTGTAAAATTCACGTTTTCAATACATGCTCTAAAGCTGTGGGTTTCGTTCCTTTTATCGAGACGAAAAAGTGCTGTAACTTTCGTTGTGATGCATCTTCTGCAGTATTGGTTTCTCACTGACCTCGTGCCTGCTTTGAGGTCACCGTTCACACAAACAACCGTCCAACATTTTTCTCAGCTTTCTTACTTCTCTTTTTTAACAGAATTCTCCTGTGCGATGGGAAAAAACGCCTTTGTATCTGTGAGCTCAGAAGTACTTTTGCAATTTGCCATCCCTTTCGGTGCTCAGGTATCTCACATTCAACGCGTGCGCTGTTAAATATTCACTAAATTCCTCCTCTCAAAAACTGATTGGCTTAAAAGCTTGAGAGCGCCGAGTGCTTTGTGTCCGTATGCGTCTGCTTGCACAGGAAAAAGTCATTTCAAAGAAAGACTGTAAAGTACGTGCCTGCCCTTAGCTTTTGATAATGTTTTATTTTCCTTACGGGGAAAAGGTTGAGTAGGTGGCGGTTCCAGAGGGGCTGCCTCCATCCCTCCTCTTGGAGGTTTTTCTCTTTTCACGGCTTATAACAACCTGGTTTACAAATTGGGCTGAGCTGACTCGGCGTATTTGACCTATATCTTGTTAAAGTATTTTGTTTGTTCTGATTTTTGTGTGTGTGAGAGAGTGTGCTGGTTTGGGCTGGGGAAGAATACTGTGCTGCACGCAAAGCATTTATTCATCTGTCCTCCTCACCTATTCAAAAGCAGATAATCCTTGGCTTCACGTGAATAATCGGCTTGTACGGAAAACATTCAGATGACACTGTGTGGGCAGCTACCGTGTAAGACAGCACAACGGAGTCATCCAGATGACATATGGAATTAAGATCACATGAATATTATGTTGCTTAAAAAAAAAAGGTAAAACATTACTTTTGTGATCGGTGAAGTGATTACTATCTTTTTTTACGTGCTTGTCTTGCAGATTTTGTTAAATCAATGAGGCACCCGACTAGTTACGTCCCATCTATTAGCTCTTCTGAAAAGAGAGTTGTATTCTTGTAATAACGTGTGTAATCTTAGCGAATTTCTGTCCGCCACAGGCACCAGGAATCTTCCTGCCTTGGAAGCTGAATTACTTTGTACAAATGCTTTGTTTTTCTTTCTCACAGTATCCATTTACTACATGCTGCTTCTACGGCTTTCAGGCAGATTAACTTTCCTTTCAGATTTGAGCACACGCACGTAGTATTTGTCTCTTTCCCAGGCAGGCATTATATAAATCAGATACTTCCTAAAACTGAATGTTACTCAAGAAAACTATACAAGTTTTCCCAAGCTGAGACATCTTTCTCCATACCTTCTTACAAAAGTTGTGTCAACTCTATTTAATTAGCATTGACGTGATATCAACTGTGGATTGTACAGGCTGTTCAGAGACCTTTATGTTGCAATGCCGTGTTCCTTTTCATTGCGGGATGACTAGAGTGCTCTGCGGTACTGGCCTCCATCATCACACATTAAAATTTAACCCATTCACGTTCTGGAAAGAATGGGGTTTGCCAGGTACCGCTGCACTTCTGGGCAGTGGTAGAAACCTTCCTTTGTGGAAAGCTTGCGGCTTGAACAATTTAATGGGAAAAATTGTAACTGTTTTAGGATTTATGGATAAATATTTCTGAGGCAACAGCTAGCAACGTGTATATATACACCAAAGTTGACATTGGTGAGCATGGAGTGAGAAGAGAAGGGAAAGAAGAGCAGAAAAGGGGCGAGAATCCGGTTGTCTTTATGCTGAAGGTATTTCAAGTTTTTAGTAAGAACTCATCGAAAGATTACAAGACAATCTACTGTTGAGCCAAGTATCCTAAAAAGTGCTGAGCTCTCAAGTAGATTGAGTCTATTGTGTTTTTCTTCTGCTCTAAACAGTTGATTAACTCCTTCCAATTAAATGTACGTTTCAGAGTGGGAACATTCCTGTGGCCTTGCGAAAGCCAGCCAAACTCAAGGTGATTCATAGGAAGACTCTCCTTTGTGGGGATCCTGAATTAATCAAAAGACTTACGGAGAGAATAATGCAGGTATCCAACATCCTGAAAGACTGAACAGTTTTGTTCAACTTCTTTTTATACGGTCTTCTATTTTTATTCGTCTCATTCTGCATGCGCACTGTACGTAAAATGATATTGCTACATGAAAAGAATGTAAACATTATACTTCCCCTCTTTCTGTTGTGTAATAAGTCTTCACATTGTTTTTAGTTTGCAAAATTGAAGTGGATTAGTCAGTTGCTAATTATTTATTAAACAGAACAGTTGGCAGCGTAAGTTATTTTGGAAGTTTGCATCTCTGTGCTGGCTCCCCGTGTATCTCGCACTAACCGAGAGCTATTTCCCTTCACTTTAAGAGCACCTGGCGGCCTCTCTCTTTGCCGTCCTTCTTCTTTCACACTCAGCTGCAACGTGGCCTTTGTCTTGTTCCTGATATTACTAGTTCAGAAAAGTCGTGGAAAAAAAAAAAACAACAAGAAAAAAGGCAAAAATCAGCTTCTAGTTGCTTATGTTTTTGCATCTACAGATACAAAGAGTAAGGAATTACTTAGTATAATCCACTGAGCTAGAAGCCAATACAACAGGATGAAATCCGTAAAATAAAGTTAAGATTTGAATGTGTGAAAGCTTCTTAAGAGTGAAATCTACGAAGAAAGGGACACTTGATAAAAGTTGTGGAAAATCCCAGCACGGTGGATTTCTATAGAACAAACTACAGCAAATCCTGTCTGTAGCGAGCAGCCTGTATGGAGATACGCCGGATGATCAAATCCAGCAGGTCTGTCTAGTTTTTTTCTGAATGGCGTAGAACAACGGGATGCCAAAGATAAAGAAAAAAGTTAACTTTGAAATCCTATACTAAAGTTCTAATTATCTGATGTAATAACAGCCAGCAACAAGGGGAACATAAGCTGGTATTAAGGTGAACTGCAAAATGAAAACTCACTCCAAAGGTTCATCTAAATCCTTCTACTTGGTCACTTATTTCCCACTCAATACAAGAACACATTTTCACTGTAACTTTTCATTATCTTCTTTGAAAGCTATGACTTTTTTCACAAGAAATTGGATTTATGTGACCTCAGATACCAGAGAATAACATTTTTGGAGCTTTTGATGGAGAAAGTTAAATAAGTTTACAAAGGGCAGTATTATTATAAAGCTTATTTAAGCTTACTTTATGCTGAGTTGCCTTGGCAGTTTGCCCACTGGGAGTATTCAACCCTCACATTGGAAAAAGCTCCTTTTGCAATTTTCATTTTGAATTAACATTTGAGATTACTTCGAAGAAGCCGTGGCTTCTGACAGCTAAAGAGAGTACCAGATCCCTGGGAAAAAATAAAAATAACAAAAAAGAAAAAATTGTTCTTTTGATTGGTTTCACAACACGCCTTAAAAAATTAGAGGCGTTTTTGGAAGGTCAGAACGACTTTTCCAAATTACGTTGCCTGATGCTGAGAAGCAGCACTAGGTTCACTAAAGGCCTGCAGAAAGTCACTGATAAGGTAGAGAATAGGAGGGAAACTACTTTGATATGGCTGGTACGTTTGCGTAGAAAGTTGTGTAGTGATTTATTCTGAATTTTAATGACGACCAAACACGCTACATAATTTGGACCTCATTGCTATAGCTCGAGGGTAGATGTCTTGAGTTGAAACCTCGTACAAATTGTCTTTTTGCTGCCATTGGCAATCCTGCACTGGGAGTGCATGTCTTGGCTGGGAAAAAGAACGGTCTTCTGTCATTAGGCAACAGAATTGAGCAAGAGGTGGGATCTTGTGCTGGGATGGAGAAACGAGATGTTTTCTTGGAAATACATCAGAAGGTCAAGAATTTATATGTACCATCAAAGCCAAAGGACTAAACTAAAGAACAGCCTGCTGCTTTGTAGAGGGAGCAAGATTATTCATACTTTCTCCAGTCATTTTGAGGATGGATATCTTCTAGGCATGAATCAATCCCAGATGGTGGGAGCAGCTTCCCATGTTGATAGGGATATCTCATTTCTGCCGCCTGCTTTCTGCTGGCCACGATGGTGGCTGGTATCGGAGACAGGGTATGGAAGGCTGACAGTTCCTGTGTACTCTCCGATACGTTCACTGTTTACATAAAGCAGAGGGAAAAACTGTCACTCTACGCTGCTTTCAGTTCTAGTGGAGAAAGCAGCTCCAAAAAGACTAAAGGAAAAGCCTGGGTGCCAGAGCAGAACTTCACAGCGCATGCAGGAGAAGCTGATGCATTTCAAATGGGCAACTTTTTAATTCATTTTTCTTTCCTTGCTCTGTAGGCAGGAGGAACAGAAAAGGCTATGCTCTCCCACTTTTGGGGCTTTCGTAACCATTTTGATCCCTGTTTTTCTGCTAAAAAAACCCCCAAACACTGTAACCAGCTACTGAATATTCCCACTGAGGTCGTCTGCCTGACTGTAGTCTTTATTGGGGTTCGGGACCTGCCCTGTTTGCAGTGACTGAAATCGATAGATTTTCCCGGTTTATTGGATTTGTTTCTAACAGTATAAACTAATTCTCCTGCATCGCAATCCATTTGTCTTTAATGTGGAAGTGTTTTAGGAAAAAGAACGAGATTAGAGTAACTGCTATACAAAGTGTTCCCAAAAAGCCCAGCAAACAAAAGGAGCCAAGATTGTGACGAACGTAGCTCGGGGCTATTGTGACTTGTGGCCATAAATGCAGGAAGTCATTTTCCTCCTGGATCCTTTTTAAATATAAGAGCAAAATAAAAGTCTGGTGACTGTAGTACAGTGCGTGGGAGATACTGAAAGGTCACCTAAAGGTCTCGGCCAGAGGGTGGAGGTATCCCCAGGTTTTGGCAGAACAAGAGCTTTTGAAAGGATGGGTGATTTTTGTTTGCATATATGAATTCATAACTCTTTTAATTCTTTTAGGACCTTACCACTAACGCGCCGGCATCTGAGACGGAATTACATCGTTTAACAGCACTTCCTTTCTTAACAGTCAAATAACGTGGTAGGATGTCCCTGTTCTCGTGCTCTGAACAGTATGTTCACAGAATTGCGTAGAGAAACTCTTCGTTTCTGTTTCCATTGTGTCAGCTACAAGAAGTACATGCGGAAGCTTTAGACATTTTAATAATTAACTGGAGAACTGTCTAGATTGATTAAAAACCCCAGATAAACACCATGTATATCACGGAATCATGGAATTTTTCAGAGTTGGAAGGGACCTCTAGAGACCATCTAGTCCCACTCCCCTGCCGAAGCAGGATTGCCCAGAGCACATCACTCAGGGCTGCGTCCAGGCGGGGCTTGGAAGTCTCCAGAGAAGGGACTCCACACCCTCCCTGGGCAGCCTGTTCCAGGGCTCTGCTCTGTCACCCTCGCCGTAAAGAAGTTTTTTCTTGAAATGAATTAACCGTACTGAGATAATAAATCAAAACAATTTAATCTCCTGAACTTTACCTTCTTTAGTACAGATCAAATAGCGTACATGTTTTTCTCCACATGTGCAGGATTAATTCTCTCTCTCTGTGTTATTTTCTATGATCAATAGGTAATTTTCAGCTTTTAGTTGCAATTCAACCAACAGTCCTTTCACTGCTTTCTCAGGAGACTTTATTAACGTTTGTATTTGTACATTATACACGTGCTCTTTAATGCCTCTATAAATATATTGTTTATGAGGACTTTTTTTGGTGCTAAGGTTTAGCTCAGTATCTTGCTATTGGGTTTTTGACTCAACCGCATGTTTTTCGTGTTGCATTTCACAGTTACCTCTTGAAAATTTGACCTGGCATCACGTTCAGCAAAGAAAATATGGTTTATTGTTTATCTGGCCATCTCATTTTCCAGTTGCATATTTCCTGCGGTTGACTGATTTTTCCTGAATGTTTTGAAAAATGAAATTTTATCTGTAAATATTCTTCCTTCACTACTAATTCTGCATTCTGCCTTGCTTTGTACTGAACCCTGAGGGCAAACCCAGTTGCTTTCACTTTAGATTCAGACAAACAGAAATGAAAGTTTGGTGAGATAAACAGCGTTTGCACATTACAGGAACTCTTCCTTTAAAATTCAATCTGCAAATCAAAGTTCTTAGAATATGAAATTCAGCACTTGGAGCGACATGGTGTTCTGTGGAGTAGCTGGGAATGGGGTTGGGGTTGGTGGAAATCTTTCAGGCTGTTTCACTTCGTAGTGTTTCCCAGAAAAAGTGTTCTTTTTCTTTCCTCCGCTAATTAAATACGTGCTAGATGCGAAGGGCAGCACTGGTTTGGATAAAAAGGACAGGTCAAGTGGTTAAAGAACTACCTAGAAGGACGATTCAATGCCCGTGAGGCGTCAAGCACCTAGATGAATTTTGTCTTACTTCCTATTTCCGTTACAGAAAATTGTAAAAGCCCGTAGACTTCTTGAAGGTAGGATCCAGCCTTTAATGTCTTCCTGTTTCACACCCTCCCTTGTAGATTGTAGTCGTTCTTTACCGCACGATCACACATTCAAAATAAAGCATATCCTTTACTAATGTGAGAATGGGAACTGTAGTAAAACATAAGATAGCAGCGCAGAATGTGATTGCAAGACTGGGCTTTCTGTAATTTATTTAATTTTGCTTAATTTTGTCTCTGTCTGGATTCCCAGCAGGATTATAGATAGCGCAGAGAAAAACTGTGAAGTAATCAGCATTCCAGAAACCATGCAGCGGACTCTGGAGGGAAGCATGCAAGCAAATTAAGTATTGCATATTTCATTTCATTAGCGGTTAGAAATTATGTTGATCAGAATATAAGCAGAAGCTGACGGTTGACAATTTTTGTCTCAAGGGGAAAAAAAAATGTTTAATTTTAAGTTGAAGCATTTAAATTAAAAAAAAACAACCAACAACTTAGATTTGTTGAAAGGAAATATTTAAACTTACATTTGTAAAGTTTCATTTCAATATTTTTTTTCATAATTTATAAATATTTTTCCAAACAAAAAAGGGGACAAAATTCATGCACGTTTTCCAAGCATTTAGTATACTGGCATTTTAGCCCCCTCAAGTTCTCCGGGGAAAATGTAATTCTGGTCTCAATGTTAAAGGAGATGATGTAGTTTACAACGCAGCTTTAAGTCAAGATTGACTATTGCTAGCTACAACAACGTCAATTTCAAGTTAAGTTATTCAAGGTCTCGTGGGAGCGGTGAGAAGTCTTCTAAAAACTAGCCCATGGTGCTACCTTTTGGGTAACTTGCCCCGGGACTGGAAAACCATCACTGCAAGTTTCACCACAGTTCTCATGAAAAGGTTTGGTTTTTCCCTCCAGGCTGCCTTTGCTAGAAGCAGCTCACCTGCCTTACCCATATTCAGCAAAAGTCTTATTTCCGAGAGAGGTTCTCGGTAAGTGTTTTGGGAAAGATTTGGGGTTTTGCTGTGGTATTACCCATGTAAACGTTTAGGGGGCAGGTCAAAACAAGAGCTGAGTAAGAGAGATGAAAACAGACAACATTGTGTAATCTTTTTGTGTTATCTCGAATTTCAGTTTTATTTATTACGACCTTCATTATTCACTCTTAGTTTTCCAGTTTGATTTTCTAAATCCCTTTGCCAGTCCCAGCCAGAATCTGCTGGGTACTGTTAACTTTTGAAAGTTCCTCTTCTTCGGTGTGGGCAGTTTGAGAAAGAGGTTTAGGATCAAGGTCAGGGGTTTGGTAGACCCAAGGACCGGGTAAGAGGCTTCAATAAGCTCCTGGATGAACGAGGCACTTGAGTGTGGTCTTGCAAAGAAGAGAAGGAGAAGGAATGAGGTTCAGAATTACCTGCCCGCAAAAACACAAACAATTTTTTGTGTTCTTTTGCTATCTCTTGCTGAGAAGAGCTTGTTGGGAGAAGACAAGGAAAGGGCACTCTGGCTATCAATCACTTTGTACTTCATCAGTTTTCCCTGTTTCCCCCCCCAAGACACTCTAAGAATACCATGTCTACAACCTTCTTCTAGCAGGAAGTTAGATCTTATAATGAATGTCTTTTTTCTGCAGCAAACATTTTTTGCTTGAATTAGGGCTACTGAATTTACACTGTACTATTTCTGCTGAGTATAAATTTCACGTGGAAATGTCTCATGAAGTAGAAATTTCACAAGGCGTTTCACTTGCAATTCTTTTCTCCTTCTTCTTTTGATAGTTGGTTCATAGTCCATTCCTGTTCTTCTTTAACATTGGCTGGTGCAAGGTTTCTAGCAAGAGAGAGGACACCCATATTTATTAACAAACGGTTTCACAGCATACCAGAAATCACAAACTGTTTGGGAACCGAGGATACATGGCAGCAGACAGCTAAACGGCAGAGAAAAACCATGAAGCCAAAAGAGAGACAACTATAAATGCACAATTTAATTCCCCCAAAAATTTCAGCAGCTCTACGTTGGCAAGTGCCCTCTGTGGTTTAGAAATGAAATATTATTAAAAGTTAATCCGGGAGGCTTTCCTCCTCAGGCCAAGTGTAACACAGAAAAGCAGAAGGTGTGCGAGCCTGGTCATGTACTCATGGACCTCTCTCTTCCCGCGTGGCCGGGATGTGAGCTTGCCTAGTCATCCTCCCGCCTCCATCATCCCCTGCCGGTGCTGGTGCCGCTGCTCCCGAGTGGTGTGAACTGGCTCAACCTTCTGAGAGTTGAGTCACTCACGTGTTGCGCGGTACAAAGACTGTGGAGAAGCTCTTGGATTCCTTGTGCCACTTTATCAGCATCTGGCTGGTTTACAGGAGCAGCTCGTTGAGAAAGCCTGTGACCAAACGGGTATAGCGTGGGTACAGACAGATCCACCTTCCTTTTCCCTCTTGACCTGTCATCCGAAGTTTCGGCCCTATCTGTGAGACCCCACCTTGAGTATTAGCATTCAGCTTTGGAGTCCTCAGCACAGGAAGGACACGGAGCTGTTGGAGCGGGGTCAGAGGAAGCCCCGGAGATGCTGGGAGGGCTGGAGCCCCTCTGCTGGGAGGACAGGCTGAGAGAGCTGGGGGGGTTCAGCCTGGAGAAGAGAAGGCTCCGGGGAGACCTTCCAGCCCCTGCCAGTCCCTAAAGGGGCTCCAGGAAAGCTGGGGAGGGACTCTGGATCAGGGAGGGGAGTGACAGGATGAGGGGGGACGGTTTTAAGCTGAAAGAGGGGAGATTTAGATGAGATCTTGTGAAGAAATTGTTTGCTGTGAGGGTGGTGAGCCCCTGGCCCAGGTTGCCCAGAGAAGCTGTGGCTGCCCCATCCCTGGAGGGGTTCAAGGCCAGGTTGGACGGGGCTTGGAGCACCCTGGGCTGGTGGGAGGTGTCCCTGCCCAGGGCAGGGGGTGGCACTGGGTGGGCTTCAAGGTCCCTTCCCACCCAAGCCATTCTGTGATTCTATGATTTAACCATGACCTCCAAAGCTGTAGCTTTTCAATAGACTGAGTTGTGTTACTCTTGTTTTACCCAAGGAAGCAGAAGGCAGCGCGCTTTTGTTCTAGTTTTGCTATTGGAGCCTGCGTAGAAAAAGTGATTATGTGTAAGCTGGAAAAAAAAACCAACCCACCCAAACCAACAAACGCACGCGTGGAGCTATATAAATAATGTTTCTTTTTTCAAAAACTTATGAGTTAGAGGGTTGGTGGTACAGGTCACAGGCTTGTTACTGCAGATTGCCACGTATGATAGCAGAAACATTGCAGTTCAGCCTTTTTCTGGAGCTTTTCCCGTAATAATGCAATGTGGCCTTCAAAAACCTGCCTGGCTACTTTAAGTGTTTACAAGAGGGTAAGGAAGGTACGGTGGGCTCTGTTATGTAGCTCTTTTTAAGTATTAATAGACAGAAATGATCTTTCAACTCTTTCCCCAGGCAGTTTCTTCCCTTCTAAAATATAGCGTACATTGAAGCCTGATCTGTTTGCAATAGTATGATAAATGTGTGACCGCTAGTGTTCAGCAGAAAACAGAAATCATATTTGAATATCAGTTACTAGCTGAAAAATGGGAATTGCTACCCCTACACAATGGGGTCGGCTCAGCACGCACTTACGCAGGGTCAAAGGGAGTTTCAGTTCCAAACAGGTGATGGATTCTTGAGAATAAATGATACGAGTTTTGGCCAGTAACGCTGGAAATACAATGTATGGTGTTACAGCGTCAAAAGTCTTTGAAATAGAGTTTTTGCCCTGAGCTCCCTACCTGCCATGGGAAATAACCTGAGTGCATCTAGTACCGCTGGTCTCAGACAGACTGAGGAAATTCAGGGTTGTGTTTATCACTGACAATAAAATTTTCGTATAGAGCATTTTTTTTTATCTTTTGGATAAAATGAGACGTCTGCTTTCCCCCTTAACGCTAGAAAATATTAAAAGCCTTTTGAACACGATGCTAGCACAGCCAGCAGTGTCTTCTGGGAAAGGAGATCACAGGAAATTAGCAGTGTGAGAACATTTTACTAATTGAGGATTTGATTATTTTTTATGTGAGGAAGCTGCCTTACTAAAGTAATCCTACTTAATTGGCCCTCCATCTTGAAAATTGTCTGCTTTTGCAAAGCCAGAAAATACTGTATCTCAGTAAATGCTGCAGCAGGGACCCTCCTTGGCCTTTCAGCCCCTTTTGCCAGGTTGCTCTCTGAGCTCGCAGCCGTGTTTTCACCACGATTTACAAGCTGCAGAGGTAGGACCAGCCAAGGATGCACTTGTTCCATCCTCCAGATCAGTGGATCGGTTCCTGCTGCTGTGCGAGCCAAAGAAGGGAGAGGAAGGCAGGTACAGGAACGTCCCCAGACCTCCTCCTGGGCTGAGCTGATGTTGGAGGTATCTACTCCACTCCAGCCTGTCAAGTCTGGACTTTCCTTAATGTGGCAGCCTCGGAAGCCCTTTGAAATGTTAGATGTCTCCCCTTCACATCAGTTCCAGGCCAGCTTAGGGAAAAAAACCTCGGTCTGAATTCTCAGTCTGAATTAGATGTGTTCTTCCTGTCCTTCAGGGGTAACTCGGAAACGACGATGACGTTGTGCGTGGTGTCCTCATGCTGCTACCAGCACTCGATTGGGTGTTTTTCTACTGTAAACAGAGGTTTCCCTTCCTTCATCGGGATGTGCACGCGGAAGCAGGACCTCTGGTGTTTCAGGCAGCCGCCCAACCTCACAACTGGTTTCAGGTTTTTGTGTTGTTTTGCATTGGTTTTTTTGTTTTTTTGTTTTTGTTTTTTTCCACTGTTACACTACGGTTACCACCATTGTTATCAGTTACTTGGTAGGAGATAAAATCCTGCAGCCCATTCTTCTATGTGTAATTTCCAAACCTCTGGATCTGGCATGGGAGGTTGAACTTTGCAGCCACACTCAGTAACTACAAGAGAAACCAAGAACTTTGCATCCAAAAGGCATTTTGCCCTTCTCTTCCTTCTGACCCAAAGCCTAGAATTTACTTTCTTTTAGGAAGGAAATTCCTAGCCATCCACTGTGCGGTGGATATTTCTATTTATATCTATGCAGTTGCTTGCTGCCATCTGTCATGAGCAGTTCGTCAACAGAGGAGAGCTCAGGCAGGTGGTGGGATGCTGTGGTGGTCTCCAAGTGAGTAGTTCCAGGACCACCATAGTGTGGCCCATGTAGAGGGGGTTAAAGTGCAGAACCATAGACCAGGCCAGGTTGGAAGGGACCTTGAAAGATCACCTGGTCAAACCTTTCATGGGACAGGGAGCTTAGATGAGAGTATCTATCTAGATGATCTAGAACATCATAGAGTTCTCTGTTGAAGAGGAGGTGCCTCTAACAAGGCTTTCCTGCAGCTTGGGTGGATTCTTGTCTGTCTCCTTACGCTTTATTCTCTTCACTGGATCTGGTTCATGTTCTTCCCCCATAGGAGTTTTGACACTTTGTCTCTCAGGCTCTGGACTGATCTCCAGCCAGTGGATGACAAATTCCTCTTCAAGTTCTTCTATATTTAGTCATTTGGTGGCTGTGTTTCACCAGAATTCAAGTGAAACTAACCCGATAGCAGTCTGATCCTAAACGCTCCAATTCTATGTCCGCTAAGGTGACCTCAAGCTCTACAGATTCCCTTCCTTAATGACTACCTTCACCTTCGCGTCCTTGACCGTCAGACACCCTACCTCAAAGTGTAAAAACATGAAGTTGTAGGTGTGGAAAGGTCAAATATGAAAAATAATAATGTAATTTCATTTCAGCCTGCCACTAACAGCATGAAATGAAAAACAACGCTGTGTTAGGTAAGGAAGAGCTGATTGCATGTAGAGAGGCCCCAGTCCTCAGCTGTCACATGTTCTGCCTGACTCCAACCCACATCATTTAAAACAGGAAACCCAGAAAAATCTGTTTCCTCCAGATCCCGTTGACGTAATGGTATACAAGGTAATTAATATTCTGGATTTCAACCTGGGCCACTGAAATCCTCAAAGGCAAAATGAGACAAGAAAGCAAACAAAACATTTCCTTTCTTTTCCAGAGAAAGATAAATAGGAACAGCTAAGCAAGCTCTGACAAGCTTTAAAATCTGATATGAAATCGGATTGCATTATACCACCTAAAGAGGATGCCGGAGTCATCAAATTGATAAGAATTGGTTGTTCCAGCTAACTCTTATCTGTTCTGTTCTCTTAAATCTATCTGTCTGTTCTGTTAAATTAAACTTCTGTTTTAGGAGGAAAAACATAACAGACTAGAAACTCTCTTAATCCAGAACTGAAATGCTGCCTGTGTGACTAAAAGGCGATGGTTTAAAAGGCCTAAATAATTGCTGGACACGAGAGGAAGCACAGCAAATCATCTCTCAAAACATTTATTGGGGTTTTTTTTGTTGTTCTTGAGCTGTTTAGTTGGGAAACAACTCCTGGAGGTAGGAAATCTGCAGCACAATAGTGGAACAGGTCTCTGAATGGTGGAGGCCGGTTATTTCAGGATGGCATTCAACTTTAGCTTAAAAAGCAGACAAATGTACTTGATGTTTACGACCCTTTCCCCTGTCCTTGCCCAAATTCGATTAAGTAGGTGGGAAGAGAGCGGGAAACAGACAGACCGGCCGTGCTTCCCCCCTCCGCGTGGAGGTGGCTGTTGGTCTGCAGCAGGCCGAAGTCGATGGTACGTGTGATAAATTGATTGAGTTTACTCTTTTGGTGTATCCACCCGGCTGTGCTGTCGGAGACGAGACGGTGTCCTGGTGCATTTTAAAGTTGTTCTTTTAATGAAGAACGCGGTGCCTGGCAAGAGGTTTGATTTTTACCAGCTTCACGTTTCCCTCCTTTCCTTGGCCACCAGGTAAGAGGGTGGTGCAGGATGTAAAAACACACACCGGTCTCCGCTGGGTTTAATGAGTACAGTTTTAAAACTAATTTCATACAAATTTTTCGCTCCATTTAATTTTTTTTTTTTTTTTTTGATACGTGAGTGGAGTTATGTATCCAACACCACGCACGCGAAGGCCTCGGATGCTGCCAAAGAACACAAGTTATACAAGCGGGCATGTCGCAGGCTGACTCCGTGACTCAGGCCTTGGCAGCTGCCCCGTAAACAAAGCTACCGAATTGGGTCGGATCTGTCTGATCACGGGACGCGCTGCGCAGCTCATGTTCAAAGACCGGCTTTAAAGAATTACTAGAGAGTGAAAATTTGATCAAAATGCATGGATTACTAATTGAGCTGAAAAATTAGAGGCTGCTTCAGGGATCCGATTATAATGGTTTGTTTCAGCCTCTGAGTTTTAATCAGACACGAATACATGCTAAATCTAAAGCAAAGATTTACATTCTCTTTCTGTACGGCTGTAACTTACGTTTCTGCTTTAGGGCTCCGACTCCTGTGCCAAACACCCCTGTCAGCGATGCTGATGGCCCGCAAAACCCGATTTCGGATATCAGACAAATATTGAGGATCCGCTAGCGCAGGTTGCTTTGTGGATGATTAAGGGCCTGTTCATACGTTCTGAGTGTTTTAAAATATACGAGAAGTAACAGCGTGCAAGGGGAAAAAAAGTAAAGTAAATAATTAGAAAGCAATAACTATGATTCTGCAGGTCAGGTCTTTCCTCACAGTTACATTATAGAGGCAGCCAAGTTCCAAGAGATGCTGCTTATTAACTGCTATTTGCCAGTTTCTAAAAGTATAAAATTTATTTATACTCCAAAGTTTGATAGCAATGAGTGTTAAGGGTTTGTTAATACTTCTTGAGGATACCTTTGCTGGCATAAAACTGCCTGCTTGATTGATAGCAAGCCCCCTGAGCCAAATCCCTATAAATATTAAAAAAATTCAGCATGATTCCTATACCAAAATGCTGGACTGTCCATAGGCAGCTCTGGGCTGATCTGCACCCGCGACTGTAAAGTCTCGTGACGGCTCTTCCTTTCTCTTTTCATTTCTTCTAGAATGTTGTTTGTTGACTTTCCGGAACTGGGGACTCCGTCACCACTCCCCGGAGAGGAGGGAAAGAGTATTTGTGGTCAGTTTGCTTCGGCATTGACATTTCATTTGGAAATTGCACGTGAGATCTCAGTTTATGCACATTTTCAACTCCCATTAGCGAATCTTGACAGTTTGTCTCACGCTCTGGAGCAGCGTTTGCCATTAGTTAGTGCCCAAGTCCGTGTAAGTTAACGCTTTCTTCGGCATTTCTTCCGGAGTTGGGCAGCTCAGAACCTGTGACCCAACACATTTGGAGATGAACTTTAGTTTTCCGGGACAGGCCACAAATGACTTTTTAATGGAATGTTTCTTTGAATATCCAGAAATTAAGGGAAGCTGGAGGCAGAGATCTACCTAAGACAGCTAATGCAGCCCACTTTTCTCTGCAAGGCGGAGAGCAATGTCACGCAGGAGGCGTTGGAGTGAGGCAGAAGATTCCAGCTGGTTTCTTTGGGGGATTCTTGCAGAGTTCTCGCCTTTCCTGACTACAAGAGCTGCCCTAAACCCTTACTCCTCATAGGAGAGCTTGGCAAAGAGGGAAAGCTCGGTGCCCACAGGACCTGTATGCGGTTAATGCCTCAGTGCTATACGTTGTCTCAAAACTTTGTCTATAGCACTGAGCTGGACTCAGATTTGGGCGACCACCACGCCAGTTTGGCCCACTGACATGGATGGGATCTAAGCGTTTCCCTGAAGGTGAGTGTGCATTTTCAGCCATTGCTTTACATACAGATGTTCCTGCAAAGTGACCAATGTTTCCGTGCCGAAGTTCCATTTAATTTGAGAACAAAAATATTTTGGTGTAAATCATAGAATCATGGAATGGTTTGGGTTGGAAAGGACCTTAAAGATCATCTAGTTCTAACCGCCTGTCCTGGGCAGGGACACCTCCAACCAAGGTAAATGCAGCACCAGGGCTTGAAATTTACAGAAACTGAGCATACATAGTTCATTTAAACAGCTATGATTGCTTTTCAAGGTATCACTAATTGAAAATGCCATTAGCAAATTTTAATATGTTTTGGAACAGACCCCACGGATCTTTGTTGGCACCCTGGAGTATTTTAATTTATGCTCCCAATGTATTTTCATGGTCAAACGTTGTGAGAAGCTCTCCTTGGAAAAGATGTTTGAATTTCATTCCAGCGTGTAGAGTGATTACCGAGCCATTCTTCTTCCTTAGGCTGTATAAATATTTTTTTCCCAACTGTTTATGGTGTGATGACAACTTGAGGGGAAAATTAATGGCCAAAAGCCACCTTACTATTCATGCCAGTATGTATACAGACTCTCTGATGTTTGTAAAATGAATCTTATGCTTTTAGCCGCAGAGTTTGCACCAGGTATGTGCCATAGACAAACATCGAGACTGGAAGAAACAGCTACTTATCTTCAGTGCAGCTCAGTAGGACAAACTTTGTAATTTATGGAAACCTTTTGTTCTCCATTTGTTTTTTTTTGAATGGTTGACGTATTAGACAGAATGAGGAATGACAAGGAATAATGAGGCTACTCAGATGATATATTTGATGACTTTTCAAGGGGCACAGTCCCGGAGATGGGCCTTCTGAACACATTTGTTTTTTTTTTTTTTTTTGCTTTGGCCACACTTTAACACAATATTTTTATTTATTTTTTTTTTAAGGTAGAACTCACTGGACAGTTCTGTTCATTAAATGCAATGGCGATGTTTGCTTTCTTCTGCTTTTTTTGCTTGCCATTATTCTTTGGATGGGCAGCTTTCAAAGGGAAGTTGTTTCTTTGGGAGGGGTTTGGGGTTTTTGTTTTGTTTCCCCTTCTACAAGTAAAAAATAATGCTGGCAGCTCAGACACCGGGAGGAGAAAAACCCATATGAAAAAAAGTAAATTCCTCCTGCCGCAAAGACTCTGTCACGAAATATTTGGGAAATGTCCAGCGCGTAGAATCGCAAGTATTTCAGTGACCGTGAAGTTGATCCATCTATGATAATATATAAAATAATATATGTTATAACATGTTAGGCAATAGATTTGCTTCAGCAGGTGGAATTTGAGATATATATAATATGTCAAAGATAATACATCGGTTAATGTGTGAGTGTTTACATTAAAGAGCAAATCTAATTTTGATATAATTCAGGAACTGAGAAGAAAAAATGAAACTGCAAATTGGACTTAGAGTAGGTAAAACCTGCTCAATGAAATGTTGTTTATATAGATTTAAGCATATTCCATGAGCTTCACGGAACAGATTTGGCAGACGAACGTCACTGAAAAATAATGCTTTATGATTTTTAGAGGAGTTACTATCTTCAGGTACATGCGTAAATAGTGTATAGTCTAGAATACCATAATAAGAATAAATAATAGAACAGATATTTTATCTCTAGAATAAATAATAGTCTAGAACAAAAGAATTTCTATTGTATGTGTGTTCTGTGAGTGTGTAAATATATAGATACATAGATGTGGAGATATGTGTGTGTGTGGGTATAAATATATATAAATGAAATGGTGATGTACAGAGGGTGTGAAAGTGAAAGTGAAAGTGTAGCAGTCCTTGTATGGAGTCAATACTGTTCTTCCTCGAGGGAAATGTGAGTATAAGACGACGTGCTGGCGTAGCGTTGGGCAGGCACCGATACCTAGGTTTAGCTGCATTTTCTCTAGCCTTGCATTAATATATACCACGGCAAGAAACTCCCTTAAATCCAAACAGCAGCAGCGGTTTTGATAAGTGTCAGCTAATTTGTAAGCCTTGCTGAGGGCTGTGTGTTCAAACAGCCTGTCAAATGCAGAAACCCCCTCCCCCCCCAAAAAAACCCCACAATGCTCCGTAAAGGAACACTCGATCTGTTTGAAGTGAGTTTGCCAGAAGGATTTTGTCCAAGGAAGATGATTCACTTTTGTAGCAGCTGCTCCAGAATCGGTGGCGGAGACGTGAGTGTTTTCTGCCCATCTGTGGGTCTTTGGGAACGTCGGCGTGTAAGGGAGGTTGACTGCTGGTACCGGTAATTGCAGCAACGCGTCCTCAAGGTCAAACGCCGTACAAGGTTCTGAAGTGTTAGTCATTTATGTAAATAGGAATGGCTTAGGTGAGCTCAACTCCAACTATTTCTCTGAAGAGTTTTACGTTCCTCCGTTCCAAAAATATCTTTATTTCCTCTTCTCTTCTGTGGGTTTTGCTTGCAGCTGTGGCAAAGTGCACTCGAAGTTGTCTTTGGGCTTTTTTTTTTTTTTTCCGAAAGCAGGCAGAAGTGTGCTCGCTCTCCTCTCCTATAGTGAAGAGTTCAAAGCCGTGTAACTGAGCGCCTTATTTCCTATTCTTCTTTATTTCTTCTTGATCTTCTTCAAGATTGCGGCTGCTGAGGAAATCTCACGTTGCAAAGAGAAAAATGCTCCTGAGATACCTTGGGCCACTGCTGTGGAGCTGGAGTATCATGTGAGCTAATAAACTGGCCTCACGGTTTGTCTGAAATTGGTGAAATGAGTGATAACTCCAGTGAATTTGTTCTTGGTGACTGCTGAAGAGGCGCAGTGGGTTTTTGGTGTAGCTGGAGTGTAGGTCACGGCTGAAATGCTGGGGTTTGAGGTAGTCCAGGGGAAAGATGCAGAGAAGGCCGCGGTGAGGTCAGGGTGATAGGTAAGGGAATTAAATAGATCTTTTGCGTTCTTCTTGGGTGTCGCCGCAATGAATTTCCGCTTGATGAGGCTAAATCTGGAGCCTTAAACCATCCAGAAATCCTGGAGCAGATGTCAGACCTGTCACCAGGTGACCATAGAATCATAGGATAGTTTAGGTTGGAAGGGACCTTTAAGATCAAGTCCAACCATCAGCCCAGCACTGCCCAAACCCCCACTACCCCATGTCCCTCAGCCCCACGTCTGCCCGGCTTTTAAATCCCTCCAGGGATGGCGACTCCACCACTGCCCTGGGCAGCCTCTTCCAATGCTTGACAACCCTTTGGGTGTAGAAATTTTTCCTAATACCCAATCCAAACCTCCCCTGGTGCAAATTGAGGCTGTTTCCTCTTGTCCCATGGCCTGTTCCTTGGGAGAAGAGCCCGACCCCCCCTGGCTCCCCCCTCCTTTCAGGGAGCTGGAGAGAGCGAGAAGGGTGCTCCTTCTGTCCTGGCCTCTCTGCAGGGGGGCTGGAAACCCTCCCCTGAAAGTAAAAAGTGCAATTCTTTGGCAAGAACTTAATTCTGCCCCTGCAGCGATAATCATCTCCGTAAGGTTTGCCCAGCAGTGAATTAGCCCAGAGCTTGGGGGAAAATAAAAGGAGCTGAATATGTGACTGTTGCAAACGCTTCACTGCTTAAAGCATGATTGCTTGAAATAGATTAATTATTTTTTTTCATTAAGGTTGATTTTTACTGTGAAGATCCTCATTTAATTCTCTGAATCCCTGAGAATAGCGTGTTAGACTGTCTCCGTATGCAACACTCAGGTTCAGATTTGGTCCACGATTCATAATAACGGCCTTCCGCAAAAACAACGGGATTAAGTTACTTATTTCAAAGCCGGTTTAGGTTTAGCCTCTTTGCACCTTACATATATTTTTACCTGACCTGTTCTCTTCCTGTTTACTGTCCTCTTCAGAGTAAGAGCATAACTCTTCTTGTTTCCTGCCCCTCTCAGTTTGAATTACAAATTTGACCTGACATTAAGCTGTTCCTTTTTGCACCGGAGGAGGAGGAAAAAAAAAAATAAAATAACAACCCCCAAGTCATATGGTGTTATCCTTCACTTTCATTGAACCATCTGGACTCCTGGAGCCAGAGCTGAAAACTGTCAGCGTCTCTTGATGCAAAGCAAATAGACGGAGGGAAAAGGGAAGTTCAGGCTGGAGAATCATCCTGTAGAACGTTTTGAGCAGTTCAGCACTGGAGGAAGGAAATCGTTATCTGTCCTACCCCAAAGCCTTCGCGTTACGTATCCAATGCTGGTCCTTTAAAGACGAGGCTCATGTTTAAGATTTCAGTGGAAACCAGACAAAAGTTTATTTTTGGTTTGCTGTTTGCAGAACTCCTGTTCCAAACAAGAGGAAGAGGTCCAGTCTCTCATATCGTAAATTATTCCTTAATTTAAGGAGATTCCAAGGAGGACTTTTAACTGCATGGGTCACACCCTCAATACTAAAATTGGTACGCGGACGATTTTGTGATACACATAATACGAGTCAATCCCAGGTCCTTCTGAACTGTTCGGAATACAACGTGTTGTCCACATAGTTACGTTGGTGGCTGTGGTTATGCGCCTTTTCAAAAAGATTTCCTTGAATCGAGGCGTTAACACAAATAAAGTAATGCTGTCTTGCCCCAGCGCGGTTGAAATGCCTTATGATTTGGGCTTTCATGTAGGATCATAAGCACTGAAAAAATGGATTTCACTAGGAATATTTATTCTTTCCCCTTAAAAGATTCCTATTCGAAACTGTAAAGACCCACTGAAAAGTAAACTCAGGTCACACGGAACTGAATGTTCGTTACAAATAACGATCATTAGATGTGTCTAGATTATTACTTGTCATTTTATGTTCTTGGCAATTAGTATCTCTCATTTAAAATATTTATTTTTCCTTTTGGCTGCGTTTCCCTACAAAACTGGAGCGGTTGCCTTAAAAATGATGATCTCCCAGGCAAAATAAATGAAGTCTTGGAATCCTGTCAAGACTTTTAACTGAAGACGAAATTTCAAAACAGTCCCTGGGCAGAACTGAAGCTCACTTTCTCCCTTTAACTCCTCTTTCTACCTCCTGCTTCTCTGGCTGCTTCTGTCCGTAAATCAAACATACGCTCTTTTTCTTGCTTCCTGGAAGCCCTCCAAAGATTGAAGGGAAGTCTTACAGGAAACCTGTCCAAAACATATTTAGGACTTGTTCTTCTTGTGAAGACAAAACCCGCAGATGTGTTTTAATTCAGACTAAGTGAAACTGGAAAACTGTAATATTTGGTTTGGGGCATTTTTTTTTTTTTTTAATTAAAAGGTAGAAATTTGGTGGCTATTTTTCCTATTAGAATTTGCATCAAGAGTTTTACTTCGTTGTTACTTCCTTGTTTCTTTCAGTGAGTTCCAGATGTACTAATAATCTGAGATTTATCTTAGTATAAATGTTTATTTGATCAAATGAGCATGTATTGCATTCTGAGACTTCCTTATCGGATTATCAGATGGAAGTGAATGCAGTCTCTGCCTTTCATGAGGTTTTCTGTATGGCTTTGATTTGAAAACATCTGTCTTTGAGTTACAAAAATAATCCAGAGGAAAAGACCTATAGAGACAGGAAAGATATGGCTTTAATTCTTTCCCAGATATAGGCTCAGATTTTCCAGGTGTCCTGAAGTCTAATTGCATATTAATCTAGTTTTGCTGTGTGTGACTATTGACATACCACATAAATTAGGACAAGAGGAAACGGGTTCAAGTTATGTCAGGGGAGGTTTAGATTGGATATTAGGAAACATTTTTTCACTGCAAGGGTTATTAAACATTGGAACAGGCTGCCCAGGGAGGTGGTGGATTCACCATCCCTGGAGGTGTTTAAGAAAAGGGTAGATGTGGTACTTAGGGACGTGGTTTAGAAGTGGTTTTTGTCAGGGCAGGTTAATGGTTGGACTTGATGATCTTGAAGGTCCCTTCCAACCTCAGCGATCCTATGATTCTATGAATCCATTCTTAGAAAACTGCCAATTCATGGAGTCAGAATTTTGTAGCGGTGCAATAGCACAAGTTCATGGTGCAATGTCTGAAGTGATTGGCTCTAATTCACTTTAAATTTCTTTCTGGTTTAATTCCTCCAGGGAGCATACGTTGGCCTTCTGGCCTTTTATTACTAACAATCTTAAATTATATGTTCTTTCATTGATCCCTTGGAAAACTCAGCCTCTTTAACAGGTATTTCTTTTGGGGCCGCAAGGAGTAGAGATGGAGAAAAGCAGTCAGGGCAACAATGGATGATGGCTATAAATACCGACATTTACAATATTCCCATCGTTATTAAGAGGAGCTGTTGAGTTACTAAGTGTGGTGGTTGCTAGCTATGTGGTTTGCACATACTATTAGTATTATTAAACCTTCCCTTGTTTATAAAGCACATTGAAATGCTACTTAACAAGGAGAGAAGCAGAGGTAGGTGCCTCCCGGTGTGAGGACCTGACTGCGGGAACGTGCTGAGTTTGTTTCCATCACGCCTTTTGCACTTCTCTGCCACGCGTTAGGAAATGCTCTGACTTTAATCAACAGAAGTAGAAATTAATACAATCAAATCAGATAGCAGTTGTTAGTCCAGAGGGATAGACAGATGCCTTCAGGGACGCCGACGGTGTGGCCAGCATCATCTGCGCGTTCAAAAATAGGCTTTAAAAATAGTGTTACCGTAGCCAAAAATGGGGGAGGGAGGGAGAACGGTGAGTGATTCAAGGCATGTGTGTCTGCTGCTTTTCTTCTCCCCACAGTCTTACTACTCCCTGCCTTCCACAGAAGGTAAATATTAGTGTTTCCTCTCTTCCAGATACAATGCTGAAAAAAACAATGCTTTACATTAGGGAAATTAAAGTCAGTGCTACTAAGGAGGGTAAATATTAACTTTTCCCAGCTTTCACAGGAGTTATTAAGTCATTTTATGCTATAAGCCTAAATAAATTGCCATGTAAAAAATCATTTTTGTCAGGCATGTAACCCAAGGAGTACCAAGGTTTGTTTCATAAATGTAGCTGGGGATTGACCTGGATTCGGAAGGTCCAGTGGCGCTCAGCAGCTGGGAAGCTCATGTTTTATTTTCATTGCCACCATGTGACATGCTCCAAGAATATGTACCAAAACGGACATGTATGGAACATGGAAAAAAAAGATTATTCAGGATTTAATTGAGGTTTTAATCAATCAAGGCAAGAGATTAGATTTAAAGGTTTAGAAAATGAGATTTAATGAGAAAGTAGACATTTCAATCAATGCCAAAGTATTCATCCTTGTATATACAGAGGAAGAAAATTCACATATATATCTATAAAAGAAAACAAAAATATCTTTGAATTACTTTATAAATAGCTAAAATCCAAGAAGATAAAAATCTGTACTTTCTAGCGTGATATGCAACGTATTCAGTTGCATATATAAATGAGGAAAGATCGTTTTGCCTCTTGTTCTATTTTACATTTCCTAAGAAAACATGAATTCTTAACTCCTTACTGGTAGATTTGTCTTCTGGATTCCTGAACCGAATTCCTGGCCTGCGGAATTCAAGATGTAAATAAGTAGACGCTTACGGCAGTGAGAAGAATTATAAGAAGTAAGTCAGGTCCACCAAAATATGCTTGGAGTACGTAGGTCAGAACTACCAGAAGGAAAAAACTGGCCCCTATTACTGCATAATCAAAAATCTTCGGAGCAGTGTGCTTATTTTACTGAATAAATACAATTATTAGTGCTTATAGAATCAAAATAGGATGGTAACATTTTCCCACATCAGATTTTCTTGTCCATCTCTTTGTTATTAGGATGCGAATGTTTGAACACCGAGACTGCTCTAGATATCACACTAACCTTTTTTTTTCCCAAAAATTTGCAATTTTAAAAAGAGCCAAAAGTAATTAGCATAAAACAATTATCTCTTTGATGATGTATAAGGTGTTTGGCTGTATTCTTGAAAATGAATCCCTTGGGATGCTGTAATCTTCATAACTTCTCCATTTAGGGTATCATCTTCAATAATTGTTATCAGTCCCTCAGCAATTATTGATGGGCTGGAAAAAAAAAAAATTGTTATTTCAGAATCATGATGTAACAGAACCTGTGAAAAGGGCAAGGAAAGAAACTCAGTGGAAATCTATATACCCTGAAAATTAAATAATCCTGTGTCTGAAGAAGTTTCTTTTCAAGAAATGAAGAGGTTGCCACCTCTGAGTGTTTCTGGAGAGAAATTCAGTCTCCTCAATCAGGAAACACAACGTAAAAGGGCAACTTTACAAATCATGGTTTGTTTGCTCTAATGACTGCTAAATCCCTGTGGAGGTCCAGCAAAGTTCTGTGTGTCAGGGCGATGGGCAGACGAGGTCTTTCCCCGGCCCTCTGCAGCAGTTTGTCCTGTTCCTGTAGCAGGACTGACGGACAAATTAGCGTAAGGGGAATTTTGTCACATGCAGTTTGCTGTGCTCAATATTTTACGTATGAAAAAGTATGGGCCAGACAACGCAGGCATACAATTTTCTTTCTGCAGAAATATCTGAGCAGCTAATTGTGAAGAGACCAAGAAAGTGTTAAAAAAATATCACTTTATGCTTGTGTCGTTCTCGTGCTCTGTCCTAGCTGTCGGCCCTTGGCCTCTGGTGGCGATCCCGTAATGGGCTAAGGGACTCTTTGGGCTGATCCACCATTGTCTCATCCACTTAGTCCAGTTTTCTCGGTTCTTGGTCCAATTTCTGTCTTGGATCACTTGCAACTTTTGTGGAAATCCAATACAAATGATACACCCTGTATCTCGCAACAAGTTTGATTAAACAAACCTATGGAATAACACCAAGGGCTATTAAAAACTCATGGACCATCTTTAACGTGGGAATTTGATTTGCACTTTGCTGGGAAATGGGAACGCGTAAAGGGAAATATCACTGTGTAGGTGATACTCTTAAAACAGCCTTAGATATTTGTTCCTCGTATATAGGATAACCCGTTTAATAGACTTTTATCTGAAGCAGGGTTTCCCTTTAATTTTGCTAAAAGTGCTGCTGCATGTGCTTTTCCTTCATTAACAAAGGGCAAAACCCCACTGTAGCTGACTTACTCCATCACGCCGTAGAACTGCATCATGTTTTTGATCTCATCCTTATATGAATAATATTGTCCCATATTCTCTTCTTTATCTATTGACTGGAGAATCGGCGTGTTGACAAATCCCGGGCAAATTGTGTTGAGTCTCACACCGTAGTTTTCCATACTTGCTGCTAACTAGAAAAGAGAAGAAGTTAGGCACTCGTCATCACCATTTTAAAATAGCATTGTGCAAGTCATTTTTCACAGAATGAGATTTACCACTAAGTACTTCTCAGCCCTGCCTAGTAAGCAGATTTTGTTACTACTGATTGTTTTGTTTCAACAACTAAGTTTGAAGCACGTTTTCTCTAGTAATCGTACTCTGTTACTAGAAAAAAACATCTGTGTTGCTGGGAGAACAATTCCACAAGAAATCAACACTCTTCTTTCCATGCAGCTGTTTTTTTCTAATATTTTTGTTATTAGTGCTCTTGGCACGTCATTAACAGTGTTCTAGGGGGATGATATCACTCTCATAAGCAAAACCAAGTAAAAGATATCTCCCATATGCTTCCAATCTTGGAAGAGCTTTCTAATTAAAAGAAAACTATCTTAAATCAAATCAAGATTTGACTCTAAGATTGTATTTACCTCCCTCATGTCAACAGAAATACAATTTGGTCTCTACCCCTACAACTGTAATGCTAAACCTTTCCAGCTGCTCTATTGTCCCTGCCAAAAGAGGAATCCATCGCTGAGCATCTCCGCAGGAAAGTCCCTCTGAACTCCAAGAAAGAGGCAGGAGTTTTTCAGGAAGCAGTTCAGGAAGATGATGACAACAAGCAGCACAAACTGCTCTGGGAGTGGTAGGACCCTTCATTTGTGGTGCTACCAATGCGTGTGGCAAAGAATCTCATCGGCATCCAGGCAGGTGTAGAATGCTGGATGAACTTCCTTAGGGATGGCACAGAACTCATGAACTACACATGATATATCCAAGAATAACCGCAATTGTTCAACACCGACTTCTATTTAACCTTTAACGGGAATCCTTTCTGGTATTACGTACATCACGTGTCATTTTCACGACATGGTGACCTGCCCTTTTGGTCTGGAGAAGAAAAGAAACTGAAGTCCTAGATGTTATGTATCGTACCTGCCCAGCGTGAGGCTGTACTGCCTCTCCTGGGAAATACAGGGATTTGCTATGTTCATTAGTCTTTTTTTCCTCGCCATTCTCATGTTCCAGACTGACTGCATTTCCTCTAATTTTCTAGCAGACCCTTTATTTTTGAGCTTAGATGGTGATGTTTATGTTATCATGAGAAAACAAAAATGGAAGACCAGGTTTTGGGTTCATGCTGTGGCTAGTATGTTATCCAAACTGATCTGTTTACATTAATCTAAAAAATAAGTTATTTGGGTGGAGGTAGGGACATAAAATATGCATAAACAAATGCAAATGATCATTTCAGGTACCTTATTCTGGAAATTAGATTGGAAATCTTATATGAGTGTCTTTGAGCTTCTCCTCTAAAAGTGTAATCTTATTTGCTCACTCCAAATTATTTTATTTTACTGCTTTTTTGTTTTAACTAGAAAGTTTTGAGTTTTGGAGTCAGAGGCTAAGACTTACTATATGGTCATATAACATCTAACGTGTCCCATCCTGAACGTGTCATTTTGCGTTTTCAGCGTATTAAGACTTGGTAAGAACAAATAATGGTAAACATTTTTGTGTTCAAGTCACTTTTTGGACGCTTTAGTGCCTATTGATCATTAAAAGAAGTCATCAACCTGACTTACAAATAAGGAAACCAAAATGTTAAATGCCTGGGATGGAGTTATGAAAAATATCTTCAAAGCTTGGACAAGAATTTGACTTTTGGGCTCCTCCCACTCTCCTTGAATTAATTTGTAACATCTTTCTTCCATGCTCCCAAAGTCTCAAATCGCTCATAAACACACACACGCCTTACTTATTCCATCTTTGGATTCCCTTTGTGGAAGAAGGGAACCTCCTCTGCTTCAAACACTCCGTTTTCTTTAAGAAAATTAGTTCCAGTCGTGTGACAATAGCAAGGGAACAGGAGAAACTGAGCCCGTTCCCAGGGAGCTGCTGATACTGTTTTCAAAAACACATACTTACTGCTATTGACCGTGTGAACCCAATCACGCCGTGCTTTGTAGCACAGTACACAGGTTGGAATGCAGCAGGCATGAGTCCTTCAAAATAAAAAGGTAGCTGAATGAAGATGTCGGGTACTCCTATTTATGGTTACCTTAAACACATACATACGTCTATAATGTAACAAAAAATAAGCGAGGGATTTATAGAGATGCAACAAAACAGCTCAGTGAAAACTGGCAAATTGTATTTCGTAATGTGAGGTAGGCTGGGAAAAGGAGGGAGATTGATAAAAACACGAGGAGGCAAGAGAAGAGTGATAAAATATACAACTTTTAAGAGGAAAAGTTGTATCTATGAAGTATGACTTAAAGCAGAGGGAAGGATCTGGAAGAAAACACTCAAGGATGAGATTTTTGAGCTGCCTTCTGTGAATCTGTAAAATATTTAAAGTTTGTAAATTATGTGTTTTAGATAAACTTTGATTGCTGACTGATAGGTGAACGGGGCACCCGCAGTCATTTGCAGTGATTTCAGGGAAGAAGTGAGGGAAAAGGTAAGGGAAATAGCCAAGTCCGTTTTGACTACTGTAACTGCTTTAATATCTGTAATCTTTGTAATATATCAAAACATAAATATAGTGTCTGACTTAAATCCTGTGCTTACGTGGCCTGCACGGCTGCCCTCAGCCCGTCCCTCTGCCCGCGCAAGGGCGTTACTGCGAATTTATTTGGTATTTATTTGGCAACGTGGTCGGGACTAGACCAAATCCGTGCCCCTTTGCACTGTGCGTTTTGCTCTGTAAGCAGCTATAGATAAACTAATTCACATCTGAGGCACCATCTGAGGTGTCGTAAAACGTATTTTACTTAAATACTACTCTGGTAATATTTGATAGGTGGTAATTTTTAAGAGACATCTAAATGAAATAGGGAAGCCATCTTTCAAGAAGCACATGGGAAAAGCACTAAGAAGTGAATGCGGGAAGAATATAGAGATAAGTGAGGAAACCCTGTGAACAGAAAGATGATGAAGAGCTTAGATAGTGAGCAGGGTGAAACGAAAGCAGAGGTGGGGACAGCAAAGCCTTTTGAGGCACTTTTCTAGGTTGAGTTAGGTTGGCTGAAACGGATTTTATGGTTTGGTAACTCCTAGAGTGGGCCCTGCTCTGGAATGAAAAGGCGGGATGAAAATATTTAGAACGGAACGGGAAAAAGAGGTAAAGATCCTGGGAAATATCATCGCCACCCTCTGTAGGGAAGAGCAGAAGCAAAATGAAAACTGACTGCTAACGCTGTGAGCCTTTATGGTGAGAGAGCATAAAATCATTATTTATAGTAGGGAAAGACAAGAGAATGGAGGTTTTGGAGGAAAATTAAGAACTTGATTCTGGTAAGACCGCGTTTGATGGCAAAAAGCTGGTCAAGAAGAGATGAGAGGCCATGAGCGCGTAGACATTTCTGCCCGTTACGCCAACAATTTCCACTCTGCGATGACAGCTGAACTGGGCCATGCGGATGCTGTGCTTCCACCTGGAAGCTTGGGTCTTGAGAACAGCAAACCAAAACTTGTCCTGAAGTGAGAGGACAAAATTTGTCTGTGTTCTTCAGTGTGGTATTGTAAAACTGGGTACTGATTTTGAGGCCTTAATGTTTGATTCTACTGGCAGTCACGCCAATTAATATCTCAGGTATGATTTTTCATTCTTCTGATTTCACATCTTTAAGGGATATAAAGGGGGTGACTTATCTCAGTGGAGATGAACAATACGCTACCCAGCTTTGGGGAGGGATTTGCCAGAAAAGTTCTGTATGCCAGAGCCTTCCATGGGCTCTTTGCTCCGGAATCCGTTTGGTCTGAAGGGAAAAACTTTCTTAAGATGGCCCAAAGCTCTAATGACAGCCCTGAGAGCTTCGAGGCTTTAGCTTGGTTTCAACGCTACGTCCGTGACCCAGTGAAAGCAGCACCGTTATTGGCAACGTTCACTGGTGGGAAATGAAGAATTTGACCTCGTGGCTGGTTGTTCCCTTAAACTGGTATTTCTCTGCTCAGCTCAGAGGAACGTGTTATGGTGCTGGTTGGGAACTTGCTGTATGACGAATGGGTTTTGTGTTGTGCCCTCTGGGTTGTGATCGCAATATTCCTTAGTACTCCTCTGTTCGGTGGCTTGATGATCATCACCATTCTTCAAATAATTGGAAACGTTGGAATATTAGCACAACAGAAATATTATGATACTATTTTTTTTTAAACTCCTGAGTAGTTTTATGTGTTTTAAAGAAAAAACCCAATCCCGGCGAGGCTGATGCTAGCAGACATGCAAAAGACAAAATCTACTGGGAAACACAGAGGAGGAATTTTATTCTATTTTTTTTTTAAACATAGTAAGACAAATCAATTGTTACTCGAGAGGGAAGAGAAACAAAGTCAAGAAATAAACAAAGGAAGGGCAGAGCTGACAATAATGAAGTGGAATAAGGTTCAAAGACTTAAATGTTGAAAGACAGCAGGAATAACCAGGCAGGAAGGGAGGAACAAATAACTCTTTCTTTGAATCAAAGCATTAAAACCAGTTCTTTTCTAAGTGAAATTACTATTTTTGCTAAAATGGAGAACCGAGAAGAAAGCAATTGACTGACTTTCAGCCAAAGCGGCGACAACGAAGACTGGTCCTAGCATCCCTCCCCCAAACCAGCGGGGGTCCTGTCTCACTCCTGGTCCTGAGTTTGGCACCTGGAGCCATGGCGTGGGGTTTCCAGCTCCGAGTCCTGCCCTGGGGAGCTGAACCTGTCTGCGAGTGGTATGTCCTGGGACTCTGCTAGGATTTTGGGATCAACCACCCTGTGACAGTGATCCTGCTCTGCCTGAGGATTTATTCAACTGGTGAGTAAATATGAGTTCACAGCGTATTAGTTAAGGCATTCGTTTGGAGAGGCTGGAGCCCCTCTGCTGTGGGGACAGGCTGAGAGAGTTGGGGGGGTTCAGCCTGGAGAAGAGAAGGCTCCGGGGAGACCTTCCAGCCCCTTCCAGTCTCTAAAGGGGCTCCAGGAAGGCTGGGGAGGGACTCTGGATCAGGGAGGGGAGCCGTGGGATGAGGGGGAAGGGTTTTACACTGGAAGAGAGGAGATTTAGATGAGATCTGAGGCAGAAATTCTTGGCTGTGAGGGTGGTGAGCCCCTGGCCCAGGTTGCCCAGAGAAGCTGTGGCTGCCCCATCCCTGGAAGGGTTCAAGGCCAGGTTGGACGGGGCTTGGAGCAACCTGGGCTGGTGGGAGGTGTCCCTGCCCAGGGCAGGGGGTGCCACTGGGTGGGCTTTAAGGTCCCTTCCCACCCAAACCATTGTAGGATTCTGTGATTTGTGAAAAATCTGGATTCTGTTTGCTGCTCCCATGGATATTTAATTGTCTTATGCAAAGTTGAATGGCAGTAAAACAAACTGGAGAACGTTATGCAGAAAATAAGGTGGGGAGGAAGGGGCGGGTGTTCGAATGGATGGTGCTGGGGCAGTGGGCTCCTGGAACACGATACATCTGGGTTTTCAATCTCTCTTAGCAAGGGGAGGCAACTCTGCCTAGATTTTCCTCTCTCTGGATGTTGCTGCGTCACTGAGCTGTTACATGAAAGGGGACGGGGAACTTCCTTCTCCCCTCAAACAACCTTCATCGAGAATGAGTTGGTGGACTGCAAATGATTTCGGGATGAGTGAAGGTGCCCTTTGGTTTGCCAAAACCGATTCGAGCAGACCAGCAGGAATCCCATGTGCCAGTGCACCCCAAGTTCTCCATGGGTGCACTGTTGGGCAGCTTGAGACAAATGTAATTTCTGTTTGATAGTATCTGTTCTGTTAACAGTTCTGTTAATTCTTGAAATTAACAGAATTCTTCTGATAGTTCTGTTAATTCTTGGAATAGTGTCCTTCATGTTTGGATGAGCGTGGCACAGAGAACACGAGAACCAAAGTCTGTTTTCTAACATGGCTGTTGATCTCACGGAGGTTTTGGGCTCATCAGAACGCAGCGCTTCTATGCTATGATTACGCAGTGATTAAGCTGTATTCAATGCACAGCTGACAAATATATTCATTGAATCATAGAATTATTTTGGTTGGAAGATGCCTTTAAGGTCATCGAGTCCAACCTTTTAAATATTCCTTCAAGTATTTAAATTTTCTCTCACCAATGTGGTAATCACAGCGTTGTGTGGCATCCTAAAACTCTACATTTTCGTTGTTTATGAAAACATATGTGAAAGTGCTGAAGGGTAAGTTTTGGCAAACCGATGGCACCTATTTAAAAGCAAATCAAACCTGTGCTTCTCCACACGTTGGGAAATACTGCCAAAGTAATTTGTTTTCCTTTCTAGATTAGGTTTGTTTTATAAAATATACTTAACAAAGCCTATTGTAACACGTGGAATACTTACAAATAAATAACGTCACGAGATTTAGCCCTATTTGTTTGAATTAAACACCTTTCCAAACCACATTACAGAATTCTCCCTGTCGCCCTTAGGCACGAGTCTGGATAAACAGCATGGAAAATGCTTACAGTCTTCTTTGGAGGCCAAAGGCTCCTTTGAAGAAGCGGATTTGGAACTAGAGCTGTGAGCGAGGGGCGAGAGGGTCCTGCAGAGTGACGAGCGAATGGGCTCTCTCCTTCCTAAGGAGAGGGAGGGGGTTCCAGCTGACACGCACGGTGTCAGTTATACTGCTGTGATCTGCGTCAAAACGGGGGAGAGACAGAAATCCTAGCAAAAACTCGAAGCTGGGTCATTTCCAGGAAACTTTTTAACAGTACGCTGGAGTCTCAAGGGAAATAGCTTCTAAACTTCCTAACCTCGCCACTGTGGATTCTGCTCAGCATCTTCTTTTTCACCAAAGGGGAGGGGACAGAAGCTCCTTCGTGATGCTCAACTGCAGGTCCCAGCTGTGCGGCGTCTGCCCTTTGCTCCTCTCTGTCGCTGTGCCAAAGCCTTGCCTTTACTGTGTTAACCATAGGCTTCGCTTTGTTCGCGTGATATATATAGGCTCAGGTCCCAGAGAAGCTGCTTTGCTGTGAGGGGCACTTCAAGTATTTCTTTTGGCTGAAGAAGGACAAACTGGCTGCCTGTGGAGCCCCAGTGCTCGACGTTGGGTGTGCTTAAAGCACGGCTACGGGGGTGCAATAGAAGGGTGTCCAGAGGCGCTACCCATTGAACAACCTCTCACAAAAAGCTAGCGTGGTCTCATGCTAAATATTGCACTAATTTTTAAGCCCTCTGTGAATACTTTGATTTATTTATTTTTTTTTAAACCTTCTATCATCCAGACAGATACACATTCAGTTTTACGCATTGCCTTCTTGAAAGTCTGGAGGCTACCGAAGCAACAGTGCATGCACACACGTGAATTCCCTCTCTCCCTTAATAAATGCGTGTAGGTACCAGCCACCAAAAGGTAAGAGACAACACTAAATTTAACTATGTAAATAATCTCAGGAGTTAAATTTGCTTTTGTCTGCTTTTGCTGTTGCTTGTAACTATTCTGTTAAAAATTACAATTAAGGTACGTAGCTTCCTACAGAAGAAATTTTAGAGTAATTTAATCTTTCAATCTGAAATGAAGTTTATCACAATGCCAAAACCTGCAGCCATTAGCCTTATCTTTTATGGGGGCAAGCTGGCAGTAAAACACAGTTCCCGTTCTCTCGGTTGCTTAGCGGCATTACTTCCTCTTGATATGAATGCGCAAATCCCTTAAAATTAAGAAAGTTGTATAGCTTTGAGATGCAGCGGGTTACGAGTTGGGTGCTTGCTGCGTGTCTTTCTGACTTTCTTTCTCTTTTGTATTTAGTCCTGTCTTACGGGGAGGCTAAAGAAGGAAGACTGGATACTGGAAAGGGTTGACGCGCTGGCTTTCACCCAGCTGAACGAGCGCTTTAAGCATCCACTTCATAGAAAGCGTTTAAGTGGTTCCGTGGGTGCTTGGAAATATAAAATAGTCAGGCTCGATGCTGACCTGAGCTCAAATCGTTGGCGAAAGTCCCGTGGTGAAGAACTGGAAACTAATTAGTGGGTAAAGCAAATATTATTGAATGGTACAAAAGCACTAAATATAACTTCTTGCTGCTCAGCAAGACACCAGAATATTTGCTGTCTGCGGAGCGGATCTGATAAAATCTTCTGGAGAACTTGGGCGGGGGGTGGGGGGGTGGGGTGGGATCAAAACCACTCGAGAGTTTAATGATCAACAGAAGCTCGCTCCGAGAAAAGAAAACACTAGAAGGGAATGTTAAACAAGCCAACGGCAGTTTGCCTTTTACATATGGAATAAACTGCAGGACTTAGACCTTCAGACTGGAAAGGAGAATGAGAGTCACAAAGCACAAATAGTCGTAAATAAATAAACGATAAAAATTAGCGTGTGTCAGCTTTTCTAGTGTGTTTTTCCTTACAACCTTGGAAACAATTGCTAAATACAAGCTCTGGAAAGGCAAACAAAGCAAAGAACGCTTTGCTTTTGGCAATCTTTATGGCACAACGTTAATGTTAAAAAAAGTAAACAAATGCAAATTTTGATCGACTTAATTAAAATGGCGCGTATAAGCTCTTACCAAACTGAGAAAAGCCAAGCTGTTAGGTCTTAAAATCAAAATAATTTTGTGTTCGCTTGAGACTGGTTAGAAAGGGAGTCACACGACTTGCTGCCCCTGCCCTTTCCGAAGCGCCGCGTGGGCATCAGCCCTTCTGTGAGAACGTTTAATCTTTTACTTGTGTTGAGGAACCCTTGTACCGCAACAGCGGTTGCCTTCGGGTTAATTTGATCCCGATACAGTGTCGGTTTGAGGCAACGCAGACACACGTACGGCGTCAGGAGGCAACGTCTTAGGCAGCGTTGCCAGTGCCGACGTAAAGGTACCTTAACGGAGACTTTTACTAAGGGACTCTCACTCCTACAAGGAACGTGCGTTTATAAAGTCAGATCTTCAAGATCCAGACACATGAAATCAATGGGAGAACTGGACTTCTCATCACAAAAGCCAAGGTTTGCAGGAGAATTTGACAGTACTCAGAATGTTCACAGCTCTCGGGCACTAATCCCCATTCTCAGTCAAAAACTCTGGCCTTACTGGCTTTTCATTGTGAAAACACAATTATTTGATCCAGGAATACCCCAGAATAAAAGTACTGCTCTCTGGTATTCTGCGTGGATACCAAGGGAAGCACTGACAAGCCAAGCGTAAGCCAGCGTACGCATTTTTCCCAGGCAGTGTGACAGTAGCAAGAGAGAGCAAAGTCTTCAAACAAACAGGAGAGAATGAGAGTATTTCCCCCCAGATTTTAGGAGAAAGGGGGTGAGGTGGCATCATTCTCTATTTACCATTTCTCTTTCGTTGTGCTTTTTTGCTACGAGCCCGGCCCCAGCAAGACGCGTACCTACAGAAAGGGAGAAGGATTCTGCCCCACAACTGAGCAGCAGCAACCCTGACTGATATCAGACATATCATTCTATTTTTATGTCAAAAAACTGAAATACAGTTATAGCACAGATAAGTATTGTGTCCAGTTCTGGGCCCCTCACCACAAGAAAGACACTGAGGGGCTGGAGCGTGTCCAGAGAAGGGCAACGGAGCTGGTGAGGGGTCTGGAGCACGAGTCTTGTGAGGAGCGGCTGAGGGAGCTGGGGGTGTTCAGCCTGGAGAAAAGGAGGCTGAGGGGAGACCTTCTCGCTCTCTCCAGCTCCCTGAAAGGAGGGGGTAGCCGGGGGGGGTCGGGCTCTTCTCCCAAGGAACAGGCCATGGGACAAGAGGAAATGGCCTCAAGTTGCGCCAGGGGAGGTTTAGGATGGATATTGGGAACAATTTCTTCATGGAAAGGGTTGTCGAGCATTGGAAGAGACTGCCCAGGGCAGTGGTGGAGTCGCCATCCCTGGAGGGATTTAAAAGCCGGGCAGACGTGGGGCTGAGGGACATGGGGTAGTGGGGGTTTGGGCAGAGTAAGGTTGATGGTTGGACTCGATGATCTGAAAGGTCCCTTCCAACCGAGGTGATTCTATGGTTCTGTGATTCTAAGTAGTGAGCAAAGAATGTTCTCGCTTAAGCTCAATGAAATTTGAGTGTTAATTTTATGGCTTCTCGAGCAGAGGTAGGTGACACCTGAGAGGGCCTGGAGCACGGACAGAGTTGGTGTGTGACAGTCTTCCCTAATAAAGTAGATAACAGTCTAATTTTAAATATTCCTACAGCCGTGCTCCTATGGAGCTGAATGCGGGACCTGCTACTGCTGCCTCGCTTGCTGTGGATAAAGATTAGCTGATTTTCCGTATTTGATGCCTGATAAATACTTTATAATATAAAAAACAATCAGATTTAAAGTAACCTTGAATTGAAATGAGGTCTATACATTAGGCTTTGTTTCTTACACACGGCGTGGTGTACGCAGTGTTTTAATTCTGCAGTGTTATTGAGGGGCGTTGAACAACATAATGAATTGAGGCTCGTTAGGCTTTGCTCAATGTGTGGCAGTCCTGAAACCTGGAAAACCTATTTACATCATGCTCCAGGCTATTAAGTATGAGACCGATAGGTTAGGAAAATTACCGAGTTTTTCACTGAACTGAGTCTAAAAACCGAGTGAAAGTCGTGGCCCTTTGATATTACTTTGGTTGCTCTGATGAAAACCAGGTCAAAATGGGAATAAAGAGGGAAGAGCCATAAGAGAGAAGGAAAAGTGTGACTGATCAGTACAATTCATTTGTTTTAGAAGCAAACGAGTGAGTAGGAACCGTTTATCCAGAAAATATTCTTACCTGCCAAAGACGAGATATTAATGATTACTCCTCCGTCGCCTCCATTTCCTTTTCTCATGTATTCTAAGCCGAGGTAGGTTCCTCTAATCACAGATGTCTGATAAAGGGGGGGAAAACGATTATTATTTTCCAAATATGGGTCTTTAGGAAAAACTGAATCTTGCTTTAATCGTGGTGCCTAAAACCTGTATTGCTTTACCAGTGATCTTATTTATACTTTCATACATTCCACAGTAATGCAACTCAAGAACTTCAGAAGCAGAATTGCAATGCATGGAAATAATGGCAACTTGATTATTTTTCTTATTATGATAAGAAGGGGGGTTGGACTGGATGACCTTTAAAGGTGCCTTCCAACCCAACACATTCTATGATTCTATGATGTCAATAATCAAACTGAAATGTTGCAACGTGAAATAAATGCTGTGAAGGAAACGCAATACAGAATATGTAAATAATTTATAGATGAAACACACGCTTTATCTGAGGATACAAGTGGTGGATGAACTGATCCAATTCCCAGCATTTTTATTGAGGCACACTGCTCTACATTATAAAAAATGTATAGACGGGTTCTGACGATAACACTGACACTTGTAACTCCGTTCGGCTCAAGGCATGAGGTTTCTTTTTAGGGTCAAGTTATACCTTATATTTCTGGTCCCAGGATATAAAAAAATCTATGTTCTTTTCTGACTGAAGTTACTGGAGTTTTACCATTCCTCTCAAAAGAAGGTTAATCTCAAAAGACAAACATAAATAAGGCAAAAAAAAAAAAAAACCCCAAACACTTGAAGAGCTGTGAAACATGGATTTAGCATAATATTAACCTGCAGCATGTGTTTTTTAAAATGTTTCTTACAAGATTTTTGAGGAAGAAAATTTTACTGAGGCCTGTGTTATCTTGATTCCTTAAGATCTGGTTTTTGATCCACGTTTAGAACTTCTGCTGGGATTCATCTCACCAGACTTCAGATATTTAAACTGAGACGCCTAAAGATACGCTGCGCCCGGGGTTATCGGCCTCCGAAAGCAATCAAGTGGTCGAGTCTTTCCCAGAGAGTAAGTCACCCCACCAGAGACTTCGGAAGTGGTGATGGAAAGGCAGCCGACATCGCTGCTAGGGCAAGGTACTAATTTTAGTGAAATTTCTGCATTAGTGATGCGTTTCATAATTATTTACTGATTTTGTTACGTCTCTCCATAATCAGTTCACATTTGGTTTACAATTTCTACTTAAAGCGAACAAATTTGTATTGAGTGTTAATTTTCTGGAAATATTATTTCAATTTTTAAATGAGAGCTCCTTTTATATTTTATTACTCTTTAGTGCTATTTATTCGATCCAAATTAAGATGTTCAAAAGATGAAGCGG